>CM066033.1:764174312-764503045 GCA_033557465.1 Ichthyophis bannanicus
ACAGCCCCTAGGAGAATGCTTAATCCAAAACACCTGAAGACTGCAAGGGTGGAGTTGCAATCTAAGCCCTTTAAAACTAGAGGGGAATCTTCAGGAAGACAGAACAGAGGGGGTGAGAACCAGAACAGAAGGAAGAACAACTGGAACCCAAAGGGATAAGGACAAGGAAGCAGACGGTCCAAGAGAGGAGCTCAGAGCAATACCTATGCCTGGAGAGATACCTGGGGGAAAGAATCTCCAGAGGTCTGTAGATCCACAGCCAGGAACTCTCAAGCAACACCTAGGAAGAGGTCTGTTGCAGCTGAGGAAAGGAGCCCAAATACCTCTTGGAGGATGTCTGGAGAAAAGATCCTGAGGTCCAGAGATACCAACTGGAGGACAGGACACAGAAGCTCTATTGCATACTGGCCAGAATACCAGAAGAAGCAGCCTGACGCTTGCCTGGATTCAGGTAGGAACTGTGAACGTTTCTCTAGCTTTGAGCAGTGCAAACAGCAGGGAAACAGTTTCTCTCCATGTAGAGGTCAGTTCCTAAAGCCCTCTGAGTCAGATGGAGAAACAGAATCTATGCAATTTCAAGAGCAAGGTTTAATATCTGATACTGAGGATGATTATATGGACTGTTCTTTGAGTAGGTTGTTATTTTAGGAAAATCCTAAATGTAAGAGAAAACATCAAAAGGAAACATTCTTAATATTGGCTTCCCATAAAGTTTTGTTGAAAAGAAAAAGCTTTTGGGAAAGTTTTGCACGTGTGCTGAAATCAAGCTACTGATTGCAGTTAATTATCACCTGTTGGTGGAGGAGAGCCCAGCACAAGCCGTGCACACATAGGATTAAAAAGTTATTTTCTGTATGGAGAAAGTGAGCATTGTTTTTGTATAAAGAAGTTTTCCTCTTTGTTTTGTTTCACCTCAGCACTGCTAAGGAGTTTAATAGCAGTGGCTGAAAGAAGCCTTTCTGTTCCATAAAGGACTTTGATTCTTATTTGCATAAGATATTTCAGTTGCCTTATTTTGTGTTTAATAAACCCTGGAGAAGTTATCTGGATGGTGTTACCAAGCATATCTGTGTGTGGGATAATCACCCCATAAATAAATTCTAATTTTGCCTTAAACTCGACCAACTACAAGAGTTTTCATTCATTTAAAAAGGCAAGCTTTGTGTGTGAATGGACTTCAATAACCACAATCCTTTGCAAGACAGTTAAATTACATACTTGCCAAGATGATGGTTCCTTCATAACAAGCACCCCCTTTTACAAACTTTGTTATTGCACCTTCTCATTCATATACAATATTGATTTCAAGACTATATTGCAGATCTCAGGAATATACAGGTCTCAGACTTCTCACAGCACTGGCTATATCAGACTTCGTCCTTAGCCACAGTTCCTCTTTGCATCAATGACCTTTATTAATATATTCCTTCTTATCTTGCAATTAAGCTTTATATGCAGATCTCAATAATATAAATTCTTGTGCTTATCTAATCATATTTGAACGCCCCGACGCCACCATCTGGTTCTGTTCGTGCGTGTCACAGACGTAGGTTCTTCAGGGGGAATTTTTACCCAAGCACTCAATATGGTATCACTTCTTTAATTGTTCGGCGTATACATTTCTTCAAAATTACAGCACTCTACGTTTCTCACTGTTAAAACTTCTCTCCCAGCCAGCCGGTCACAAAAAAACGCCGCGCATCCCGTCACCATGGCACTGGGACACCATCCAGGAGCCCCGATGCCCTGAAGCACTTGGAAGCCACTGTTCCCCAACACCCAACCCCCAGAGGGACCTGCCAAGGACAGAATCAGATGATGGGGATCCTCCTGTTTCCTCTCACCTCTTCTGCAGTTTCCTCCTGCGCTGGCCACCAATGTCAGGGAACCTATTCCACTTCTGAGGTGGAATAAGTTCCCCATCCATCCTTGCCATCCCAGATGTACAGGGCCCTCCCACACTCCTCCTCCCTCCCCCATCTAGAGCTCCCTGCACATGTCTTCTGTAGGTGCAGGAAGCTTTGGGGACAGAATTGGCCTCAAGCAGTTAGGGGAGGATGTATGTCCAATCCGGACGTACGTTCCCGCTAAATTCTATTTGGAATGACCCTCTTAAAGAGTAAAAGCAATAGGAAAAGAAAGTGTTGGTGGGCCATAAAGAGAGGGATGGAGAACAGCACAGAAGTCAGAAGAAATAAAAGGATAGGTGGTAGAAATTGCAGGGGATAAAATGTACCTGTGAGTCATCGCGGTAATGAACACAATGTGGCTATAAGAGACTAAAAGCCAAGGGCGGGTAGGCTGTGGGGAGGGAGGGTGGGATAATAAGGAAGAGGAGGGAGAGAGACACAGCTGAAAACAGAGAGGGAGCTGAATAAGATCACATACAAAAAAAAAGAAAAGTAAGGCACTCTAAGGGGTATGTTTACTAAACGGGGCACTTGTGCGGGGCGCACCTGAGCGCCCTAAAATGATGCATTTAAGTGCTCTTAAGCGCCCCGTACGCGTGCGCGGCACATTAACGGGTCCCGCACGCGTGCGCCGAAAACTCGCACGTTTGCGGGGCGCTCATGTGCGATAGAGGCGTGGAAAGGCGAAATGAGGGCGGAGGAAGGCCCCCGAGGGGCGGAGAGAGAGACGGGTCAATGGGTGGAATGTGGGAGGGGAGAGACTCCCCGCACAGGAGCGTGCCCGAATTTACAAGGAAAAAATACCGCCAGTGAAACACTCGCGGTAGAAAGCATTTAAAGGGAAGAGAAACCATTTCCGTCAGCAATGTACAGGAAAACCGGGGAAACCAGCAAAACGTGAGCAGTGTGATACATGTGCACAGCACAAAAGTGCAAATAAAAATAGAAAATGACCACAACAGAACTATTAAAAATAGTAACTCAGCTGGGGAACAGTTATAGTGATGGGCAAATACAGAAAACACACCCAGCAAAGCTCCAGAAAAAAGAAATGGATTTTGGAAGGGTTTACGGAGCGGAGACTCTTCCAAAAAACATTTCCTTTTGTGGAGCTTTCCTGGGAGTGTTTGCTATGGTTGCCCATTAATATCACTGTTGCCCAGCGTGGTGATATTTTGTCCCCCATTTCCCGTGGTCATTTCCGTGGTTTATGTGCACGTTTGTCACCAGACAGGGTGCATATGCCCACAGTAAATTTGCGTAGAGCAGGGTTTGTGATTCCATCCTACCAGGCTTACTACCTCCAGGGGCTGCACTATCTATGTGGCCATAGTGTGGTGCAGCGGACAGAGTCAGTACCTCTAGGACCAGAGGTTCAAAGCCCAGCTGGGGCACTTGCCAGCCCAGTCCCTATATTTTACCCACCACTAAACACCGATAGCGCAGACACTCCTGTATTGCAGGGGACATAAGCATGGGGAAAACACCCATATTTTACCCAACAACGCACACACACCACAACAATGGGCATTACCCACAGCCAAGTACCCCAAATGCAGTCCCGTACTGCCACATTCCAATCAGGTCACCTGCTTTTTATGGGAGAAGCTCATGCCAGCATGTTGGCGGACGAGTACATGTGGTGCAGGGGGCAGTGGCTGCTAGCGACAGAAGACAGAGGCCTAGCCATTTGCAGGCTGGCACAGTCCACAGCAACAGACAGGCCCTGCCGGATCCACAGTCATGGACTATCCAGGGAATTCAGCCAATCTGTGGCTACACGGTGGTGCAGTGCACACAGACAGTGCATGCAAGAACAGAAAGTCACAGGTTCAAAGACCTGCTGGGGCTACCAGCAATCCTGCCCACATATTTTCCCCACAAATAAACAGTGACAGTAAGGACACACCTTTCGTGACGAGGACATATGCAATGGTAATACATCTATCTTTTACCCCACTGAGCACAGACACCATGAACAGGGGCAGAACCTACAGCAGAATCCCCCAAATGCAGTCCTGGTGGGCCACACACCAGTCAAGTTCCATGCTGCCACTCATACAAATGCCTGTGCTGTATATCTATGCACCACCCCCACGGCATGTAGATGTAGCTCATGCATATTCATGAGGGACAGCAGGAAGACCCGAACAGTGTGATGCAAAACTGGACTGGAGTGGGGAAGCGCTGCCGTAAAGCAGCAGCCAACAGGGGCAGACACACCCACACCCATACCCACAGACCCCATTGGCCAATGTCTCCTGTAGAGGCAGAACATTGGACCCTGCGTGCATCTCCCAATACCAGCACCTGCATACGTTAGCAATGTCACCCTACACCTGAGGTACACAGCTCTGAAACATTTGCTAAGAGTACAGGCTGATAGATATCCCTACGTTACGCACATACTGCTAGTTGACCCCATCCGAACAATCTGTTTGGTGTCTGCGGTGCGTGCTCCAGGCCTGGCCCCTGATGGTGTTCACTACCCTGGGGAGTGACCCCCAGCAGTACTGCGTACCATATCCATGCCTGTGCCGTGCCCAGGACCGGTGTGGTGGCCAAGGCTAATCACCCCCTCAATAGTAGCACAATGCTGGCATAGGTGTGGGAGTGTGTGTCTGTCTATACAGTGTGTGTTGGCTGCAAACACCTTCCCCAACCCACACTGCCAGCACTACTGCCAGTATTGGCCTGCCAATGTGCATAATGAGCAGCAAGGTACCATGGGTATAGGTCAGACATGGTGGGCTGGCCAGGATGCATCTGCACAGGGCATAGGGCACTGGCTGTGACATTGTAGTGCCAGGCTACCACCTACACAGACAGGGTGACCTCTGTATGTGCTGCTGGGGGAGCACTCTCACCCTGAGTGTGCAGTGATGACAGCATGGCTAGGCACCCCCATAGTGCTGTATTGTATTTCTCTCTTGTGATATATAGGGGTTTCCTGTTGGGGGCCTTCTCACAGAACTCTCTTCTTGTGTGTGCTGCCACTCCAGTTTTGGGTGCATGCATTTCCATCAGGGCTAACCAGCAGACTATTCACAGCTGGTATGTGTCTTGATGGGTGCAGTGGCTGATGGCTTGCTGCAGGTGAATATCAGATAGTGCTGGGGTGCATCTTTTGATATCCAGGCCTAAAGTCTGTCTGATATTGTGTTATGGATGTGTGTGGAGCTGCTTGGACTCCCCAGCAGGACTGGGGGGTTGATGGTCCACTCTGCTTTGTTGGGGTTGGGTAAGTATAGGATGGGGAATCTGTTGGTGGGGGGGCCCTGTCTGCCACCCTTGGGGGGGGGGGGGGTTACTTTGACCACCTAGGGGTCCATGGGGGGTTTCCACTAACTGAGACAGACAGAGATATCCAACATGTTTCTGCAGCACCTTCCTATCTCACAGGTTAGTACTGTTGTGGAGCTCTGTCATGGTTGGTGTTGTGGACCTGGTCCTGGGCGCCACATCACACCCTCAGGGTGAGCACAGTACCCGCACAATGTGACGGTGTGTAGCTACTCTTTGCTGGTAGGCCACCCGCTCAGGACCCCCTACCAGGCCGAGGTGCTGTGTGGGTGCACATGGACAATTCCCCCTACCAGGCCGGGTAGCTGTTGGGGTGCATTCCCCATCTTGTGTGCATCTGTGGACAGCTGATTTGCATGTGCAGTGCATCATGGGTACGGGTGGCCTAACCCTATCCTGTCTACAACAGCAGACTGTCTGTGGGGTGACGTGCAGGCTCTCTGCAGCCAGCCAGGGGTTTGCTGTCAGCTTTAGAGCTGTAGCGCAATGGTTACGTCACTCCCTATACAACCAGAGGTCATGGGTTCAAACCCACAGTGGGGCACTTTGATAGGGCTGCTCACAGCCTTATTTTTATTTACTGTACATATGTCTATGCCAGCAAAACCACACACAGCTTACTATACCCATTAGGTGCCTCTGAGGGTGCTTTATAGGGCGCCCTATAGGCCACCTTATGGTTGCCATCCATATAGGGTGCACTATACATTATCCTGTGTCGCAACATACATGGTGCCCTATAGGGGACATTCTAGGGTGCCTTGGCAGACAGTGCACTGTAACATGTGCCTTACGGGCATCCGTATGTTAACACACTGTGAGAGCGGGTTTACTAGTGGTGGGAAATAAAATATAAATGGAAGGCCTCCTACAGCACTCCTCACCATGATACATACTGCCCCAGCCAGCCTTGTTCACTGGGCACTGTGAGGGGTTGAACCCCTGGCCCCTGCACCATTGGTCAGTGTCTTAACCATTGTGCTATGGCTCCGTTCCTGTTATTTGCATATCAGCGCGCCACTTATCCCTCCCACTATTGGACTGCCCCCTCACACATCAGCGCGCCGCCTTCTGCCCACCGGCTCGCCGCCTTCTGTTGCCCACATTTATCAGTGCACTGCCTTCTGCCGCCAAAACTTAACAATGCACCGCCATCTGCCGCCCACACTAAACAGTGCGCCGCCTCATGCCGTAATAAAAATAACAGTGCGCCGCCTTCTACCGCCCAAAATTAATATGCCTCCTAAACCACTGTTGCCCATAAATGTTGATGCCTCAGCTGGTCTTTTTTGTTGAGCACAATGGGGGTTTGAACCCCTGGCCCCTGCACCATTGGTCGGTGTCTTCACCGTTGTACTACGGCTCTATCGTTTGGTTTTTGCAGCAGCGCACCACTTAGCCTTCCTACGCGCTAATGTGGGCCCCGCACATTAGCGCGACGCACACATGTATGGTCCGTTTTTTTGCTTTTTTCTGCCTGGCCCGCCCACTCCTTATATGGCACCAGCACACTAACGGGAACCCGCACAGCAACGGTGTTTAGTAAACATGCCCCTAAGAATGATAGGATAAATAAAGAAATAATTTTTACAGGCAGATGGACCTTACAAGCAATGGTTAAAAAGTCAGACCCTAGCCAGAGACTAGCAGTACAGACTGTACTAGACTTTCATGATCCACAGCAAGAAGGAAACATTTAAAAAAAATTGGCATCACATCTGTCACTCTCCAGTCTTCATATATCGTAGATTATTTTAAGAATAGTTTAAAAATTACTAAAATACCAGAACACCTGATAGTTCTCAAGTACAACCCCTGCATTAATGAAGAACAGTTCAAACAGAACAAGGAGAAACAGAATGGTTTAAAATAAGAAAAGGTGTACAACAGGGCTGCCTACTTTCCCCATGCCTGTTTAATTTATATGTAACCCACCTTCCTCCATGGGGATATGTGGATTGTACTGTAGTGTTCCCCCAAAGCTCTTCCCATGGAGGGGGGGGGGCATGGGTGCCTTATGTGGAATGTCTCCCACCATCTCTGGCAAGTTTCAGGCCATAGAGGTGGGAGTCCTTTATGGTGGGTCATGTGGGTGCTTCTGGACATTATGGACTTCATATGGTAAAGGGGCTGGCTGGCAGGGTGCCCAGACAATGTTCTAACCCTCCCATATCTGTGTGTTGGCTCTGATACCCCACCCCCTTCATTCTCCCACATAGGAGACACACTCCACAATAGCTAGAGAGCTATTGAAGCCATTTGATTGAGATGGAGAGCAGATATTTCAGGGAAAATATATTGACATCTTCCAGTTGTTTGCATGGGAACAGCAAGAGGTGAAGAGGAAGAAGGCTGGTAGTGGTAAAGAGGAGACGAAATATGGTCAGGCGAAGGTGGCAAGAACTATTTTCAATTGGGTGTTTGCTTTCCACATCTATGTAAGCATCCTAGTGGATGAGTAACTTAGGAAGGGGCTGACTGAGAATAAATCAGACATATGGTGTTTCCATGACATGGACATTTGGCTGATGGAGTTGACCCCAGCGTGCTCATGGTCTTTTCAGTCAGAAGCCTCTTCAGGTGTGTTCACAGCCACTATGGGTTCCATCAACATGGGGGCTTGGGGGAATCACATAAGTAGATGAGGGCCTACCTCCATGCCTACTCGCCATGGCAGGGAGTGCGGGACTCCGCTCAACTACAGAGAGGGAGGGGACAATTTCTTCTTCCATTTTTATGCTATGTAGTGCGAGTGGCCAACTCGTCATTTAAGGAAGACATTCAGCATGTGCAGTGGCCTCCATCAGTCCTTCTGATGTCCTAGCCGGGATAGGAGAAAAAGGAGGTAGCAGGATTTGCCTGTTCCAGCAAACATTCTCAGCAGATTACAATATCACATACAAAATATGGTATAAAACAGACAACTCATATCCAAATTAAAAACAAACAAAAAAAAAAGTCCTTTGCTCAGAAAAGCAGCTCCCTCCATTAGGATTGGGGAACACTCAGTTTTTGTGGGATGGATTTTCAAAGGGGTTTGTAAATCCATTTGAGGAACTGCCTCTCTTACATACGAGTCATAATGTCACCTGGCAGTTCAGAATTCTTTGATAGTTCTATGTAGGTTTTCAGGCTAGACTGATAAATTGCAGGTGCCTCAAAATGTGGCAGTCAGATTAACAACAAAAAGTGGGAGGATGGAGGGTTCTAAACCCCTCTTGCAGAGTTTAGAAAAATGGAAGAAGAGGGCCTTTAGAGTAGTGGTATCTGAACTCTGGAATATTCTTCCAGAAATGCTATGGGTGGCTATGTCATTGTTGACATTTAAGAAGGTATTGATATTTTATCTTTTCCCTTAGACCTTTGGAGGTTAGGCAGTGGGGATGTGTGGCTTTTAGGTTTGGATGATTTTTCAATGTACCATGCGTTAATTTTTGTCTTTTGATGTTGAGTCTGATTCTCGTAGGGGCACATCCGAGCCGTCTGGTTGGCCCCAAGCAAGACAGGCCCACTTGGACCTGATTCTGGTCCATGAGAACAAAACGTTCCTTCAGCAGCCTGAATCGGGTCCGAGAACAGTCCAGCGTGCCCGTGGACGACTGTAGTGCCCCTGCCACCTGCGGGTATGATATCCATGGCTCTGGCCCCCCTTATCTCCACTGCCTGACCCACGGCTGGCCTGCCGTGGCCTGGATTGGGCAGCGGGAACCCTCCACATTTTGCCCTATCCTGGGGGGTTCCCCGGGCCAAATCAGTACATACTGAGCTGTGACCTGAATCGGCCCTGCACATACTGCTGGACTGACCCGCCCCCACTCTGCCCAAACCCTGCTCCCTCCCATCCCCCACTGGCTCTCCCCGTCTTACAGCACAAGACGTGCGGGGAGAGCAAGAGGGGGAATAGGGTCCAGAAGGCTTGCAGGGCTGCACATCCGGCTGGGACGTGCAGCCTCGCAACCCGCCTTCATGAATGGGGCCCATTGTGTTTTTAACCATCTTGATTTGCTTGTCCAAGAAGAGGTTGTTTATTTATGAATTAATAAACAAAAAAACCCTGCCATGGTTCATGAGAAGCTTGCTAAAGAGTGCAACTTGGGGTAAATTGCAGGACTATTTCGGGATCCTCCTTTTGAGGAAGTTTCTCTCTTTGGTCTTGTGCCTAAGAAGGAGCCAGGCAAATTGTGATTAATCCACAATCTGTCTTACCTGGCAAGATAGTTTGCCGGGCTCCTATTCAAATCCATTCTAAAAACTCACCTCTTCAAGGCTGATCCTGTTCCCCTTATTCTCCTGCTCATCACCTCATTCCCCTTGATTCACCCTAGTCTCCAGTTGTTGTGTAGTCTGTCTTGATTTGACTGTAAGATCTGATGAGCAGGGACTGTCTCTTACTTGTACATGTACAGTGCTGGGTATGCCTTGTAGCACTATACAAATGATAAGCAGTAGTAGTAGAAGGATGCAGCATGAATTCCTGCAACAATCCAAGCATCTGCTCAGTGCAGTCGGCTTCTTTTAACCAGGTGGTAGACAAGCTGCATCAATTGGGTCCAGGTGCATGATGATGAAGGCCAATATTGAGTAGACCTTTTCCTTGTTGCTATTCATCCTAGGTCTTTCCACCTGCTGGGCTTTAAATTTGATCTGGATTTCTATTTCAACAAGTTCATGCATATGGATTGTTTTATAGCCTGTACTTGTTTTGAGGCTTTCACAACATTTGTGCATTGGTTGGTCCAGAGGGAAGGTCATGCTTGTGCACTATATGGATGATTTTGTTGATGGGGATGGGTCGCAAGACTGTGAGCAGTTGGTTGTGGCCTTCCATTGTATGGCAAATGAGATGGGCGTTCCTTTAAATAAGGAAAAGTCAGAGAGACTGTGTAGAATGTTCATCTTTATGGAGTCCAGATTGCCCAGGAATTAGGCAGACACATTGATGGTGATGATGCTGGAGGTCCAGGACTGTAGGAAAATCCTACCATTGCTAGAGAGGTTTAACTTTGCTTGCCAGATGATTCCCATGGGCAGAGTGTTCATGCGTCTCTGGGCATGCATAACACTGGGGCTTGTGTGCATGCATCATCTGGTGTGAGTGCCCCACAATATGTACAATGATTTGGACTTCTGGAGCTCATTCTTGCAGAATTCCAATGTGGTTTGAGGTAGCAGGCACCTTTAGTGATAAACTTGGACCTGGAGCTATTTTTTGATGCTTCAGAGGAACTGCACTTAAGTCTTTCTTTCCATAGAGCTTGGTGTGCAAAAGCATGGCCTCGCCATGGTGGGAGAAGGAGTGGTGCCAGAACGTTTCCTTTTTTGAGTTGTTGTTGGTGGTCTGAGTTGACAGGTTTTCTCATCATTAGGTGGTCCTGTGTTCTGACAACTCATTAGTGGTTCAAACATGATGGCAGAAAAAGACCACATAGCCAGTCTATTCTGCTTTTCCATATTATCCATGACAACAGTCCCCTTTATTTCCTTCAGCGATCCTCTGTGTTTGTCCCATGTTTGTTTGAATTCAGATATTGTCCTCATCTCTGCCACCTCCAGTGGAAGACTATTACACGCATCTATGACTCTTTACATAAAGAAATATTTCTGCATATTACTCCTGAGTCTATCCCCTTTCACCCTCATCCTATATCCCCCATAGCAGTGCTTGCTGTCATTCGAAAAAGGCTCTCCTCCTGTGTATTTATGCCACAAAGTTATTTAAACATCTCAATCATATCAACTCTATCCTGCCTTTCCATTAAAGTATACATATTAAGATCCTTAAGTCCTCATATGCTTTATAAAGGAGACCACTAATCATTTTAGTAGCCACCCTCTACACTGACTCCAACCTCTTTATAGCTTTTTGAAGGTATGGTCTCCAGAATTGCACAAATACTCCAAATGAGGTCGCACCAAAGACTTACACAGAAGCACTATCACCTCCTTTCTTCTGCTGGCCATTCCTCTCCTTATGCACCCAAGCATCCTTCTAGCTTTCACATCGTTTCTACCTGTTTAGCTACTTTAAGATCATCAGACACAATCACGCCTTGGTCCTGCTCTTCTTTTGTGGACAGAAAACTTCACCCCCTATACTGTATCATTCCTCTGGATTGCTGCAGCCCAAATGCATGACCTTGCATTTTTAATATTAAATCTCAGCTGCCAAATTCTAGATCATTCCTCAAGCTTAGCTAGATCCCTCATGTTATCTACACCTTCCTGGGTGTCTTCTCTATTGCAGATTTTGGTATCATCTGCAAAGAGGCAAATCTTACCCGACAGCCCTTCTGCAATATCACTAAAAAAGATTTTAAAATGAATCAGCAGCATTTGCTGGGTTTGGTGACATGCCCTCGGTGTTATGCTCATGAGCTCCTGGGCAGATGGTCAAAGGGTGGGGTTGTATTGGTTACTTCATGAGGATGGCTCCTCTTTGACTAGATTTCAATTCACAGCTGTACTAAGGAAGAGCTTGTTGCATGCAGGGTTCAACACCTGAGAGTATGGAACTCATTCCTTTTATATTGGCACTGCTACTTGGGCAGCTGTGTGAGATGGTTCGACAGGGTGTATCTGGAAGATTGGGTGCTGGTGTTCCAACTGCTGTCTGCGATGTGTGTGCTAGCTGGGCAACTAGTTCCTGTTTGTGTCCTCTCTTTCTCAGCTTCTGTTCCAAGGTTATTGTCTCCAGAGCTCTGTATGTGGACGTATGGACATTCCTTCATCTTCTGGGCACAGAAAAGAGCTGCTGAGGCCCAGCTGGGAATTTAGCTGGGGCTGGATGTCTTTGGTATCTGAATTTGCTGGCTGAGTCTTCAGGTCATGACCAGGAGTCAACTCATCCCTTCCTGCCTGCAAACAAGATGTTTCTCATCACCATATCTGGTGTTGATTTATATGGGGGAAATGATCTATGTGTTGTTAAAGGGATAGACTTAATTCGCCAAATGGAAAGGGATTTACTGTATGTGAAAGGTACTTTTCCTAATGTGGGCCTCGGATAGCCCCAGATTGTTCCCTGTTTGATATGGAGGAATTTTAAACAGCCAAATGCAGTGGATAGACTTCGAGGTCAGATGAATACTAACATTTCCATGTCCTTGGTCTTACTGGGAGGCTTGGTGCTATCACATGAGTTCTTTGACTGGGATTTATACCAAGCTGATGGGGATTCATCTTTCAGATTGTGGTTTAGATATTTTCCTGAGCACAGTGCAGGACCTGTTTGAAGCTTATTATTGTGACAGGGAGGCTGCAGCTTTGCTGTATGGGTATGTGTGTGTGTGTGTGTGTGTGTGTGTGTGTTGAGGGAAGGGAAAATGACTAGCAAAAGACTAGTGGGTAGGCAGTTCTGGTAATACCACAGGTTCATCAAAAGTTATGGGGACAGGCTCAGATTGAGGAAAGTGAAGGATGTGATGATTGGTGTGTGACACTACTATGAGTCATTGGTCATAGCTTGGCATCACAGAGGACTATGTGAAAATAGTCAGATGGTAGAGTTGGGCTTCAGAGAGAGGGTGTTGTATGGGTAATGTGTGGAGATGACTTGGGTAAGCTGTGTTATTAAGTGATTGGAGTTGTTTAAAGTTAAATAAAGCTATGGCCCTGTTATTGCCATCATGTCAGTGTTGGGTGATTTATTTGGTTCTGTATATTTATTTTATTTATTTATTTATTTAGCGTACATTTATATCCCGCTGCTTCCAGTGATCAGCAGCGGTTGTTACACATGGTAAGGTTGGCTGTACCGGCCAGAATTAAGGATGTATACAATCTGATTAGGGAGAGGGGGGGAAGCACAGCAAAAACACGGGTTACAGGCTTACAGTTGATTGTTGTTGGGGTTCACACAGGGTACTTTATATGCATATTTACAATTGACAAGACTGTTAAAACTTTATAAGTGATCCGTATCTACATATTTACACGCGGCCGCGTGTAGTTCATGAGGTTAGGTTGTAATGAGATTGGAAGAGGTGCGTCTTAAGTTCTTTTCTAAAGTCCTTTAGGTCACAGATTTCACACAGATCACTTGGCAACCGGTTCCAGAGTGCAGGAGCTGTAAATAAGAAGGCTCTGTTACTGGTACAAGCATTAACCTTTGTGAATGACTTCGGGAGGCAGAGGGTGTTGAGGTTTGCTGCTCTCCTACTTCTGTTGTTGGGTGGATTGGAAATCAAGCTGTTGAGGTGAGAGGGCGCTATATTATGGATAAGTTTGAAAGTAGTGACTAGCATTTTGTATTGAATGCGGGCCGTGATGGGGAGCCAATGAAGCTCAATTAGGGTGGGTGTAATGTGGTCAGAGAATCCTTTTTGCATGATGATTCTGGCTGCAACATTTTGTGTCATTTGCAGAATATTTGTAGTTTTCTTTGGCAGGGCTTGCAGTATGGCATTGCAGTAGTCTAGGTGTGGAATGATGAGGGCCTGAGCGACAGATCTGAAGTCATCATGATCAAGGATGCTACGTAAAGGCTGCAGGACTCTTAATTTGTGGAAAATGGCCCGATTGGTATTTCGAAGGTGCCTGTCCATATTTAGGTTGCTGTCAAGCATCACTCCTAAATATTTTATCTCTGATTTTATGTAGGTTGTCCAGCAAGGCTAGCAGGAGGGTTTCTACGCCATGATGTTGTCAAAACCCGTATTGATGCACATCCAGGGCATTTGTGTCATCAATGTGGTCCTGTAGCTGCTGCTGCACTGCCTTTTCAATGATTTTGGCGAGGAAGGTTATGATTGAGATTGGGCGGTAGGAGGTAGGGTCATCTTTGTTGAGTGCTTTGTTTTTCAAAATGGGGCGTATGAGTGACTTCTTCAGGAGTGATGGCATGAGACCTTGCAGAAGCGATAGGTTCACTATGTGGGAGATGTGCTGTGCTATTTCCTCTTTGGTTGCCTTGATCCAGGAGGCTGGACAGGGGTCAAGAGGAGAGGTGGTGGTTTTTAGGTTGGTGATGATGCCTTTTATCTGTTGGTCATCCACTTTCCGGAAGGTTGACCATTTTCCACCGTGAACGGTTTTTCCCTGGGTGTGATTTTTTGACGGGAGTTGGTTGAGTCCAGCGTGGGGGTGAGGAGGGTAGGTGCTGCGGGGTTAAGCTTGCTGGCGTAGTGATCTGCTAGCTGTTGTGCCGTTATGGAGCCGCTGGGATTGCTGTCTTGTGGGGCTTTGGTGAGAGATTTGACAAGTGCGAATAGCTCCCTAGGCCTGTTGAGGGCTTTATTGAGTGTGATTGTGTGGTGTGTTTTCTTCGCCTGGTTGACTTCATTCCTATAAGTTGATAGGAGGTCGAGGTAGGACTTTTTGCATTCCTCGGTTTTGTGCTTTCTCCATTTTCGTTCTTGCCTTCTCAGGTCCTTCTTCAGTTCCCGTAGTGTTGTGGTGTACCATGGTTCAGTATATGAGGTAGGTGGAGCGAGTACCGATTATTAATAAAAACAACTTCTCCAATCTCTCTATTGGTCCAAAATCTAACCCATTTCCTTTGGATGCCATGCTTATTATTACTCATCCTACTCCTTAATATAATTTTCCTTATCTTTTTTTAATTTTTGGAATTTTATTTTCTTAATTTTCTTTCTGAATCTATAAAGATTTTTACTGTAATCTTCAATCAGCATGTCAAAACAAAATCATTTTCTTTCCAAAAATCATTTCTTTATCTGTCTCTTCCTGTGTTTCTTCAGCTATCAAATCCAGAGCATTTGTTTAATATTGCATTCTGTCCTAGGGGTATGTTTACTAAAACCCAGGTATTGTGCGCGGCTCACTAGTGTGCGGGTGCCATATAAGGAGTGGGCGTTTCATTCTGAAAAAGCAAAACCGGGATTAATCATACGCTAATGTGCGATGCGCTCATGTGCGCTCCACACATTAGCGCATGAGAAAGTTGCGCGGGAAGCATAAGTGGCGCGCTGATGCATAAGCATAGGAACAGAGCCACAGTACAATGATTAAGACACTGACCAATGGTGCAGAGTTCATGGGTTCAATCCCCTACTGTGCCCAATGAAGAAGGCTGGCTGAGGCATTACCTATTATGGGGAAGATTGCTTTAGGAGGCATTTTATTTTTATTTTAATTATCACTATTAGCAAACGCACTCTCAAAGCGTGTTAACATAAGGCGCCCCATAAGGCACATTTTAAAGTGCACTGTCCTCCAAGGCACCCTAGAATGTTGCTTATAGGGCGCTTTATCGGGTGCCGTATGAGTTACCGCAAGGTCACAGCACTGTTTTTGATGGCAGCACTGTGCAGTTTAAGGAATGAAAATCATAAGTAGGTGCACTGACATGCAAGGAGGAGAAGCAGTGGAGCACAATGGTTAAAACACTGACCAATAATGCAGGAGTCATGGGTTCAATCCCCCACTTTGCCTAATGAAGAAGGCTGGCTGAGGCATTACCTGTTATAGGTAATATTGCTGTAGGGGGCATTTTATTTTTATTTTAATTAGTGCTGCCAGCAAACACACCCTCAAAGTATTGTAACATAAGGTGTTGCATAAGGCGCCTCATAGGGTACCCCAGAGGGCACATTTTAAAGTGCACTGTCCGCCACGGCACCCTACAATGTTGCTGAAAGGGCGGCCTATAGGGCGCCATATAGGGTGCCCTATGAGGCACAGCAAGGTCATAGCACTGTGTTTGATGGCAGCACTATGCATTTAAACGCATGGAAATCTTAAGTAGGTGCGCTGACATGCAAGGAGGAGCAGCAGTGTAGCACAATGGTTAAGGCACTGACTGCTGATACAGGGGTCATGAGTTTGCTCCCCAGTGTGCCTAAGACGTAAGACTGGCTGAGGCATCAGCTTTGCAATGTATGTATTGTTTCCTGCAGCACTTTATTTGTATTTTATTAATTGCTGCCAGCAAACACACCCTCACGTGCCGTAATTGAAGGTGCCGCATAAGGCACCCTAAAGGCACTCCATAGGGCACATTATAAAGTGCACTGTCCACCACGGCACCCTAAAATGTACCCTATAGGGCACCCTATAAGTTGCTCCACAGGATAACGTATAGTGCACCTTATATGGACGGTAACCATAAGGTGACCTATAGGGCGCCCTATAAAGCGCACTCTGAGGCACCTTATGGGTACAGTACGATGAGGGTGTTTTTGCTGGCAGCAATAATGTACATTAAAAAGAGAGAATGCTTTGGGGAGCCCTATCAAATAACCGCACTGTGGGTTTGAACCCACAACCTTTGGCTCCACAGGCATTGAAGTAACCAGTGTGCTACAGCTCTATAACTGCTAGCAAGGCCCTGGCTGGCTGCAGAGGGAGTGCATGTCACCACACAGACAGTCTGCTGTGTTCACCAGGATAAGGTTAGCACACCCGTAACCATGATGCACTGCACATGCAAATCAGCTGTTCACAGATAAACACAAGATGGGGTATGCACCCCCACAGCAGCTCGGCCTGGTAGGGGGAACTGACCATGTGCACCCTCACAACACCTCGGCCTGGTAGGGGGTACTGACCATGTGTTTTACTGGCACAGAGTAGCTACACACCGTCACATTGTGCGGTACTGTGCTCACCCTGAGGGTGCAGTGAGGCGCCCAGCACCAGGTCCACAGCACCTTCCATGGCAGAAATAGGCCATGCTAGCAGTCCAAAGCAGTGTTAATGTGTGAGATGGGTAGTTTCTGCAGAAGCATCTTGGATATGTCTGTCTGTCTCAGGCAGGTGTAGCCCCTATGGATCCCTAGGAGGATTATGCATCACCACTCTTCTCCTCCAGGGGCTGAGTGTGGTAAACAGGGTCTCCCATTTGTTCTATGTGAACCGCGCTGATGCTGAATAGTGCAGTATATAAGAGAATATAAATAAATAAATAAATAAATAACAGTTCCACATTCTACCTCCCTGCAATGGTGGCAGTAGAGGAGACCATTAATCCCAGTTCTGCTGGGGAACAGACACCATACAGGACAGTCAATGCAGCTCTGTACACATCCATAACACAATAGCAGACAGACATTAGACCTGTATATGCTAAGCTGCACCCCACCACTATCTGATATTCTCCTGCAGCAAGCCTTCAGCCACTGCACCCTGCAAGCCACTCCATCAAGACACATACCAGCTGCAAACAGTCTGCTAGCTAGTCCATAGTGCATGTTCCTGGTAGAAATGCATGCACCCAGACCTGGAATGTCAGCATACACAACATGCAGATAAATCAGTGACTGGGACACAAAAGGAAACCCATAAATATCACATGACAAAAATACTATATAGCACTATGGGGGTTGCCTAGCCATGCTGTCGTCACTGCACAGTCAGGGTGAGAGTGATCTCCCAGCAGGACATACTGAGGTCACCCTGTCTGTGTAGGTGGTGGCCAGGCACTACAATGTCCCAGCCAGTGCCCTATGCCCTGTGCAGATGCATCCTGGCCAGGCCACCCTGTCTGGGCTATACCCATGGTACCTTGCTCCTCATTATGCACATTGGCAGGCCAATACTGGCAACAGTGCTGGCAGTGTGAGCTGTGGAAGGTGCTTGCAACCACCACACACTGTATAGACAGACACACACTCCCACACCTATGCCAGCATTGTGCTACTATAGATGAGTTTAGCAGCCCTGCCCACCACACCAGTCCTGGGCACAGTACAGACATGGATATGGTACGCAATACTGTTGGGGTTCACTCCCCAGGGTGGTAAACACTGTCAGAGACCAGACCTGAAGCACACACCGCAGACATCAGAAAGATTGTTATGATGGAGCTCAATGAGCAAACTGTGCTTAACGTAGGACTTGCTATCTGCCAGTAATCATAGGAAACGTTTGATAGCTGTGTACCGTATACCCAGGTGTAGGGTGGCATTGCTAAGGTATGCAAGTGCTAGTATTGGGAGATGCACGCAGGGCCCAATGTCCTGCCTCTCCAGGAAGCATTGGCCAATGGGGCCTGTGGGTGTGGGTGTGGGTGTGTCTGTCCCTGTTGGCTGCTGCTTTACGGCAGATGTTCCCAACTCCAGTCCTGGTGTGCCAAACACTGTTCGGGTTTTCATGCTGTCCCTCATGAATATGCATGAGATACATCTGCATACCATGAGGGTGGTGCATAGATATGCAGCACAGGCATCTTTATTAGAGGCAGCATGGAACCTGAATGCTGTGGGGCCCTCCAGGACTGCATTTGGGAGACTCTGCTCTAGGTAATGTGCCTGTTTATGGTGTCTGTGCTCGGTGGGGTAAAATATAGGCATATTAACCATGCGTATGTTCTCAGCAATAAAGGTTTGTCCTTACTATCACGATTTAGTTGTGGGAAAAATATGTGGACTGGATTGGCAGGAGCCCCAGCTGGGCTTTGAACCTGTGACCTTCTGTTCTTGCACACACTGTCTGTGTGCACTGCAGCACCGTGTTGTCACAGATATGCTGCATTCCCTGGGGAGTCCATGACTGTACATCCGACAGGGACTGTTTGTTGCAGTGCACGGCACCCACCTGGACAGGGCTAGGCCATGGTCTGCTCTGGGCAGCTGCCTCTGCCCCCTCCACCTCCAGTACCCCTGTGCCACCATGCTGACATGCCCTTCTGCTGGTGGTGCTGGTGGTACGCAGTCTCAGGCCATCCTGTGTGCGGGTAGGCGGCTGCCTATGGTGCAGGTTCTGGGGTAGGGGTGCCTGCATATCTGTCCGCACGTCCCCCAATCACCGCCTGCCAATGTTCCGTGCCCTTGGGGGTACCTGCTGGGTACTATCCCCTGTGACACTGTGCTAAACACTCTCGTGCCCATGTTGGGCACTCATCAGTTGCTGTCTGGCTGCTGTTCAGCATTCCTAGGTGCCATCTAGGCATCTGTCTAGTCCGCACTTTGCCCCAGCTGCACCACAGCATGTGCCGCCTGCAGCCCTCTGTATCCCCTTTCCCAGCATCTGTCCAATTGCCCATTCCGACCTGCCTGCCCTGCTGTTGTGAAAATGTGCATGCCATAGGTAACCTGCCCAATGGAGAGGGAAACCCTGATCAGTGCTATTTCACTGTGGGATCATTCACCTTGTATGGGGACGGAGCGTAGACCCTTCTAAAATTCATATTTATTTTTTGGGGCTTTTTTGGGAGTGTTATTTGATGTTCCCCATTACTATCACTATTGCCCAGCTTTATTATAATTTTTTTATATTTTGTTGGGCTCATTTTTACTGTTTATTTGCCCTTTTGTTCCGTGCACATGTATCACACTGCTCACTTTTTGGTAGGTTTCCCTGGTTTTGCTGTACATTGTGACAGAAATGGTTTCTCTTCCCTTTAAATCGGCTCTACCGCGAGGTTTTCACTCGCGGTATTTTTTTACCTGAATTTCAGCCCCGCACCTGTGCGGGGAGCCTCTCCCCTCCCACTCTCCACCCATTGACCCCTTCCCTCTGCCCCTGGGGAGCCTTCCTCCGCCCTCCGGGAGCCTTTCCACGCCTATATCACTCATTTGTGCGCCGCGCACATGAGCGGGCCCGTTAGTGCGGCGCGCACGTGTGCAGGGCACAAAAACGCATCATTAGCATGCGCTAAGGTACCTTAGCGCACGTTATTGTTCGCCGCACGCTATTGTACGCCGCACGCTATTGTGCGCCGCACACTTGAGCGCGGTTTAGTAAACATACCCCTTAGTTTCTTCATCATTGAACATTTTAGCTTCCTGTAATATCCAAAGACCTTTGGGATCCTTTTCATTCAACAATAATCCAAGAGCGTTGTAGAATACAACTCTTTTTTTACTACTTACTCGGTCATATCGTCTCCTCCCAGTGGTCTACTTTTCTCATCCAGTGCATAATTTTCTTGAAGAAACCACCCTTTAAGGAACAAATCGTGTTATATTTCATCACCATAGCTCATCACCTTAATCCAGAGTGAGAGAGCCATTATATACCTCAACACAGACAGCAAAAGAGAGGCAGTGCACTTACAACAAAATTAATATAAAAGAAGTAAGAAGGACAGCAGAATAAATATAATAAAAGTGTTACAAATGTAAAATAATAAATATCATTTTATGAATTCAATAAATTCAAAGGGGCCAATTTTTCATAAATGACAATATTCAAATGTCACAGTGGTCAGCTACAACAAGATATTCAGTAGCAGTATACAAATCGGAGATACCATTGATATCTGGGCTGAGTGGCAGGAGTACTGCTAAGGGTTACCACCACCATTTTGGAAGTGGCTGGCAACTGGGGCAGGAGAGGAGGGAGACTGCTCTAGTTGCCTTCACTTCCAAAGCATGAAGCCACCAAGGTAGGTTGGGAGGGGGGCCGGGGTCTGGTCTTGGGGGGAGGGGAGATTGTCCTTGCATGTACATTGTCCTGGGTTAGTTCTCTTTGGGCTAGGTTTGGCTGTCCATATGTTTTGGTTGATAAATTAGGGAGATCAGAAGAGGGGTTAGGATCAGTGGTGGAGATTTGATCGAAGAGGGGTATTTTGGGGTTTGGGGATATGGGAAAGGGTACTATTTCCATGACAGCAATCAATTTTTTGGCATGTCATACCCTCTGATATTTGCCAAGGCATGTATAACAGGGCCCATGTGGTAAGTGTCTTCCCTGTATGCTAAATGCTGGGCTGATGCTGGGCACACCCCTTACATCTGCCACACACACCTTGCATGTACCACACTTTTGTAAACAGACTCCAACTGTCACATATTAAAAGCCTAATATGGCCGTATGTCATCGAACATCTTCATCTAGGGCAGTGGTTCTCAACCTTTTTTGTACCGTGACCCCTTTTACCATTGGTCAACTTGTGGTGACCCCCAATGATAAAATCAAATGTGTCTCTCTTCCTTTACCGTTAATGCATTGTCGCTGTAATCATTTGTTGATTTATTAATATATTATAGGCCTTTGCGATATGTTTTTATTTATAAAATACTTATTTAAACCACAATAATTAATCACACTCTCACTTGGTTTGCAGCTTGTCGTGCTGTGAGGGCTTGCGTGCATCAGTGATGCTGAGAGCTAAACTATCGGTAGTTTAACTACTGGCAGGGTCTCCCAAGATGGACAGGTCTCAGCTGAGGTGCCAGACCAAGACAAACCACCCATCTGGGCAGCAGCAGAATGGGACAGTGTTGACGGCGGAGGATCACATTTTTGTGACAACGGCAACAACACCAAACTTAAACTGCGCGGAAGAAAGGCCCGGCAATCTACTTCTGTATCTTGCCATGAAAACCCAATGGATAGTTACAACAAAACAAATTGTGCTATGGTGCTGGGAGATGAGACCCCCAGGTCAGAAGGCACTCAACTAGCTACTGGGGAAGAGCTGAAGACTTTTCAGAGTAAAGCCAGCATTTATGATGTGGTTGGATCAAAGCCTTCGGGAAGTCTGACTGCTGATGTAGCTGCGCATGAAATGAGAGTCAGAAGCTGTAAAGATGTCTTACACATTGGAACATGGAACGTACGAAGCATGAACCAAGGAAAGTTGGAGGTGGTCAAGAATGAAATGGAACGTGTACAATTTGATCTGTTGGGTGTCAGCGAACTGAAATGGACTGGCATGGGGCACTTTGCATCAGATGATCACATGGTCTACTATGCTGGAAATGAAAGACAAAGAAGAAATGGTGTTGCATTTATAATAAAGAAGAAACTTGCAAGAACTGTAATGAAATACAATGCAGTCAGCGAACGCTTAGGGGCATGTTTACTAAAATCCGCAAAATAGCGCGCCGCAAAATAGTGCACGGCAACGCGGCACTGAAACGCGCAGAAACGCGTTTAAACGCCCCGCACACGTGCGTGTCACCCCCGCACAGGTACGTGGCTCACTAACGGGCCCCGTACAAGTGCGGGCCCGCAAATGTCCGATAGAGGCGTGGAACGGCGAAAGGAGGGCGGAGGAAGGCTCCGGAGGGGCGGAGGGACAGGGTCAATGGGTGGAGAGTGGGAGGGGAGAGGCTCCCCGCACAGTATCGGGCCCGAATTTGCATGTAAAAACTACCGCGAGTGAAACACTCGCGGTAGAAAGCATTTAAAGGGAAGAGAAACCATTTCCGTCAGCAATGTACAGGAAAACCGGAGAAACCAGCAAAACGTGAGCAGTGTGATACATGTGCACAGCACAAAAGTGAAAATACAAATAGAAAATGACCACAACAGAACTATTAAAAATAGTAATTCAGCTGGGGAACAGTTATAGTGATGGGCAAATACAGAAATCACACCCAGCAAAGCTCCAGAAAAAAGAAATGAAGTTTGGAAGGGTCTACTGAGAGGAGACGTTTCCAAAAAACATTTCCACGTTATGGAGCTTTCCTGGGAGTGTTTGCTATGGTTGCCCATTAATATCACTGTTGCCCAGCGTGGTGATATTTTGTCCCACATTTCCCGTGGACATTTCCGGGGTTTATGTGCACGTTTGTCACCAGACAGGGTGCATATGCCCACAGTAGAATTGCGTAGAGCAGGGTTTGTGACTCCATCCTGCCAGGCTTACTGCCTCCAGGGGCTGCACTGTCTCTGTGGTACAGCGGACAGAGTCATTACCTCTAGGACCAGAGGGCAGAGGTTCAAAACCCAGCTGGGGCACCTGCCAGCCCAGTCCCTATATTTTACCCACCACTAAATAAAGATAGCGCAGACACCCCTGTATGCATGGGGAAAACACCCATATTTTACCCAACACCGCACACACACCACAACAATGGGCATTACCTACAGCCAAGTCCCCCAAATGCAGTCCCATACTGCCACATTGCAATCAGGTCAACTGCTTTTTCTGAGAGAAGTTCATGCCAGCATGTTGGCGGACAAGTACATGTGGTGCAGGGGGCAGTGGCTGCTAACCACAGAAGACAGAGGCCTAGCCATGTGCAGGCTGGCACAGTCCACTGCAACAGACAGGTCCTGCCGGATCCACAGTCATGGACAGTCCAGGGAATCCAACCAATCTGTGGCTACACAGTGGTGCAGTGCACACAGACAGTGCATACAAGAACAGAAGATCACAGGTTCAAAGCCCAGCTGGGGCTACTGCCAATCCTGCCCACATATTTTTCCCACAACTAAACAGTGATAGTAAGGACACACCTTTCATGGCGGGGACATATGCAATGGTAAGACATCTATCTTTTACCCCACTGAGCACAGACACCATGAACAGGGGCAGTACCTAGAGCAGAATCACCCAAATGCAGTCCTGGTGGGCCACACACCAGTCAGGTTCCATGCTGACACTCATACAAATGCCTGTGCTGTATAGCTATGCACCACCCCCATGGCATGTAGATGTAGCCCATGCATATTCATGAGGGATAGCAGGAAAACCCGAACAGTGTGATGCAAACCTGGACTGGAGTTGGGAATCTGTGCCGTAAAGCAGCAGCCATCAAGGGCAGACACACCCACACCCACAGGCCCCATTGGCCAATGTCTCCTGGAAAGGCAGAACATTGGACCGTGCATGCAGCACCCAAAACGAGCACTTGCATAACTTACCAATGTCACCCTACACCTGAGGTATACGGTACACAGCTTGGAGACGTTTGCTAGGAGCACAGGCAGGCAGTTATCCATACGTTACGTACATACCGCTAGTTGACCCCATCCAAACAATCTGTTAGGTGTTTGCGGGGCATGCTCCAGGCCTGGCCTCTGACGGTGCTTACCACCCTGGGGAGTGACCACCAGCTGTAATGCGTACCATATCCATGCCTTGCCGTGCTCAGGACCGGTTTGGTGGGCAAGGCTACTTACCCCCTCAATCGTAGCACCATGATGGCAGAGGTGTGGAAGTGTGTGTCTGGCTATACAGTGGGTGTTGGCTGCAAGCCCCTTCAACAGCCCGCACTGCCAGCACTGTTGCCAGTATTGGCCAGTCAATGTGCATAATGAGGTGCAAGGTACCATGGGTATAGCCAGGGCAGGGTGGCGTGGCCAGGATGCATCTGCACTGGGCATAGGGCCCTGGCAGGGACATTGGCTGGGATATTGTAGTGTCCGGCCACCACCTACACAGACAGGGTGGCCAAAGCATGTCCTTCTGGGGGATCACGCTCACCCTGACTGTGCAGTGACCACAGCATGGCTAGGCCCCCCATAGTGCTGTATAGTAGTTCTCTCATGTGATAGATATGGGTTTCTCTTTGTGGCCCAGTCACTGATCTATCTGCTTGCTGTGTATGCAGACAGCCCAGTTCTGGGTGCATGCATCTCCATTGGGAACATGCACTATGGACTAACCAGCAGACTGTTTGTAGCTGGTAAATGTCTTGCTATAATGGCTTGCAGGGTGCAGTGGCTGTTGGCTTGCTGCAGGGGAATATCTGGTGGTGGAGTGCAGCTTACCATACCCTGGGCTTATGTCTGTCTGCTATTGTGTTACGGCTGTGTATGGAGCTGCCTGCCTAGGGGGGGTGGTGGTGGTGTTCCTCAGCAGGACTGGGGTTGATGTTGCCCTCTACTGCCACCTTTGCAGGGAGGTAGAGTGTGGATCCCTTGATGGGGACCATGTTTGCCACTGGGGGGGGGGGGGGGTGCCTGATGGCAGCAGACAGGGATATCCATGGTGTTTGTGCAGAAACTAGCTATCTTACACATTAACACTGCTTTGGAACGCCCGCTTGGCCTCCATCAGCCATGGCAGGTGTTGTTGACCTGGTCCTGGCCACCTCATTGCACACTCAGGGTGAGCACAGTACCCGCACGATGTAACGGTGTGTGGCTACTCTGTGCCAGTAAAACACCCGGTCAGTGCCCCCTACTAGGCCAAGGTGCTGTGTGGGTGCACCCGGTCACTTCCCCCAACAGGGCCGAGGTGCTGTGGGGGTGCATTCCCATCTTGTGTCCATCTGCGGACAGCTAATTTGCATGTGCAGTGCATCATGGGTACGGGTGGCCTAACCCTATCCTGTTGACACCAGCAGACTGTCTGTGAGGTGACGTGTAGGCTATCTGCAGCCAGCCAGGGGCCTGCTTACAGCTATGGAGCTGTAGCGCAATGGTTACATCACTGCCTGTGCAGCCAGAGGTCATGGGTTCAAACCCACAGTGGGGCCCTTTGGTAGGGTTGTCCACAGCTTTATTTTTATTTACTGTACATATGTCTATGCCGGCAAGACCACCCTCAGCTTACTATACCCATTAGGTGCCTCTGAGGGTGCTTCATAGGGCGCCCTGTAGGCCACCTTATGGTTGCCATCCCTATAGGGTGCACTATACATTATCCTGTGTCGCAACATACATGCTGCCCTATAGGGGTCATTCAAGGGTGCCTTGGTGAACAGTGCACTGTAACATGTGCCTTATGGGCCGCCGTATGTTAACATGCTGGGAGAGTGCGTTTGCTAGTAGTGATAACAAAATAAAATTATACAGCCTCCTACAGCACTCCACAACATCATACATACTGCCTTAGCAGGCATTTTTCACTGGGCATTGTGAGGAGTTGAGCCCCTGATCCCTGCACCATTGGTCAGTGTTTTAACCATTGTGCTGTGGCTCTGTTCCTGTGCTTGTGCATCAGCGCGCCGCCTTGTGCCTATCAGCGTGCCGCCTTCTGCCGCCCAAGGGGACCAGTGCGCCGCCTTCTGCTGCCCAAAAATAACTGTGCGCCGCCTTATGCCGTTCCAAATTATTTTCCTCCTAAAGCAATGTTAATCATTACAGTTACTGCCTCAGCTGACCTTTGTCGTTGCGCACACTGGGGGATTGAACCCATGGCCCCTGCACCATTGGTCAGTGTCTTCACCGTTGTACCACAGCTCTGTTGTTTTGTATACTCAGCAGCGCGCCACTTTGCCTTTCCACGCGCTAATGTCGACCCCCGCACATTAGCGCGACGCACACACGTCCGGTTGCTTACTACCGTTTTTTTTCTATTTTCTGCCTGAACCGCCCACTCCTTATATGGCACAGGCACACTAGCACGGCCCCGCACGTTAGGAATGTTTAGTAAACATGCCCCATAATCTCTATTCGTCTACGAGGATTGCCTATCAACACAACTATAAGTATATGCCCCAACAACAGCTGCTGAAGAGAATGAAATTGAAGAGTTCTATGAACAAGTACAAGCTGAAATTGACAGAACATGCAAACAGGATATCCTGATAGTCATGGGTGACTGGAACGCAAAGGTTGGCAACAAAGAAGAAGGCAAAGTAGTTGGAAAATATGGACTTGGCAACAGAAATGAAGCTGGAGAAAGACTGATAGAATTCTGCAAGACCAATGATCTATTCATCTCAAACACCTTCTTCCAGCAACAAAAGCGGCGACTGTACACATGGACTTCACTGAATGGATTATATAAAAATCAAATTGACTACATATGTGGAAGTCAACGATGGAAAAGCTCTGTAACATCAACAAAGACAAAACCTGGAGCTGACTGTGGTACAGATCATCAACTACTAGTATGCAAACTCAAGCTAAAGTTGAAAAAGAGCAAACCACTCATGAATGAATGCAGCAAAATATGACCTTAAGAATACACCACTGGAATTTAAAGACTGCCTGCAAAATCGATTTGCTGCTTTAGATACAAATGACAGAGCTCCGGAAGAGTTATGGAATGACATCAAGAAGGTTGTGTTGGAAGAAAGCGAGAAGTCTCTACAAAAGGTGAAAAAGCAAAAACAGCCAAAATGGATGACGGAAGAAACTCTGAAAATTGCCCAGAAACGCAGAGAAGCTAAAGCCAGAGGAGAAAGAAAGACAATCGCAGAACTCAACAGAAATTTCCAACGTGCAGCAAGACAGGACAAGGAAAGGTACTACAATGACACTTGCAAGGAAATAGAAGCAGAAACTATTAGAGGAAGAACAAGATCGGCTTTCCTAAAGCTACGAGAGTTAAAGAAAAAGTTCCAGCCTCGAATTGGAATGTTACAAGATGCTCAAGGTTCTATGTTGAATGATGCTGAGAAGATCAAGAAAAGGTGGAAGGAATATACAGAGTTTTTATATTATAAAGATCAAGTGGACCAACAGCCATTTCAACCTGTACCTTATGATCGGGAACCATTGGTGATGAAAGAAGAAGTTGAAGCAGCATTGAAAGCCTTATCAAAGAACAAAGCACCAGGCATTGATATCATTCCCATAGAAGTATTGCAGCAATATGATGCAGCTGTTACCGTACTCACAAGGCTCTGCCAAGAAATATGGAAGACAACATCATGGCCAACTGACTGGAAAAGATCTGTGTTTATACCAATACTAAAGAAAGGTGATCCAACTGACTGTGCAAATTATCGCACAATCACTCTGATCCCACATGCCAGCAAGATTCTACTGAAGATTATTCAAAAGAGACTACAACCATACCTGGAACAAGAACTACCTGAAGTTCAAGCAGGGTTCAGGAAAGGGCGAGGAACGAGAGACATCATTGCGGATGTGAGATGGATCCTTGAAAAGACTAAAGAATACCAAAAGGATATCTATTTGTGCTTTATCGACTATAGCAAGGCTTTTGACTGTGTAAACCATGAGAAACTCTGGGCCACATTAAGAAGCATGGGTATACCAGAACACCTGATCATTCTCTTGCGCAATCTGTACATTGATCAAGAAGCAACAGTTCGAACGGAACAAGGAGAAACAGAATGGTTTAAAATAAGCAAAGGTGTAAGACAAGGCTGCATACTTTCCCCCTACCTGTTTAATTTATATGCAGAACAAATCATCAGAGAAGCAGGATTGTATGAAGACAACAGAGGTGTGAAGATTGGTGGAAGACTCATCAACAACCTTCGCTATGCTGATGATACCACATTACTGGCTGAAAGTGAAGATGATCTGAAACATTTGCTTCTCACAATCAAAGAACATAGTCTCAAAATGGGCCTGCACCTTAATGTAAAGAAGACAAAGATCATGACAACTGGCATAATCAACAGGTTCATCGTTGAAGGAGAAGAAATTGAAATTGTGAACAACTTTAACCTACTTGGATCAACTATCAATAAAGAAGCAACAAGCAGTCAAGAAATCAGACGACGCATTGCTCTTGGTAGAATGACTATGAAAGACCTAGATAAGATTCTCAAGAGCAGAGATGTCTCTCTCCATACAAAGATTCGACTTGTTCAAGCCATGGTATTTTCAATAACATCATATGGATGTGAAAGCTGGACAGTGAAAAAGATAGACAGGAAGAAAATTGATGCCTTTGAATTATGGTGCTGGCGGCGAATACTGTGTATACCATGGACTGCCCGAAGAACAAACCAGTCGGTACTAGAGGAGATCAAACCTAAGCTTTCTTTAGAAGCTCAGATGACAAGACTTTGACTTTCATACTTTGGACACATCATGCGAAGAGAGAGATCATTAGAGAAAGACATTATGCTTGGCAAGATAGAAGGTCAACACAAAAGAGGAAGGCCAGCAATGAGATGGATCGATACAATAACAGCAGCTACGGGTACCAGTCTGTCAACAATGAACCGCCTGACTGAAGACCGAACACAGTTTAGGATAGCTATCCAGAGGGTCACCATGAGTCGACTCCGACTCGACGGCACTTAACAACAATTAATCACAACAACAAGTAACAATATTTTATTTCAAAATTATGATGATTTTGTAGTCAAATCGCTAATATGAAATAAAATTATTTTTTCTACCTTTGTTGTCTGACCAATTTATTCTTTGATCATGCTGGTCCCGATCTGAGGCTTCTGCTTTCCTGTATTCTCTCAGCACTCTTTCTGTGGTCTATGGTCCATCTGCCATTTCTTATCTCTTCTTTGGTTTTCTTCACTTCTTTCCATCAGCCTATTTCCAGTCCCAGTAACTCTCCCCAGTATCAGCCCCTTTCCAGTCCTCATTCCCAGTACCTTCCAATGTCAACTTGCATTCCCATGACTGCCACTGGTGTCCATTCCCTTCCAGTCCCCCTCCTTCCCCCCTGACCAGTCCCTTCTAGTACAAATATCATGGCAGACCCTCTCAGATCCACTCCCTTCCAGTTCCATTCTCCCATTCCCTCGTATCAGCCCACTTGTAGCCTTAGCCCCCAGTTTTCTTCCACAATCAGCCCATTCCCAGTCAAAGCCCCCCAATCAGCTCACTTCTAGTGCTAATCCCCCCTCAACCCCATTACCAGTGCTAGCCTCCCCTAATCAGCCCAATACCAGTCCTACCCCCCATCAGCTCATTACCAGTCCTTGCCTCCACTAATCAGCTCATTTCCAGTCATAGCCCCCCCCCCGATCAGCTCATTCCAATGCTAGCCTCCCATCAGTCTATTACCAGTCCTACCCCACCCCATCAGCCCATTACCAGTCCTAGCCTCCCCTAATCAGCTCATTTCCAATGCTAGTCCCCCCTCAACCCCATTACCAGTGCTGTCTTGGGAGAGACAGGATATTAGTCTATGGTTAACCCAAATGTCGGTGAGAACCAGGGGGCAAGGAGGGTTGGGGGGAACTGGGGGAGTGAATGGGGGAGGGGGGATGACGGGGATGGCCAAATCCTTTCGGGCGGTCAGGGCCTCTGCAGCACAGAGACCAGGGGGAGAGGGAACGGGTGATGTCTGTTGGTGATTTAACAAGTCGTCCTGTCCATTTCCCAACTGCAAGTTTAGACACGTGTGTTCCATTTGTAGTGGGGGGCATTCTGCACTCAAATGTGCAAAGCGAGGGGCAGCCACCCCCTCCTTACAGGCTTCCAAGTAGCATAGACTTGGGAGGATTGGCTTCCACACCGATACGGTTGGAAGCCTTGTGACCGTGGCTTAGGAGATACCCGAGACGGAGGGATCAGGTGGTGCTTGAGAAAGGTTTTCGTTCTGGGTTTACTATACTGGTGATAGGAACTGTTGAGTGGATACAGGCTCTGAATGCGGTTGCGGTTAAACGGTTATCCAGTATTGTACAGGACAAATTGAGTAAGGAGTTGGAATTGGGAAGAATTGCCACCCCGTTTCAGAGCCCGCCATTCGATAATTTGGTGGTCTCTCCCTTGGGAATGATACCAAAAAAGGAACCAGGGAAGTACAAGCTGATTCACAACCTTTCATTCCCGGCTGGGGCATTGGTAAATGACCAGATCCCGAGGGAATGGTGCACGGTGCGATACGCGTCCTTTGATGCAGCGGTGGACTTAGTCTGGAGATGTGGTATGGGAAGTTGTATGGCAAAAGTGGACATCGAATCAGCCTTTCGGTTGTTGCCAGTGCACCCGTCGGCCTTTCAGTTGTTGGGTTTTCGTTTTGGGGGTTGCTGGTATTTCGATAAATGCATGCCTATGGGATGCTCTGTTTCATGTGCGTACTTTGAAATGTTTAGTAGGTTTCTGCATTGGGCAGTGGTTAAGACAGTGGGATTCGCGAATGTGGTACACTACTTGGACGACTTCCTTTTCATCGGCGTGGCAAAGTCATCACAGTGCCGGGAGCTACTGGAGGGATTTAAGGAATTGGCGCGTGAGTGGGGGGTGCCCTTGGCTGAGGGAAAGACGGAGGGTCCAGCCAAGAGTATCACCTTTTTGGGCATACAATTAGATACCAGGGCAATGGTGCCGAGATTACCGGCGGAGAAGGTGGAGCAGTTGCGAGTGTTGATAGCCAATGTTTTGGGATCTCGCAAGATTACACTGAGGGAGATATAGGCCTTGATAGGCTCGCTGAACTTTGCTTGTAGGGTGATACCCATGGGAAGGGTGCTCCTACAGCATTTGGCGGCGGCTATGGCTGGAGTGAAGAAGCCTTATCACCGTATCAGGTTGTCAAAGAGCATTAGGGCAGATTTGTGAGTATGGGATGTGTTTTTGGAAGAGTTCAACGGGACAGTGGTTTTGATGGAGGCGGCGATCTCTTCAGTTGACCTGCAGATGTTTATGGATGCGGCTGGAAGTGGAGGATTGGGTATTGTGGTGACGAAGCTACCCCAGTGCCTATGGAAATAGGGAAAACACTAGCAGTCTCCTCCAGGCAGAAGGAAAGTGCAGGGAACTGTCACTTTAAAAGTTCAGCTAGGAAAGAAAAAAACCTGTCTAAAGCTGCTGTCCTAAGGCCACACCCCAGCTCTATGGCAACTGAGGGAGGCAATCTGAGACAGCTGGGGGTGGGGTGGAAAGATACAGGCCAGCCCCACTCATTTAAGCCCCAGAGAACAGAGAGGGAGGAGCACCATAGGAGGAAGAGAAACGGAAGCAGGAGCCGAGACAGATACGGAAGGGCTAATACATGCAGGAGCAAGCGTGGCCATGAAAGTGGCAGTGAAACAGTGGTGGAAGGAATCCTAAAAGAAACTGCAAGTAAGGATTCTAGCCAGGAGTCCAGAGAAAGGTACTCAGACAACAGCTCGAGGGAAGAGTCTCCTCATAGCCAGCTCCAGAGTTTGGACCGATGCCAGTGCTATAGAAAGCCTACGGTGTGTCCAGAAACCAGAAGGTTTAAGCCAGGAGAGACTGCTGGGTGTGACTCAGTTATAGGGATTTCCCAGGAAACGCTGAGTCCAAGAATCTCACCTCGGGGAAGGCTGGTAAGGAAACCGGTTGATAGAGAAAACCTGAATTCTTTAAAACTGTTAAAGAGCTTGCTAAGAGATAAGGATCTCCCCTGCTTTGATAACAGCCCTAAGTCCAGAGAGAGGTCTCGAGGGGAACAGCTGTTTAAGTTGCTCAAGGAAGCTGCAGAGCCTGATTGCTCTGAATGTGAGTCAATGGAGGTTGAAGATTATAATATTGAATCAAATCAATCTGACTCTGAAATGGAATGTGCTTTATCCAGGAGGGTAGAGTGAGAATTCTGTGAGCTATAAGCCTGAAGAAATTCCAGCCTTGTTGTACGTGAATGTGTGCTGTGAAAAGGATAAAGTTTTAATTAGTGTGGCTGCTGTCTTTTAAATGCAGGAGACTTGTAAGGTAGAATGCTAAAAGTCTCTAGAGCAACTAATTAAAACCTGACTAAGTTAAAGCAAAGAAGAGAAGTTCATTATATTAATATTGCTGCCTGAAAACCTTTAAGTGAAAACCAATTGCAGCAACGGACTATAAAGAGATACCTTTATGTTGAATGAAGCAATCATTGCCTTGTTGAAGCAAGCAAAGGCAATTTGTATCTGTGGAAAAGTTTATACCAAAATTAATTTCTTGTGTAAAAGTCTTTATACATGTTGTGCCAAGCTTCCTTAGAAGTTCCTTTAAACAAAGGAGGCAAATAAAATTTCCTGTGTTGCTTTCAAACCTCGGCTGAATTATTTTTATTACAACTACATCTAACTGTTCAAGCAACTACAACTCCCAGCGGCCTTTGCCCTAGGAGCCCATATTAAAGGGACATTGAAAGTGAAGCCCCCTCCCCTTGACAGGCAACCGCCTAGACGGGGGAAGGAGGCGACAGTATATACTTTGGTAGTTTGTGGTGTGCGGAGTCCTGGCCACAGGCCTGGCATGACGAGGGGCTGACTACCAATATCACATTTTTAGAGCTGTTCCATTTTTAGTAGTATTGGAGCTGTGGACGGACAGGTTGCGTAATCGCAGAGTGGTTTGGTGGTGTGACAACGAGGCCGTGGTTAGCGTGGTCAATCATTATGCACCGAGGTGTCTGCAGGTGGCAACCTTAATGAGAGTGTTAGTTTTAACCTGTTTGCATTTGAATGTGTCGGTAAGGGCCCGTCATTTACCGGGTAGCACTAACAGGATTGCTGATGCTCTTTCTCGTTTTAAGTGGGACCAGTTCAGGAAGTTGGCACCGGAAGCAGATGCCGAGGGTATGAAGGTCCCGGAGCAGTTATGGCAGATTGGCCGGCTGAGATGCTGATGCTGCTGCAGAAGTCGGTGTCGCCAGCAACATGGGTGAAGTATCAGTGAGGTTGCGATAGAGTCGTGGACTTCCTTTTGACTCGGGGGTGGAGGAGGGGGCAGGTGTCTGACCAGTTGATGGCAGAATTTGTGACATCTGCAAAGGCTGTAGGAGTGACCAAAGCAACGGTGCGGGTGAACTTGGCAGGGTTTACCTTTTTTACGTGGACGGTGGGTTGGGGCTTGGAGGGAGGTGGGTTCCTGACACGTAGGCTGTTACAGGGGTGGGAGCAGTCTCAGCCAACTCCGAGGGATGGGAGGAGGCCAATCACGCATGACTTGTTGGCGCGGTTATGTGAAGTATTGCAACAAGTGACGCGCTCCCGTTATGAGGCTTGTTTGTTTCAGGCGGTGTACTGCTTGGCATTTTTTTGTGCCTTCTGGGTGGGGGAGTTAGTGGCAGATTCCCACCAGGCATCTCAAGGAAAGAGGATGGGGAGGCATCAGGTAAATTTTCGGGAAGGAGAGATGCGCATATGGCTGGCAAAGTCCAAGACAGATCAGTTGGGCAGAGGTCAGTGGGTAGTGTTACGAGCGATCAGCAATTCCCTGACATGCCCTGTGTCTTTGTTGAAGGAACACTTTTGGGTGCGGCCAGCGGTTGAAGGGTGTTTATTCTTGCATGAAGATGCTAGCCTACTGACGCGTTTTCAGTTTGTGGCGGTGCTGCGATTGGCTTTGCGACAACTAGGTGTGGATCCGATCTGTCCTGGGCAGGCGGTACACCAGTCGCAGCTTCTGGGGGGGGGGCGGCTCAGGGACCTAAGGTTGCCTGAGCCGGTGGCGGGATTCTGGAGGTGTCCGGGGTCCAGAGTCTTAGCTATTAGTAGGGCAGGGGTGGGGTACCCCCGACCCGGAAAACCCCAGTAGGGCTTTTGCTAATAACACAGGTCTGCGACTAAAAAGCTGTTTGATTATTTTCATCTAATTTCCATGTATTTTGGTGTGCTGAAAACAAAAAATATTGAAAAAACTCCTAGATGTCATGATTTGCCACAACATGCAAAATTGTCTTCAAATTTATCAAATTTTTTCAAATTTCTATTAATTAATTCACATAAGTGCATTTAAGATATAAAATGCCAAAAAAACCTTAAAGGGGTTGTCCGAGTTATGTAAAAAAAATTATAGCACTGTAAATCTGATGGTCAGCAATATATACATAAGCTAAGCAAGTTTTAAGTCCATGCTTCTAATGGTAGAAGGGGTTAATCTTTCCTGAAGAATCCAGTGGGAGGGAGACACAGGGCAGATAGCAGCAGCTCCGGTTAGTGCAGGGGGGCGTGGCCAGCACTGTGACATCTCGTGTACAGACACAGAGCTGCTCTGTCCTGCATGCCACACTTGTGCACGAATCATCATCAGGTTCTTGGTTCTAGGCTGTTCACACTTTTTCATCGCAATTCATGTTAGCTCGTCATTCTTCAACCGTTATGTTATGGCTCCGCGAAAGTGTATTAATTCGCCAGACAGTTTCTGTTTCATCTGTGGTGAATATACAGTGTTGAAGCAACAGCAGAATATTACAGACTTTGTGAAAAAAGTATACTTTGCATACTTTGGACTAAAAATTGGAGATCAAGATAAAGTCTGGCGCCTCATAAAGTGTGCAAATGGTGTGTTGAGGACCTCTGAAACTGGTTCAAGGATAAGAAAAAATCTTTCCGTTATGGGATTTCTATGGTATGGCGAGAGCAAAAGAACCATAGTGACGACTGTTACTTTTGTTCATGCGATGTGAAAGGGTTTAATTCCAAATGGAAGCATTCCATTTCATACCCCAATCTTCACTCGGCAATTCGTCCCATCCCCCATGGCACAGATATACCAGTACCCAAGCCCCCTGCTACCTTGGAAGAGATACCTAGCTCCGATGAAGGTGAAGTAATACCTGAACCAGATGACGAATCAAGTTCTGACTTTGAAGATGATACAAGACCAAAATTGTTTTCTCAGGAGGAGATGAATGATTTGGTAAGAGACTTGAATCTTCACAAAGATGCCGCTGAGTTACTCGGATCAAGGCTGAAAAGCAGGAATTTATTGTTGCCAGGAGTGTCATCTTCATGGTTCAGACATCGTGAAAAGGAGTTTGTTCCTTACTTTGCCAAGGAAGACAAGTTGGTTTATTGCATCGATGTCGAAGGTCTGATGGATCAATTTAAAATCCAATATGATTCAGAGCAATGGCCTCTTTTTATAGATTCTTCAAAAAGAAGTCTCAAAGCAGTTTTACTCCACAACGGTTTTTACGCTTCCATACCTGTAGGTCATTCCGTACACTTGAAGGAAACCTACGAGAACTTGGAATTGATTCTTCATAAACTTAAATATGAAGACCATGGTTGGCAAGTGTGTGGGGACTTGAAGGTCTTGTGCATGCTGCTCGGGCAACAAGCTGGGTATACCAAATATCCTTGTTTTCTGTGTCTATGGGACAGTCGAGACCGACAAAATCACTGGACCAAGAAGAGTTGGCAGCCGAGGGTGCTAACAGTCGGTGAAAAAAATGTCCTCCGAGAAACTTTGGTACCTTCCCATAAAGTTCTTCTACCACCCTTCCACATAAAATTGGGATTGATGAAGCAATTCGTAAAATCACTTCCAAGAGATGGAGAATGCTTCAAATACTTGGTCACCAAGTTTCCAGGCCTGTCGGAGGCAAAATTTATTTATTTATTTTATTTATTTATTTAGTAAACATTTGTATACAGCTACTTCCTACGATCAGTAGCGGTTTACTTTACAGAATCATAATGTATCGTACAATACAGTGAATTTTTAAGATACACATTTCGATTGAGCAATGATTTACATAAACAGGAAAAAGCAATTAGATTCATTATACATTGGATTGGGGCTAATAAATCGAAATATACATTTGATTGTAGGCATGTGGGTGGGGCCAAAAATGTACAAATATACAAGATTACGTACCGGTATTCTAAATGCCGTGGTGGCAGGCAGAAACCATCTAGTTGAAGTAAGGTGTCGCAACTTAGGCCAGGTTGTAGTGAGCCTGAAAATTGAAGGAAGGTGTGTTTGTCAGACCAGACATTAGAAGGCTTATAGTTGATCAAGAGTTTGTCAATACCATGATGGATCCTCAAAAAGAAGGGTGGATTGCATTTAAAGAAGTCGTACAGAAAGTTTTAGGCAATAACAAAGATCCTCACTACAAAAAGATCGTCGGACGAATGCTGAAAGCATTTCAAGCTTTAGGTTGCCTGATGAGTTTGAAAGTGCATTTTCTCCAGTCCCACCTAGACTACTTTCCTGAAAATTTGTGAGCTGTGAGTGAGGAACAAGGTGAACGAGTCCACCAAGACATTAACGAGATGGAAAGGAGATACCAGGGAAAATGGAGCATTACAATGATGGCAGACTACTGTTGGATGCCTCAGAGAGACATTCCAGATGCTACTCACAAGCGTAAATGCACCAAGAGGAGCCTCACAAGGAAGAAGAATCGACTTTAGTGTGTGTAGATGAGCTCATTTCAGTTCAAAAAAGGATTTTCATGAAAATATTGTAATAAAACTTTAATTTTATAAGTCTATTTCCATTTATTTTGAGGTATTGCCTTATTTAACATAGTTACCTAAATTGTCAGGAAACGTGATGTCCTATGACAAAATGGAGGTCATTTTCAGATTCAGCGCACCAAAAAACATAAAGATTACGTGGAATAACCAAAACAGCTCTCGAAAAATTTTTTTTTGCAGACCTGTGATAATATGGCGAAGCCGGGAGAGGGGTGGTTGCTGCGGTCTCTCTGCGGTCAGAGCGGAAATGACTTCACTTTTCTACCCACATAGCTGGTGAGACATTTCTGTTGGAGTGGAGGTTTAAGTTGTTTGTTAAATTGTGTTGGATATGAGTTAAGAGTTAATAAAGCTGTGACCGGTTTTATGGCAAGATTGGAGTTGTGTGATTATTAGGGGGAGGGGGGTGGGGGGGAAGGGGGAGGGGGAAAGGGGGGGTTGGAGGGGGGGAGGAGAGCATCGCGTCCTCTGTGCCTTGGTTATTAATGTTTACATCACAAAATGCATGTCAATAGTAAATATAATAGGCCTTCGGTTAATACCTGTAAAAAACCAAGTCATAGACTACTTCTTAGATTTTTTCACCTGTCTCTTGTTCAGCTGTTCGGGAGCTTCTCTGGGCAGTGTCCATCAGTAGTCAGCCAGCATTGTAGTGGACCATTTTCTCTGGTATCTTTGCTCCATTGTTGCGATATACCATACCACAGTTGTCAGGAAAGAAATCGAGATGGGAATCAAGGAAATGGATCTTTAGAGACATATTGCAGCCAAGTTTCTGATACTGCATCAGCATGTCTTCTACTAGTTCCTTGTAATTTTCTGCCCTAACATTCCCGAGAAAGTTTGTTGACACTAGGTGAAAAGCATCCCATGCTTGTTTTGCATCACCCTGCAGCAAGTTGTTGAACCGGTCATCTTTAAAGAGCTCTCGAATCTGAGGACCCACAAAAACTTCCTCTTTAATCTTTGCTTCGCTGAGTCGAGGGAATTTTTCATGCAGGTATCGGAAAGCTGGTGAAGTGCGGTCCATGGCTTTCACTAAGTTTTTCATCAAACCTAGTTTGATGTGAAGGGGTGGTAGCAGGATTTTGTGAGCCTCAACCAGAGCTGGGTGCTGGATATTCTTCTCTCCAACTGTTACATTTTGTCTGCGATTCCATTCCTTCCGCAAGTAGTGCCAATCCCTTGCTCGACTATCCCACTCACATAAGAAACACATGTATTTTATAAATCCCTGCTGCAGTCCCATTAAAAGGGCAACTACCTTCAAGTCACCACAGAGGTGCCAGCTGTATGTTTATGTTTATGTTTATTTATTTGATATACCGCCCTACTTTATCAATCAGAGTGGTTTACAATTCACAATTAGAAACAGGCACAGGGCCAGAAAGGAGGAAAGGAAGTTAAATTGTTGATATAATAGAACAAGAGAAAGGATACAGGACTATATGTAGGGGACAGGATCAGACAAGAGGGGAGGGAAGGTCATAGGCCAAGGAAAAGAGGTGGGTTTTTAGGTCTCGCTTGAAGGTGGTGTGATGGGGTTCTAACCAGAGGGAGGTGGGGAGTGAATTCCAGAGTGTGGGGCCGATGAAAAAGAAAACAGAGGAGCGGGTGGATTGAAGGTGAGCGAGGGAGGGGGAAGGGAGATTAAGGCAGTTAAGGTGGAAGGAGCGGGGAGTGTGTCTGGGGATGCGGAATGTAATAAGGTCTGTCAGGTATTGTGGAGTACTATTTATTTATTTATTTATATTATTTTATTTTTATTTCTTATATACCGCGCTCTTTTAATCAGTGCGGTTTACAAATGAACAAATTTTAAACACAATGAATACAGTCAGCATTGGTTTTTTACAATGAACAGGGTACAAAAAACTTGGCAATAAACAGGGTTAACTATATACAAAAAATGTGGCGGTAAATAGGGTTAACTATGTACATGGCATTTTTGGTAGTGTGAAGGGCCCTGTGAACTAGAGTAAGTAACTTAAACTGAGTGTGAAAGGAGTGGAAGTCAGTAGATGCTTTAAGTTATCATATGTCTCTTTCATGTGGACGGCATGCGCTACAGGAATAGATGGAAGGCGGTTTCCATTGTTCAAAAGCACAGCCTTCAGACTCAGTTTCGAAGAGTCTATAAATAGTCTCCAGTCTTGTGGGTCATGAGTGATTTTTAAGGCATTCATGAGGCTTTCAATATTGGAACAGAATACCAGATTACTTTCCTTTCTGACTGTGTATAGTACACTGCTGATGTCAGATGGCTTCAGCAGCCGTCTGGCAGTAGTATTGCATTGCATCAGAAAATGATGCAATCAACTCTGGATGATGTGTGCATGCTGGTATTATGCAATGTGATGCAATATTATATCATTCAAGGCTTATTTGGGATGTTGTTGATGTCCTACTGGATAAACTTACACGGTGAAACGTCAAAAATGAACTACATGCAATATCTTCAAAACGAGAGCCAATAACATTTTTTTAATGTTATATTCATGTTCATCTCACCAAGATACTACAGATTAGGGCCTTTTAAAATCAGTAATGATTTCAGTGTTGACCAGTGTAACCTAATGATTTTACTGCATTTAGGAAAGGTCTGGACTCATTAGCAGGTGATGATGATAGATTGAAATCACCTAGTGCAATTATTTATTTATTTATTTATTTATTTATTTATCTTATATACCGCGCTCTTCAACATCAGTGCGGTTTACATGGAACATTTATGTTTTACGGTGGGTTAACCGTAAAAATACAGATAACAGGTAGCTCAACTTGGATAGTCAAAAATTAACTATTTACACATATTTAAACATAGTAGTATTTACATAATATACATCATTAGTGTTTTAATTTGAGAGCCATACATGCACATTCATTCCAAAATTGTTGAAAGGTGATCTTTTGCAGCATTAGGTGGTCTATATGTGAGACAAACATTGAGGTGGTGGTTTGATATAATAATTGAGTATACTATGTCCTTGCCTTCTTCCAGCATGTCCATAATTCATTGGTTAATACTTATTCACCTGTATAAGTATTAACCAATGTAGTCTCTCATTCCCAGAATGCAGACATACAGTAAAGGAAGTCAGAAAATCATTACATACTATGTCCTTGCCCTCCTCCAGCATGTCTATCACTCATTGGTTAATACTTGTCTCACTCCACTTCTTTGTACTTCCGCACCTGTGACAGGCTACGTATTACTAGCCACGTAGTCTCTCCTTCCAGGATGTAGGCATACAAAATTATATTACAGAATGGTGAATGAATAGAATACAAACATTATATTACATTGTAAAAATAACATATCACATTTGTTTATATCATTAAGAGACTCCACAATCAGTAGCTTTTATAGCTGACCAACTTCCCTTAAATCAGACATGAAAGTGTCTTTTCTACAGATAGGAGGTTATCCATTTAAGCATCTTACCACACAGCTACAATTGCCCACATCTCCAAATTAACTTCATGTGATTCACGAGATCAAAAGATGATACATCCAGAAATATCAACATCACAGACTTCTTTATATTTAAATAGTAGAATTCCATAACCATCATGGAAAGTAATAGGGTTTCTGACACACAACCAAATGTAAACCCATATTGTCCCTTATCTAACAGAATATAATCCTCCAGGAATGAAGAAGTCAATGCAATAGATAGCTAGATGTAGGAATGTTATATTTTCCTCCATTATTGTATGAGGCTGATTTTCAAGTAGTCTGAATTATTTCAGTGTACAGTTTCTCTTTGAAAATTGATATAAAAATGGTAATTTTATAACGAGCTGGGTAAAGCTATGTGACATCAACTTTCGTAAGTCACCTATTTCAATGACTTACAAGTGGATGGGCACTTATGGGCATATTTTATGTAGGAGCTATTCTGTAATATGTGGGTAAGGCTGATAGCATGTACTTTCAGTGTGATTATGCACAAGACTAGAGCTTGGATGGAGAATAGGTGGAACATAAATTTGCATGCGTAAGTTAGCACTATAATTTATATGTGATATCTACCAATTTTAGTGCAGGCATTTATACCATGTCAAAGATTGGTGTAAGTAATCACATCTAGATTTGACATGCTTATTGCACTGGTTATGCCCCTATTTTATAAAACATGAACATACTTTATTTTACAAAATAGGCATGAAATACACATGTTCCAATGCACGTTTATCGAGGCATGTCTTATAAAATTACCCTCAAAGAGAGCAATTTTATAACAGGGTGCCTAAATTAACACAGCTAAAACATGCCTACTTTAAGCCTATTTTATAAAGACAGGTAGATTCCCTCTTTCCTTATAAAATACAAGCGTGAGAGATATTTAGACCTGCTGTATATCAGATGTACAGTAAATGAACTAGTGTAAAGTTTGAAAGCACATGTGTAAATTAAGGTATTTTATAATCAAGGTATGTACTTGTGTATTGCGTCCATGCTCCCCCCAAACTACTCCTGCATCTATCCCTATCTGCAAATTATGTCTTCATATCAAAGCACCTATATTTTTGCTGGTTGGACATTAATGTAAATAAGGTGCCACATATGTGCACGGTTGTTAAGAACCATCGAGTCAGTGCCGACTCATGGCAGCCTTTTGGATAGTTGTCCTAAACTGTGTTCAGTCTTCAGTCAGGTGGCTCATTGTTGATAGAGTGGCATCCATAGCTGCTGATACTGTATCACTCCATTTCATTGCAGGTCTTTGTCTTTTGCATTGATCTTCAATTTTGCCAAGCATGATGTCTTCTCTAGTGATCTCTCTCTTCGCATGATGTGTCCAAAGTATGAAAGTTGAAGTCTTGTCATTTGAGCTTCTAAATAAAGCTTAGGTTTGATCTATTCAAGTACTGACTAGTTTGTTCTTTGGGCAGTCCATGGTATACACAGTATTCTTCACCAGCACCATAAATCAAAGGCATCGATTTTACTGTCTATTTTTTTCACTGTCAAACTTTTTCATCCATATGACATTATTGAGAATGCCATGGCTTGGACAAGTCAAATCTTTGTATGGAGAGAGACATCTCTTCTCTTGAGAATCTTGTCTACGTTCATTAATGACTTTATGAAATTACCTCCAAAGGGTATAATTTTATAAAGCATTTTCTATAGAGAAGGCCTATATGGGGTATCAGGGTCCTCTGAAAGGGTTAACAATATAAAGAATAAAAACAGCTTGGAATTTTCTAGCAGGATGGAGAGATATGTGGGAGAAAAGCCAAGGTCATATCTTCACAGAAACAGCTAGGCAGAGAGACAAATTCTCTGGAGACAGAGTGTTTTGACCTCCAGAAATGCTTCTTAGAAATTATGGCTAGGTATGACCAGTGTGTTTATGTCCAGTTTGATCTGTAACAGCAAGACCTGGCCTGTAACATGTAAATGTAAACTACAGATATGAATTAGTGAAATGCAACACAGAGCTTGGCATAAGAAGATAAGGTAAAATTGTACAAAGTGACAGTTTTTTTACCAATAAAAAGAAGTGCTGCAGGAACTGAGGGAAGGGCATTGCAGGTCACTGCACTAGTTTGTGGAGCTTGCAGTTGTTAAGATATAACTGTGTGTGAGTGTTTTTATTCCTTACTCTTGCTTGCCCTGAAGTCAGGGAATTGGAGTCAAAGAGCCGAGGTTGGATTTTTACTACCTGGTGCCCGGTCAGGTTTAGAGCACACAAACATTTCCACTTGTAGACAGGGCCGGATTTACCTATATGCCATGTACGCCATGGCGTAGGGCCCACAGCCGGCAGAGGCCCACAAAAAATGAAGAAGTAAATTTTTTTTAAATACAATTTAAAAAAAAAACCCTGGTGGCTGCCGCCGCGGGGCCCCCTCTGCTGCCGCGGCAGCACCGATTGACCCGCGGGAGCCCCGTCTACAAGCTGAAGCCGTCGGGTCGGGTCGGGTCGGGTCGTTCCTCCCTCCCTCCCTCCGTGCAGGCTGCAGGCTGTGAGAGACGCGAAGAGAGAGCGTCTCCTCGCGTCTCTGTTAAGCCCGCAGGGGCTGATGGGAATTTCCCATCAGCCCCTGCGGGCTTAACAGAGACGCGAGGAGACACTCTCCTTTCGCGTCTCTCACAGCCTGCAGCCTGCACGGACGGAGGGAGGGAGGAACGACCCGACCCGACCCGACCCGACGGCTTCAGCTTGTAGACGGGGCCCCGCGGGTCAATCGGTGCTGCCGTGGCAGCAGAGGGGGCCCCGCGGCGGCAGCCAGCAGGTTTTTTTTTTAAAATTAAATTTTACTTTAGGCCGACGGGGGGGGGGGGTAGGACTGGTAATGGGCTATGGGGGGGGTAGGACTGGTAATGGGCTATTGGGGGGGCTGGGGCTGGAAATGGGCTGGGGGGGAGGACTGGTAATGGGCTATGTGGGGGGTAGGACTGGTAATGGGCTATTGGGGGGGCTGGGGCTGGAAATGGGCTGGGGGGGTAGGGCTGGTAATGGGCTATGGGGGGGGTAGGACTGGTAATGGGCTATTGGGGGGGCTGGGGCTGGAAAAGGGCATGGGGGGTTAAGGCTAGAGGTGGGCTGATGGGGTTAGGACTGGTAATGGACTGTGGGCTGTTGGGGGGGCTTAGAACTGGCAATGGGCTTTGGGGGGGTTAAGACTGGTAATGGGCTGTGGGCTGATGGGGGCTGTCTGGTAATGGGCTATGGGGGGGCTAGGACTGGAAATGGGCTGGGGGGTTAAGACTGGAGGTGGGCTGATGGGGTTAGGACTGGTAATGGGCTGTTGGGGGGGGGTTTAGAACTGGTAATGGGCTTTGGGGGGGGTTAAGACTGGTAATGGGCTGTGGGCTGATGGGGGCTGTCTGGTAATGGGCTATGGGGGGGCTAGGACTGGAAATGGGCTGGGGGGTTAAAACTGGAGGTGGGATGATGGGGTTAGGACTGGTAATGGGCTGTGGGCTGATGGGGGGGGTAGGACTGGCAATGGGCTATGGGGGGCTGACTGGAAATGGGTTGATGGGGTTAGGACTGGAAGTGGGCTGATGGGGGGTTAGGACTGGTAATGGGTTATAGGGGGGGCTTAAACTGAAAATGGGGTGATGGGTTAAGGACTGTAAGTGGGTTGATGGGGGGCTAGGACTGGTATTGGGTTGGGGGGTTGCTAGGACTGGAAATGGGCTGATGGATGGCTAGGACTGGAAATGGGCTGATGCAGGGACTAGAAGGGAATGGATGCTGGGTGAGGCTGGAACTAGAAGGGAGCTGATGTTGGGGGAGGATTAGAATGGGATGGGGCTGGAAGAGTAAAATGGAGAAGGGAAAAATATTTTTTGTGGGAGGGATAAAAAATCTACAATTGGCCGGGTATTGGGAGAGTAAGTGGGGATTGAGGATGGAGGGGTAAAATTTGAGTGGATGAAATAGGAATGAGGAAAGAGCAAAAGGAGAAAGATTAGTATGTTAAAGCAGATGTAGAGAGAGAATGGAAAAAAATCTAGAAGAGAGAAGAAAGGACAAATGGACAGCAGACGATGGAGAGTTAGCAGAAGACACAAAGAAACCAGAAGAAAGTGGCTGGAGCAATTGCAGCTGAAAAAAATGCACAAAAGGTAGAAAAATATCTCTTTATTTTGAATTTATTAATTGGAATATGTCAGCTCTGGTAAATGTGCATCATTAACATCTGCGCTTTGTTTAGTACAAGAGCAAATTAATGTATAGTTTTATTTCTACAGTGTTGTACATTCCAAGTTTGGCTTTTGGGATTCCCAGTTTAATTATTGTCTTCCTGTTTCTAAATTGTGATTACTTGTTTGGTGATGGTCTATGTTCTGCATGTGTAACTGAGCTGAGGTGTTCTGTTTATATAATTCCTATTTGACATTGCCACTTGTTCTCTTTCCCCAGTAGATCATGTATTGTTGTTCTCTGAAATGTACTGGTTTAATATTTGCAGTGTTGCCTTTTGATTGGTAGAGTATGGTGCTTTGTGAGTCCTGGTAGTGCTGTTAGGATACGGCGGGTTTACTATGGGTTCTAAATGGGCAGTGTTTGTAGTAGTTCCTAATGTGTCTGGCAGTTGGCACTGGATTATAGTAATGTAGTCTTTCTTTATCCATACACTCATTAAGAGGCACGTTTACTAAAAGTTAGTATATGGTAACATTATGCAAATATTTATGCAAATGAGGCCCCTTATGCAAATGAGGCCCCGCACCCCCCTTGGGCCGCCCCTGCTGGGGGCCCACAATTTTTGTTGGCGTAGGGCCTCACTCAAGGTAAATCCGGCCCTGCTTGTAGATATGCATGAAATGGCTCTTAAAAAACTTTGGGGCATGTTTACTAAAATCCGCAAAAGAGCGCGCCGCAAAATAGCGCACGGCAACGCGGCACTGAAACGCGCAGAAACGCGTTTAAACGCCCCGCACACGTGCGTGTCACCCCCGCACAGGTACGCGGCTCACTAACGGGCCCCGTACAAGTGCGGGCCCGCAAATGTCCGATAGAGGCTTGGAACGGCGAAAGGAGGGCGGAGGAAGGCTCCGGAGGGGCGGAGGGACGGGGTCAATGGGTGGAGAGTGGGAGGGGAGAGGCTCCCCGCACAGTATCGGGCCCGAATTTCCATGTAAAAACTACCGCGAGTGAAACACTCGCGGTAGAAAGCATTTAAAGGGAAGAGAAACCATTTCCGTCAGCAATGTACAGGAAAACCGGGGAAACCAGCAAAACGTGAGCAGTGTGATACATGTGCACAGCACAAAAGTGAAAATAAATATAGAAAATGACCACAACAGAACTATTAAAAATAGTAATTCAGCTGGGGAACAGTTATAGTGATGGGCAAATACAGAAATCACACCCAGCAAAGCTCCAGAAACAAGAAATGAATTTTGGAAGGGTCTACTGAGAGGAGACTCTTCCAAAAAACATTTCCACGTTTTGGAGCTTTCCTGGGAGTGTTTGCTATGGTTGCCCATTAATATCACTGTTGCCCAGCGTGGTGATATTTTGTCCCACATTTCCCGTGGTCAGTTCCGGGGTTTATGTGCACGTTTGTCACCAGACAGGGTGCATATGCCCACAGTAGACTTGCGTAGAGCAGGGTTTGTGACTCCATCCTGCCAGGCTTACTGCCTCCAGGGGCTGCACTGTCTCTGTGGCCAAAGTGTGGTACAGCAGACAGAGTCATTACCTCTAGGACCAGAGGGCAGAGGTTCAAAACCCAGCTGGGGCACCTGCCAGCCCAGTCCCTATATTTTACCCACCACTAAATAAAGATAGCGCAGACACCCCTGTATGCATGGGGAAAACACCCATATTTTACCCAACACCGCACACACACCACAACAATGGGCATTACCTACAGCCAAGTCCCCCAAATGCAGTCCCATACTGCCACAGTGCAATCAGGTCAACTGCTTTTTCTGAGAGAAGGTCATGCCAGCATGTTGGCGGACAAGTACATGTGGTGCAGGGGGCAGTGGCTGCTAACCACAGAAGACAGAGGCCTAGCCATGTGCAGGCTGGCACAGTCCACTGCAACAGACAGGTCCTGCCGGATCCACAGTCATGGACAGTCCAGGGAATCCAACCAATCTGTGGCTACACAGTGGTGCAGTGCACACAGACAGTGCATACAAGAACAGAAGGTCACAGGTTCAAAGCCCAGCTGGGGCTACTGCCAATCCTGCCCACATATTTTTTCCACAACTAAACAGTGATAGTAAGGACACACCTTTCATGGCAGGGACATATGCAATGGTAAGACATCTATCTTTTACCCCACTGAGCACAGACACCATGAACAGGGGCAGTACCTAGAGCAGAATCACCCAAATGCAGTCCTGGTGGGCCACACACCAGTCAGGTTCCATGCTGACACTCATACAAATGCCTGTGCTGTATATCTATGCACCACCCCCATGGCATGTAGATGTAGTCCATGCATATTCATGAGGGATAGCAGGAAAACCCGAACAGTGTGATGCACACCTGGACTGGAGTTGGGAATCTGTGCCGTAAAGCAGCAGCCATCAAGGGCAGACACACCCACACCCACAGGCCCCATTGGCCAATGTCTCCTGGAAAGGCAGAACATTGGACCGTGCATGCAGCACCCAAAACGAGCACTTGCATAACTTACCAATGTCACCCTACACCTGAGGTATACGGTACACAGCTCGGAGACGTTTGCTAGGAGCACAGGCAGGCAGTTATCCATACGTTACGTACATACTGCTAGTTGGCCCCATCCAAACCATCTGTTAGGTGTTTGCGGGGCATGCTCCAGGCCTGGCCTCTGACGGTGCTTACCACCCTGGGGAGTGACCACCAGCTGTAATGCGTACCATATCCATGCCTTGCCGTGCTCAGGACCGGTTTGGTGGGCAAGGCTACTTACCCCCTCAATCGTAGCACCATGATGGCAGAGGTGTGGAAGTGTGTGTCTGTCTATACCAGGGGTGGGCACCTCCGGTCCTGGAGGGCCGCAGACCAGTCAGGTTTTCGGGATATCCCTAATGAACATGCATGAGATATATATGCATTAGAGATATCCTGCCAACCTGACTGGTTTGTGGCCCTCCAGGGCTGGATTTGGAGACCCCTGCCTTACACCTCTGTCATTTAAGATCGTGAGTGGGCAAGGTACAGATGTCCTAGACATCGAAAGGGTATATAGAATGTGTCACATTCCTCCTCAATTCTCACCACCACCAAAAAGTTGTCTAATAGACAATTTTTTGGTGGTGGTGAGAAGTGAGGAGGACTGTGACAAATTCTGTCTAACCTTTTTGATGTCTTGGACATCTGCACCTTGTCCACTCACAATCTTAAATGACAGAGGTGTAAGGCAGGGGTCTCCAGATCCAGCCCTGGAGGGCCACAAACCAGTCAGGTTGGCAGGATATCTCTAATGCATATATATCTCATGCATATTCATTAAGATATCCCGAAAACCTGACTGGTCTGCGGCCCTCCAGGACCAGGTTTGCCCACCCCTGGTCTATACAGTGGGTGTTGGCTGCAAGCCCCTTCAACAGCCCGCACTGCCAGCACTGTTGCCAGTATTGGCCAGTCAATGTGCATAATGAGGTGCAAGGTACCATGGGTATAGCCAGGGCAGGGTGGCGTGGCCAGGATGCATCTGCACTGGGCATAGGGCCCTGGCAGGGACATTGGCTGGGATATTGTAGTGTCCGGCCACCACCTACACAGACAGGGTGGCCAAAGCATGTCCATCTGGGGGATCACGCTCACCCTGACTGTGCAGTGACCACAGCATGGCTAGGCCCCCCCATAGTGCTGTTTAGTAGTTCTCTCATGTGATAGATATGGGTTTCTCTTTGGGGCCCAGTCACTGATCTATCTGCTTGCTGTGTATGCAGACAGCCCAATTCTGGGTGCATGCATCTCCATTGGGAACATGCACTATGGACTAACCAGCAGACTGTTTGTAGCTGGTAAATGTCTTGCTATAATGGCTTGCAGGGTGCAGTGGCATATCTGGTGGTGGAGTGCAGCTTACCATACCCTGCGCTTATGTCTGTCTGCTATTGTATTATGGCTGTGTATGGAGCTGCCTGCCTGGGGGGGGGGTGGGGGTGGTGTTGCCCTCTACTGCCACCTTTGCAGGGAGGTAGAGTGTGGATCCCTTGATGGGGACCATGTTTGCCATGGGGGGGGTGCCACCTGATGGCAGCAGACAGGGATATCCATGGTGTTTGTGCAGAAACTAGCTATCTTACACATTAACACTGCTTTGGAATGCCCGCTTGGCCTCCATCAGCCATGGCAGGTGTTGTTGACCTGGTCCTGGCCACCTCATTGCACACTCAGGGTGAGCACAGTACCCGCACGATGTAACGGTGTGTGGCTACTCTGTGCCAGTAAAACACCCGGTCAGTGCCCCCTACTAGGCCAAGTTGCTGTGTGGGTGCACCCGGTCACTTCCCCCAACAGGGCCGAGGTGCTGTGGGGGTGCATTCCCCATCTTGTGTCCATCTGCGGACAGCTAATTTGCATGTGCAGTGCATCATGGGTACGGGTGGCCTAACGCCCTAACCCATCCTGTTGACACCAGCAGACTGTCTGTGAGGTGACGTGTAGGCTATCTGCAGCCAGCCAGGGGTCTGCTTACAGCTATGGAGCTGTAGCACAATGGTTATATCACTGCCTGTGTAGCCAGAGGTCATGGGTTCAAACCCACAGTGGGGCCCTTTGGTAGGGCTGTCCACAGCTTTATTTTTATTTACTGTACATATGTCTATGCCGGCAAGACCACCCTCAGCTTACTATACCCATTAGGTGCCTCTGAGGGTGCTTCATAGGGCGCCCTGTAGGCCACCTTATGGTTGCCATCCCTATAGGGTGCACTATACATTATCCTGTGTCACAACATACATGCTGCCCTATAGGGGTCATTCAAGGGTGCCTTGGCGAACAGTGCACTGTAACATGTGCCTTATGGGCCGCCGTATGTTAACATGCTGGGAGAGTGCGTTTGCTAGTAGTGATAACAAAATAAAATTATACAGCCTCCTACAGCACTCCAGAACATAATACATACTGCCTCAGCAGGCATTTTTCACTGGGCATTGTGAGGAGTTGAACCCCTGATCCCTGCACCATTGGTCAGTGTTTTAACCATTGTGCTGTGGCTCTGTTCCTGTGGTTGTGCATCAGCGCGCCGCCTTGTGCCTATCAGCGCTCCGCCTTCTGCCACCCAAGGGGACCAGTGCGCCGCCTTCTGCTGCCCAAAAATAACTGTGCGCCGCCTTATGCCGCCCAAAAAGCACTGTGCGCCACCTTATGCCGTTCCAAATTAATTTGCCTCCTGAAACAATGTTAATCATTACAGTTACTGCCTCAGCTGACCTTTGTCGTTGCGCACACTGGAGGATTGAACCCATGGCTCCTGCACCATTGGTCAGTGTCTTCACCGTTGTACCACTGCTCTGTTGTTTTGTATACTCAGCAGCGCGCCACTTTGCCTTTCCACGTGCTAATGTCGACCCCCGCACATTAGCGCGACGCACACACGTCCGGTTGCTTACTACCGTTTTTTTTCTATTTTCTGCCTGAACCGCCCACTCCTTATATGGCACAGGCACACTAGCGCGGCCCCGCACGTTAGGAATGTTTAGTAAACATGCCCCTTTGTCTGAAAACACGCTGACAACTATGCACACTGGCAAGATCATACAGATTTAAACTCATGCTGAGTGTAGATGTTCTCAGCGGTATAGTTGGGTAAATCAGGAACAGAGTCAGAATGTATGAACATATTTTATAAAACACGCATTATAACTTGTAGAGTACAAGAGTTACATTTATATATTTTTCAGGGTAGGGCTAGTTCTAAGAACTTGTTTTATAAAGTCACCTAGGCACCTATAATTGCTTTATAAAAAAAGCACATTTTGGGATATTTAAAACAGGAGTCCTGCGATAAATTATTCCCAAAGGGGGTTGTTTTAGAAGCTCTCATCATGATTTGAATGTCTGAAAATAGGTACGCAAACATCCAAATCATGGAGACATCCCCTGAGCCATTTTACAAAATGGCTCTGTAGATATCCCTGTGATGGAGACATCCATCTTGCACAAGGGTATGGTGGGGTGTGTCTGGGGCATTCCAGAGACCTTAGACATGCATGCCCAATTTCAGAAATGAATGGCATGTCTCAGCCCCCATCCTAGTCTATACTTGCTGCAGGGTATGAATAGGCATCCTTAAAGTGTTATTTTTTCCCAGAAAAGTAGTTGGAGGGTGTAAAAGAGATGGAACTGTTATCCTTAGTATAGTCCATAATAATAAAAAGAATTGATAGAATTTAGGAATATCTATTGTGTGGTTGTTGAGCTGCAAAACATCTCCACTGCTTGAATGGCAGGCTGGGGAACATCTCCAGCCTGTGCTACCGTAGGGGGAGGACGTACATGTAGACTCCCTCAGTAACATCCATATCAGGGGCATCTACGTTTATGAAAACGCCTCTGAACTTAAATGTGCCAGACATTTTTGGGGCCAGTTTGGCCTGGACATCCTAGATAGCACTTAGATGTCCTTTCTAAAATACCACTTCAAGTGTGTGAGTGCTAAAATAGTTTGCATACTTTGCATCTGTGATCTCTGCGGGTGGCCAAGGGGATGCAAAATAATGTCCATAAAGTTGAAAGTAACCTATATGTGTGTAATTTTACTCCCCCAACCTACAGTAAGTATGCTTCCAGAAACATCATTTTAATATAGCTTGAAGTATACAGTATATGTGTGTTATCTGTGCACAGACACTCTAGCCCTGTTTTGGAAGTAAATTGCAAACATTTTAATTTGAAAACCAGCCTGAATAACTATTCATCTCTGGATGGCAAGAAGCCATAAGAGGTGAAGTGACCCCCATATAAACTTATCTATTGAAAGGATCAAATACCCCAGGGCAACAGAACTGCTAATAGAAAGGTTTAGAACCAAGCTCTCAAGTCTAGCATTATCAACACTAACTTATTCAAAATAGCATTAATAACAAACACATATAATTGTCAGTCCTCTGAGTTCCTATAAGGATGATTCCCCCAAGTTCTATCAATCAGTTCCCAGAGGCATTTATAGTCTTTTTAACAAGGCAGGTTCATACTGAGTGCTCGCAGAAGAGTTATTGCCTGTCCAATACATACAACAGTAAGTCATTCCCAGAAATTAACCATTTTATTGTGTTTATCAAGTATGACTGTGTTGGGGGGGGGGGGCGGGGGCAGTGCTGAAGGAATTGAATTATTGCTGATATGGTAGGGAATTGTTTGTACTGAGATGGATAGAGTGCTATGTTTTAGCAGCATGACTTGGTTAAAAGGCCTTTTCTTTATGCTTCACTTAATAAGACAATTGGAATCATTCCTTGATCTTTCAGATTTTAGAACACTGGTTCTGGCTTTAGTATTGTCTCAATTTGATTATTGCAGTATGAATTATCTTATCTGGAGCCCTTCAGGTGGTTCCGAATTCCGTAGCTCATCTGCTGACAGAAGCAAAGTTATGTGATCATATTTTACCCCATTTATAGGTGCTCCATTTTATTTATTAATTTTAAAACATTTATTGAATGCCAAATGCTACAGCATTCAAGGCAGCTTGCAACAGACATAAAAATACATGTTGACTATCATATCCACTTTAAGTTAGTAACTCTTATTTTTAAGGCACTAAGGTTAGGGATTTATTTCCCAATCTCTGCATTATGGGAGCGCCATTGCTACCTCCATCCAAGGGACTTGCATCTGAATCATTTGTTCTTGATCTGAAGTGAAATCATCTGACAGCCATATTAAAGTGCTTTCACATTTGTTGGGGTTTCGGAAGAAGGTAAAAGCCTTTTATTTTAGACAGATGTTTTGTTAAAGTGTTGCGGTTTTCCATCCCCGCATCCTTTTTCGACAGCTATTTTGTGAGGTGGGAGTCACGCTGTGGGAGATGGTCTGTCATTTTACCTTGTAAGTGTTTGAGTCTCTGGTTATAAATTTTAAGGTCTGCATTTTCCTTATTTCATTTGTCAACCTCTGGGATAGCATAGGATCAGTGGTATGTAAGAATTTTAAATAAATGAATAAATGGTCAACACATTTTTACAAAAGTCACGTTACTGAAATAAAAAATAGTCATTTCTTATCAATTTTTATATGCTGAACACCAATATGACAGTGAAATTGCAAAGTTGGCTCTAGTGTTTTTTGTAATCTACAAGAATTAATGTTTACATCACGAAATGCATGTCAAGGAATAAATCTTTCTCCCCTCCATCAATTCTAAAAGTCAGAGATGCTGATCTCCCAGTCAAATCAAATATTCGATATCTAGGAGTAATTCTGGATCAAAGGTTAGACTTCAAGGAACCTATAAAACGCACCGTAAAGGCCGTTTACTTCAAGATAAAAACCCTTTGTCATCTGAGACCTATGATGAAATCTGATGACTTCCGCACCATCTTTCAAGCTCTAGTCACGCCGCACTTTGATTATGCTAACATAATACTCCATGGCTTACCAAATATAACTATTAATCCTCTACAATTAGCCATGAACGCAGCTGCTCGTGTCCTCTGCGGATCATCAAAGTGTGAGCATATTTCCCCCATTCTAGAGAAGCTTCATTGGTTACCAATAAACTGTAGAATCCAATATAAGGCCATCCTTACCACCTTTAGGGCCTTCAATAATATTTCTCCAGATTCAATCTCTGATCTCATCATACACACAACAAATAACAGGTCCAGGAGATATCCAGCTGTTGACACACTACTTATACCAAAAGTTTCCTTAAAAGCTAATCAATCATCCATCAATAGGGCTTTTTCGAATTATGCTGCTAGATGTTGGAACAAACTCCCTCCCAATATCAGAGCAATTAAAGACATCAAACAATTCAAAAAAACCCTTAAACACCACCTTTTCATCGCACACTTCAAACACCTAAACACCCCTTCCCCTCCCCCATCCTTTTAACCTCATACCTACCCTAACTATAGATTTATATATCTCCAACATGTATTTTCTAGAAATATAAATGATTTCCCTGTTTACTTCCATGTTAATTTTCCTGTTACTTGTAATAGGTCTGTTATATCTGACCAATTGTTGTATTGTTTCAAAGTAAACCGCACTGATGACAAATAGCGCGGTATATAAGAAAATTAAATAAATAAAATAAATAGTAAATATAATAGGCCTTCGGTTAATACCTGTAAAAAAACAAGTCATAGGCTACTTCTTAGATTTTTTCACCTGTCTCTTGTACAGCTGTTCAGGAGCTTCTCTGGGGAGTGTCCAGCAGTAGTCAGCCAGCATTGTAGTGGACCATTTTCCCTGGTATCTTTGTTCCATCGTTGTGATATCCTGGTGAAAACATTTGCCCTGTTCATCACTAACCATACCACATTTGTCAGGAAAGAAATCGAGATGGGAATCAAGGAAATGGATCTTTAGAGACTTATTGCAGCCAAGTTTCTGATACTGCATCAGCATGTCTTCTACTAGTTCCTTGTAGTTTTCTGCCCTAACATTCCCGAGAAAGTTTGTTGACACTAGGCGAAAAGCATTCCAAGCTTGTTTCGCATCACCCTGCAGCAAGTTGTTGAACCGGTCATCTTTGAAGAGCTCTCGAATATGAGGATCCACAAAACTCCCTCTTTAATCTTTGCTACGCTGAGAAGAGGGAAATTTTCATGCAGGTATCGGAAAGCTGGTGAAGTGCGGTCCATGGCTTTCACAAAGTTTTTCATCAAACCTAGTTTGATGTGAAGGGGTGGTAGCAGGATTTTGTGAGCCTCAACCAGAGCTGGGTGCTGGATATTCTTCTCTCCAACTAGTGCCAATCCCTTGCTCGGCTATCCCACTCACATAAGAAACACATGTATTTTATATATCCCTGCTGCAGTCCCATTAAAAGGGCAACCACCTTCAAGTCACCACAGAGGTGTCAGCTGTACTTGTTATAGTTAATGGAAGTCAGTAGATGCTTTAAGTTATCGTATGTCTCTTTCATGTGGATGGCATGCGCTACTGGAATAGATGGAAGACGTTTTCCATTGTTCAAAAGCACAGCCTTCAGACTCAGTTTCGAAGAGTCTATAAATAGTCTCCAGTCTTGTGGGTCATGAGTGATTTTTAAGGTATCCATGAGGCTTTCAATATCGGAACAGAATACCAGATTACTTTCCTTTCCGACTGCGTATAGTACACTGCTGACGTCAGATGGCTTCAGCAGCCATCTAGCAGTAGTATTGCATTGCATCAGAAAATGATGCAATCAACTCTGGATGATATGTGCATGCTGGTATTAGGCAATGTGATGCAATATTACATCATTTGAGGCTTATTTGGGATGTTGTTGATGTCCTACTGGATAAATTTGCACGGTGAAACGTCAAAAATGAACTACATGCAATAACTTCAAAACGAGAGCCAATAATTTTTTTTTAATGTTATATTCCTGTTCAGCTCACCAAGATACTATAGATTAGGGCCTTTTAAAGTCAGTAATGATTTCACTGTTGACCAGTGATACAACCAATTTTTCTGCTAGTGAGAACAGGAGATGGGGTAGATCTGTGTTAGAGACTTAAGGGTATGTATACTAAAGGGTGGTAAGGAAGCCATGGATAATGAGCATTAATGGCAGTGATAAGGGTATTTCTCTGCATTAAAGGTCTGGGCGGGGAGTAGGCATTCCAGCAGTAAGGGCACTAGACTCCACTTATCATGAGCCAACAGGGCATTGGGTGTTAAGGTGACAAGTATGCACTGTAATGCCTAAAAATGGCTGTCACCTTAATGCAGGATAAGGGAGCCCCAGTGAAAGTCACGTTAAAGTTGATGGATGGAAGGAAAGATAGGAGCTGATGGACTTGACAGATCCATGGGTATCCCATGTGGCAGTCAGTAAGTGGGATGAGCATGTGGGAGGCAATTGTACTGATTCAGTGAGGGGTGCCCTCAGAAGATGCTGTAAAGTCAGTGTGTGGCATAGGATAAGGAAGACATTTCCTCTGGTGGAGCCAGAATCACCATGATGTGTTCATCAAAAGAATAATGGAGGAGGAGTGGTGATGTGCAGATTGTTCACAGGGGAGGCATGAGTGATTTTATTTATTTAGCTGTATTTATATCCTGCTTTTCACTGGGTCAAAGTGGTCAATTGGGGGATACATTTAACATGAGGGGATATGAGACACATATGCTAATACTTACAGGGACAATGGAGAGTTAAGTGGCTTGCCCAAGACCACAAGGAGTGCCTATGGGACTAGAAATCCCAGTCCCTCTGGCCTGAGATTGCTGTCCCCAGGTGGGACTTGAACCCTCGGCCCTCCGGCCTGAAGTACCTTGTCCTTACCACTAGACCACTCCTCCCTCCCTGATACATTGAAATGATGAAAAAGTGCCTGTTAAGGCCATGGTGTAGCAGCTGCCAGGAGAATACATGACTGTACATGATCGGCATATGCCAATGGAGGGGCTGAAGGATGGATGGCGGTAAATGAGAGTGTGATATGGCCTTGCTGCCCCAATGTACAAATACAGTCATAATGTGTGTGAAACAATAGTAGCTGTGCCATTGGGGAGTTCCAATACCAGCTTGTTGGGTATGACAGCTGGCTCAGCTTTTCTTACTACCATATAAGCAGGTTAGAGTCGGTGCAGAAAGTGGCTACTAAATTGCTCAGTGGTGTTCTCTATGAAGCATATGAGGAGAGACTTAACAATCTTAATATGTATACTTTAGAGGAAAGGTGGGATAGGGGAGATATTTTAGAGAAATCTAAATACCTTTGTGGCATAAATGCACAGGAGAGTCTCTGTCAATTGAAGGCAAGCTCTGCTATGAGGGGACAGAGGATGAGAGTTAAAGGGGATAGACTCAGGAGTAATATGGAGAAATATGAATGTCCCCAATTCTCTACCTTTCCTCCAACAAAGACAATTACTTCCCCTGCCCGCTTCATTCATACTTTCTAGAGTATTGTACCATCCTGTAAGCAGTTTATGCCCATTTTCTTCTCCTCTCTCTCTGTGTGATTGTACTATCTCTCTACTATCTCTGTCCTGTCATACATTGTAGTTCTTTTCCTTTCTCAGCCTTCGGCCATCACTGCATTTTTATGTAATTGCAAAAAGCCCTGGTGTCATGGAGGAGTGGTATATCAAGAAAACCAATAAACATAAACATATTTCTTTATGGAAAGAGTGGTAGTCTCCCAGTGGAGGTGGTGGATACGAGGACAGTATCTGAATTCAAATAAGCACTGGACACAGAGAATCTCAAAAGGTAAAAAGGGGACTATTGTAGTTGAAATGGAAGGGGCAGACTAGATGTGCTATGTAATCTTTTTCTGCTGTCATGTTTCTATGCTGCTATGTTTCTATGCAATCTTCCTGATACATGTGCATCAAACAACTGGACAAGTGTCTCTTATATGGCCATATGGAGCAAATAAGGACATGTGATGATCCCTGCAGATTATGTGATGGAGCCAAAGATATGCAGTCACAATTATGATGAAATATACCAATCATGTAGAAGCCATGTGTCATACATCTGCAGGGTGAACATGTCCAACCCTTTGCAATGGACTACAGCAGAGCCAATAAGGTCATGCTGTCAGATGGGCATGAGTGCAATGTGCATGTCTGCCAACTCAATGCGCTATTGGAACACATTAAAAACAATAATGATATGCTGTTCTACAGGCAATGCAGACCCCGGACTGTTTCTGGCAGTATAATAAAGAAAGAACAGAAATGAATACATCATAGTGAGCTGTCCACAACCTGGGAGAGAACAAGTAGGATTCAAACCCTGGCTTGCTACTTACAAAACCAGTGCTCTAACCATTAGGGTACAACTCTACACCTTTTGCCACAGGAAAGTATACAAACCAAGAGACCACAGGCCCTTCCTACAATGGCAGGAACCCAGGACATGAAACCATGTGGCTGGCACATTCTGAGATAGTAGTGCAGTACAACTTGGGCCTGCCCACAGTGGTAGACTTGCAGTACACACTGCACTGGACAGGCAGTACTGCAGCTGCATAACAGACACACAGCTGCAGCATACATCTCTGCTCCAAAGGCCATGCCACATGTGAGGGCAAGATGTCCGTCCCTCCTCTGTACCTCCAACACCAACCAACAGTCACACACAGAGGTCCACTGTGCTGCAGTGTGTTACTAACCCCTGAGGCAGCACATGTGCAGGGCATGCAGTCTCCTGTGGCCTGCTATTCACTGCAAGATAGGTATACTTGCATACACATCTAACTCAAACCACGGTCATCACCCATGCGATCCATCACAGACCATCCTGCTCTCTCTGTGTGACCATGCACATATTTTCTACCATCATAGAAGAAAAGCAGGTACTGGGCAGTGGTCCAGTGATCACATTCACCACGATGGCTGCAATTGGGCTTCTGGGTATCGGTATTGGTTAGCCCCTCCATTATTCATGATGCACCTCACAGTCTGGGCTGTAATATGCAACTTTTGCCCCTAGGGAGAATGCAGCAATCCATTACATCAGCTCTGTGATATGCAGGAACATTGTGTGCTTCCTGCACATAACATCTGCCACATGAGCAAATGACCTTTATCACCAGTCACCCTAAATGTAAGGAAGGGTACACATTATTTGGTCCCCAGAGCAAGCACCACAATAAATAGATGCTCCTGGTTCTGGAGCAGATCTATTTCACTATTAGCATGCTATAGGTATTGCCTGCAGTGTGTGATGTTGGTCACATGGCATTCTGTGTATTTGCAGTATACAGTAGTGGCCTGTTCTATCTGGGCCTGGTGTCTTGCTGCTGTTGATCAGGGATGCTTCCATAAACATCTTGTGTCATTCCCTACAGTTGTGACAGTTTCTTCTAAGGAACCCATCTGCAGTGAGTGTTAGGTTGGGTGAGGCAGGGTTGGGTGGGGTTGGATGGAGTGGGGTGGGGTGGGGCAGAACAGGGCAGAGCGGTCTGGGGTGGGGCGGGGCAGGGGGAACAGGAACAGGGGTGCTAAGACCATACTTAACAGCAGCTAGTCTCATTTTGTGAGAATTCCAATCAGCTAGATCAATCACTGGCAGCCTGTATGTGTGGGGCAACACTGGGCTGTGTCAGCTACTCACATACCATTTGTGCCCAGTCTGCTAGCCACCACACACTGCATGTACACATAGCTACCAGGAACACATTGACTTTGTACAAACAGCATAGATATCGAGCAGCAAGTCTAGTGACTGGACTGCCAAACAAGAAACAGCAACCATATCACTGCAGCTTGACCTTATATAGCACCATTACTACTACTACTACTACTACTACTACTGAGCATTTGTATAGCGCTACAAGATGCTGAACAGACATAACTAAGAGAAAATCCCTGCTCATCCGAGCTTACAATCTAATCAAGACAGACAACACAGTCAAGATAGACAACAGAGTAGCTTTAAATATGGGATATGTCTAGGGGGAATGGCAAGAAAACACAAAGGAGATCAGGTGAGTCAAGATCCGAAAGCAGCAGCAAAGGGGTAACTTTTCAGCCTGGATTTGAAAAGGGTCAGAGAAGGCACCTGACATACAGACTCAGGTAATTTGTTCCCGGCATAAGGAACAGCAAGGTGAAAGGAGTGAAATCTGGAGTTAGCAATAGAAGAGAAGGGCATAGAAAGAAGTGATTTGCCAGAAGAGCGGAGCTCCCGAGGAGGGGTGTAGGGAGTAATACGAGAGGAAAGGAAGTGAGGAGCTGCAGAGTAAATGTACTTATAGGTCAGCAGGAGAAATTTGAGCTGGATGCAGAAATGGTCAGGGAGCCAATGAAGTGACTTGAGAAGAGGGGTAATATGAGCATGATGAGGCTGGCAGAAGATTACGCACAACAGATTGAAGGGGAGAGAGATGATTCAGAGGGAGACCAGTAAGGAGTAGGTTACTACAATCAAGACAGGAGGTGACTAAAGAGTGGATTGTCTTAATAGTGTGTTCAGAAAGGAATGGGCAGATTTTGTTGATGTTATGGAGAAGGAAACGGCAGGTCTTAGCTATTAGATGGACGTGTGTGGAGAAAGAGATAGAGGAGTCAAAGATGACCCCAAGATTGCGAGCCAGGGAAACAGGGAGGAGTAGAGAGTTATCCGCAGAGACTGAGAAAGGAGGAAGGGGAGAAGAGATTTTAGAGGGAAAAATAAGAAACTCAGTTTTGGCCATGTTCAATTGCAAGTGGTGGTGGGACATCCAAACAGCAATGTCAGCAATGTCAGAAAGGCATGCAGAGATCCGGGCTTGGATTGCCAGAGAGATTTCAGGTATAGAGAGGTAGATATGTGAGTCATCAGCATAAAGATGATACTGAAAGCAGTGGGAAGAGATAATTGCACCAAGAGACTGGGTATAGAGAGAGAAAAAGAGTGGACCCAAGACAGATCCTTGGGGTACACCAACTGAGAGCAGGATAGCAGCAAAGGAGAATCCACTAGAACAAACACTGAAAGAGCGATGGGAAAGATAAGAACAGAATCAGGATAGTACAGAGGCCTTAAATCCAAGCAAGGACAAGGTATCGAGAAGGTTGTGGTGAACAGTGTCAAAAGCAGGATGAGGATTGAGTAAGAGCCCTTAGAGAAAGTGTTACTGTTTCTGCAGGAACTGCTTGGAACACATGTGTGCTCGTAGGACAGGCAATTGTTTGGACTCCAGCTTGCTGTTTGAATCAGTTTGCCACGTCCCCATTGTATCATTGGGAGGTGTTTAAAGAGTGGCCCTGTGCGACTGACACTTGGAGAGTGTTACCTGTTGCTGAAGGAACTGCCCAGAAAGAGTGTGATCGCAGGACAGACAATTGTTTGGACTCCAACTTGCCATTTGAATCAACTTATCGCCTTCCCATTACATCATCGGGAGGGGTTTAAAGAGCAGCCCTATACAACTGCCACTTGGAGAGTGCTATCTGTTGCTGCAGGAACTTCCTGGAACAATGTGTGTGCTTGCAAGGCAGGCAATTGTTTGGACCCCAGATTGACATTTGAATCAGCTTACCTCGTCCCCACTGAGTCATCCGGAGGTGTTTAAAGAGCAGCCCCTTACCATGGGACGTGGCCGTGGGCGTGTCCGAAGGGATGTGTCCAAAGGGGCACATTCTGCCCCCTTTGGAGCCCCTTTGCAGCACGGAGGAGCACTAAAGAGGATCTGAACACGGTACTGGCAAGCGAAAAAAGATTGACAATGTGAGTAATATGAATCCATCAAAGGCTGTAATGGCCTCGGGCCCTATGGACAAACACAGTTGCTTCAGCCTAGAGCCCTAGAAGGTGCATCCTTGCCTCTGTCTAGCAGTTCAGCCTCTCTAGTCAGCCCATCCAATATAGTTGGGGGTGATATCCCTACCCTGCTATCCAACACTGGTGATTTGGGCCTGTTGACTTCCTCCCTTGTTCAGGTTAGGGGTTTGTGTCTCATTTCATTAGTTAAGGGGGTTTCTCATCGGAGCTTGAGTGAACTGGTTGGAGATGTTCCTCTCCCCTGGATTGTTCAAGTTAAGGAGGCCCTTAATCTTTCACAGGCCCTGTTGGCTGCTGTCATTTTGGGTACTCATTTGGAGGTTGTTTCCTTGCAGGACATTTGGACTTTATTGACCTGGATGGATGCTTTGTTGTCTTCCACTATATCGCAAATTGCCATGTTTACTCAAGAGACATAGATAAACTTGCTCAACATGATAATTGTATGGTGCTTTTTGAAACACGTAGTTATAAAATTGAGGCTCAGGTTTCCACTGTACAAGGGGTTGTGTCCTCTTCTATAAAGGATAGTCTCCTGCTTCATAGACAACAGGAGATGATGGAAAATGCTCATAGAGCAAAGAATCATTGGTGCCTCAATTTTCTTAAAACACATTACTTGTCTCCTTTGATTCTCTTTCAGAAGTATTTGAAAGACGTTTTAGGGTACCAGAACTCTGCTTACACTTACTTTTAATAATATATATTATCTTCCTCAATCTAAAAAAGTTATTAAGGGGAAGGAGGTATGGTGCGATTCCCTTGTTTCAGTGGACACCTTGAATGTCTCAGAATTTATTGAATCTTCTTTAGATGAAATATCTACTAGGGTGACTCTACTTGTTTCATTTCATACTGAAACTTATAAAAAAATTTGTGTTGAAATTGTTCTTTCAAAAAAAGGATGAGTTTTTCTGTGGATAGAAAATTAATATTTTTCCGGATGTCTCTAGGCAGACACCAGTGAGGCGCAAGGCCTTTTTAGCCTTGAAAACTTGTGTTCTTTAGTGGGAGCAACTTTCTTTTTGAAATTTCCCTGTAAATGTCTGGTCACATTAGAAAAGGATTCTTATGTTTTCTTTGAGCCTATACAGTTGCAAGATTTTTTGAAGCCTTATTTGCAACCCTTGTAGGTTTTGAGGCACAGGGTAGTCATTTGGTTGGATTGCTTAGTATAATTGGGATAGTAAGATATTCTGGGCTACTGCAAAGATAATTTTGAGTTATGTGTTTATTGTTTGTGTTATATATTCAGATATTACTCTTCCATATTGTGGACTTGTGCAAAATTTGAGGTTTACATAAAATAGGACTGTTTTTTCTTTGTTTTGCAATCTTTATTATTCTTGTAATAATGTTTTTGAAACGTTATAAATAATAAAAAACAATCCCTTGGATTTTTCCAGGAACAGGTCACTGGAGACTTTGGCAAGAGCCATTTCAGTACAATGTAAAGGACGAAAGCCAGATTTTTAAAGGATTCAGGAGGGCTTGAGAGAAGAGAAAGTTGAGGCAATAAGTTGAGCAAGTTTCTCATGAACACAGTCTTCTGAAAATTGTTCAAGATGTCCCTCACTTCTGTTCCTGTTTGTGGGTATTTTCTGAGGTCCTGCTCCTGGTTCTTCATCTGTGAACACAGAACAAAAATATTTGTTAAGCAATTCTGCTTTATCCTTATCAGCTTCTTTTTTTTTTTTTAAATTCTTTATTTTCGTTTTATAACAACAAAGGAAAAGGAAGACATACAGCTAAAAGACAGGTACATAAAGTGTAAAACATACACCAAAGTAAACCCCTGCCACCCCCCACCCCCCTGCTTCTTCTCTAGAAAACTAATCATTCCCGAAGCGGGCGTGTACGTACATTATTGTGTTACAAAACCTAACGGTGATCTGAAACATGATGAGTGCACATTAAACAGGCATGTCGGAACAATGAGCAGATTATACATAATCATTGAGCATCTGCCATTTAGACAAGCGAGAGTGAGTTTGGGCATGGGGAATAGCTCTCCGAGGTATCTGCTCATATTTACTATATAAGCAGACGAGGTTCCACCATTCATTGACAGTAAGTCGAGAGCTATCCTTCCAATTCCTCGTGATTAAGCATATGGCTATACCCAGCATGAAATCAAGGAGAAAGCGACCCTTCTTAGGAAGAGAGGGGACCTCCGCCCTACGAAAATCAGGAAATCTGGTACCCCCTATTTCCTTTGAAATATGTTGGGAGTGAATCTTTGCAGTGTCCGCCTGAGGAACTAACAGTTTTGATATTAGAAAGAAGTCTATGCGAGACTGGGATTTGTGAGGGGAAGAGAAGAAGGTGAAGTCAAGCTCATTGGGGTGTAGTAACCTCCATAGATCAACTTAAGCAAGATCTTTGATCAAAGAGGTAAGCGTGGTGTGACTCTTGGGGGGACCACTTGTCCTAGGCGGCTGTTTGTCAATCAGGGGATCAAGGACTAAATTGAAATCCCCCCCAATTATCAATGAAGTATTAGCAGAGGCCTGCGCAACCTGAGCAATGGTAGCAAAAAAGGCAGGGTCATCCACATTAGGAGCGTAAAGGCATATACATGTAACTTCAAGGCTACCTATCTTGAGGTGAACTCTGGACCATCTACCTTCTGTATCTGAGCAAGTCGCAATAATAGTAGCATGCAGAGATTTCCTAACCAGTATGGCAACCCCACATTTCTTAGAAACGGCTGGGGAATAGGCGGCCACCATGTAAGGTTTAATATTGAGTTTAAGAGTTTCCTTCGAATTTAAATGCGTTTCTTGGAGAAAATCAGATCCGCAGCTTCCTGACTTAGGTAGCTTAGGATTTTCTTCCGTTGTACCGGATTGTTGATGCCTTTTACGTTCAATGAGAAAATCTTACATGGTGCCATCAATCGGTAATAGACATTTCAGGTAAGGGCGCTTGAAAACATACAACATAATCAGAATCTGTGCAACAATGACATAATCACCGAGTATGCTGGCTAATACACCCCATATTGAAAAGTATGTACCAAAGTATCTTAGAGAAGAAGCAAAACCCCCAATGAATATGGCGACCATATGTCTGCGGGAGGAGGCCCTAGAGAGGAAATAGAAAGACATGAAAAAAGAAAAGAAACACCAGAGTCCATAATTAACATTGTCTCTGATACTCATCGAGGCTACTGTGGGTAGATGGAGTCGGGTCACAGATATCCTCAAAAGTAAGGCAAACAAGCTGCCCTCGCCTGACTCTTTGCTGGGCTGCGGCAGATCCAGTATGGCAGGTACAGCAGGTATGAGAATGCTTGCAGGAATATTCTGGCAGTCAGCGCATCAAGTCGGCTTCTTTGGAATCCAAAAACTCCGCTAGTAGATCAGGGTCCTCAAATGTTCTTGTCTGATTGTGAAGCGTGACTCGGAGCTTGGCCGGGTACATCAGGCCGTAGCGTGCTTGTAGTTGTTGAAGCCTCAGCCGGAATTCCAGAAAGCGCTTTCGGCGGTCGACCGTGGGTTTAGCCAAGTCAGGATAGAAGGAGATCTTGTGGCTCTCAAACTCCATATGGCCCTTTGCCCGAGAGGCACTGAGAATTTGCTCCACGTGTTGATATCTCAAAAGTCGAAAAATGATAGGCCGCGGGGTCTTCCTGTTGAGCGTTATGCTTGTGGGTACACGATGAGCGCGATCGATCTCCAAATCTTTGGTAAAGGTGATTTGGAGCAGGGAAGGGAGGATTTTGCATAAAAACTCTTTCATGTCTCCCGATTCCGCTCCCTCCGGTATGCCCACGAGTCGTATGTTGTTGCGGCGCGCTCTATTATTGCCATCTTCCACTTCTTTCTGCAAGGCCCGTACCTGACGTTCAACTTTGTCGAGTTTGGACAAACGGGCCGTATGGGAGTCCAATATGCTCTCCATTTTGTCCTGACGCGAAGAGAGCCCCTCTAGCCTGCCCTGCAGCACACCAAGATCTTCCCGCAGCGCTCGGAGTGCTTCACCGTTTGACTGCACGAGGTCCTTGACCCCTCTAATCTCTGCGAGGATTTCCTGCTGCATTTCGGGGCCCTCGCGCAAGGCCAGCCCCTTCTGCGGGGACGGGGGTTCAGTTTTGGAACGTTTGCCGTGAGAAGCCGCTGGAGATCCAAATTCCAGGTGCGTGGGTTTGGTCTCCGCCATCTCACCAATGTGCCCCGGCAAGAGCAGAGTAGAAGTTCCAAGTATGTGCGGTGTTAATTCAGGATTCTGAGTAGGCCTCTCGGGAGCCTCAGCGTTATGCGACCATCCCGCTGGACATCAGGCTCCGCCTATCCTTATCAGCTTCTACATATTTCTCCCCTGCACCCTTGAGTCAGACAATACCACTTTTGCCTTTCTTCTTCTCACTAACATATCTGAAAAATGTCTTATCCCCCCATTTTATTGCATTGGCTATTTCCTCCTCCTTTTGAATCTTTGCCTACCTGACTACTTTGCTAGCTTCTCTAAGTTTTTCCAAATACAGATGCCTGTCTTCCTCTCTCTGTGATCTCTTGTATTTCATGAAGGCCATCCTCTTTTTCTTCACTTTTTCAGCTACTTCTTTTGAAAGCCATAGTGGTCTCCTTTTCCTTTTACCTTATTTTTGCCATTTTAACAAAAAGGTTGCCCTTAAAATATCCCCTTCCAGTTTTGCCCACTGTTTTTCTACATCCCCCAGCTGTTCCCATCCCACTAACGACTCCCTGAGGTATTGGCTCATCTTGGCAAAGTTAGTCTTCCTAAAGTCTAAGACCCTCACCTTTGAATGGATTCTAACAGCCCTAGTCCTAAAACTGAACCACACCATCTGGTGATCACTGGATGCAAAATGATCTCCCACTACAACATCACAAACGTTATTCTTGTAATAATGTTTTTTAAATTATAAATAATAAAAAAAGCCCTTGGATTTTGCCAGGAACAGGTAACGAGACTTTGGCAAGAGCCATTTCAGTACAATGTAAAGTACGAAAGCCAGATTTTTAAAGGATTCAGGAGGGCTTGAGAGAAGAGAAAGTTGAGGCAATGGCAGTGAACCACACGTTCAAATAGTTTAGAAACGAAGGGGAGGAAGGAGATAGGTCAATAGTTAGAAGGACAGGTAGGATCTAGTGAGGTTTTCTTGAGAAGTGTAATTACAGCTTGCTTGAAGGTTGCAGGGACAGTTGCAGTGGAGAGTGATAGGTTGAGAACATGAGAAATTGAAGGGACAACAGTGGAGGAGATGGGTGGGAATAGGATCAGGTAGAGAATTTGGAGGAGAAAAGAAGGTGTGTGGCTTTTTTTCCTCAGAGATAATAGAAAAGGAAGAAAGGGTAGCAGAGGTATAGGGGGAAAGTTGGGAGTGAAGAAGGGGAGGAGAAATAGCTGACTTTGTGGGAAATTGGAGAGTGATCTTGTGCATAGCTGAGACATGGAAACAGCTCAGTCAGAGTGAGTATGGCCTTCCAGCATGAACAGATGTGTGCATCCAGACCATGTCTGTGGCAGACCAATGTTAGGATGGCTCAGCCATTTACATAATCTCTGACCCATATACATTCTGTGAAAACCGCTCTTTTTTAGCCAATACCTAAACTCCTCTGCTCCTCATTATGTACCCTTTTTATTGTGAACCTGGGGACAGTTTATGAAATGTGAAGCACAGTGGAAAGTCACCCAGAGACAGGCTGAGTGCATGCTGGCCCACAGTGGCCTACTTTTGACACCTACCCAATTACAGTGTCCCCCTACACAGCTTTTGGCAGTGAGCATTGAACATAGTGCCATGCTTGTGCTTCCATATAATGACATGTCCTTAGCCACGGACCCTGCAGAACTGGCCAGTGTAGCACATGCATTCTCCCATAGTGCAGATGCAGTGGCCACCCTCCAAAGGGAGCATGGAAGCTAGTACATGGGGTTTCACACTGTATACAGAGTTGCTGAACAGCTGACCTGCATGCTGTATGCACAGACATAAAGCCTGGGCATCACATGCATGCACACTGCATTGCTGCAGCTCAAAGTTCTCTGGGGGGACACACACACACACACATGACCCTGCTGTCTAAAAGCGGTGCAAGTTGGCATTGTTACATGTCCCTTAGGCCTCCTTTAATGCTTCACCATTGTCAATGCCTGCAATGTTCAGGAGCTATCAATGCCTGCTCACTGTGACAGTGCTGTTAGTATGCTCTGACATCCAGTGGCAGATTATACAGCTTTGCAGCTGAGTGCGAGGACTCATGTTAGACGAAATGCAGAGGATTGCACAAGATACAGTTCTGGGAAGAAATGATAAAGTTAACACACCTGGACATACCATTCCTGATCCACAGGCTGGCCTATGAACCCATGACCCTTTACTCATACACCCACTGGCCATGTGTTTGGAGCCACAGAGCAGCCATGTGAATGCATCAATCCATGGGTATACTATGATCATTGTCAGGGTGCATGAGAGCATGACTTGGAGTGTGCCTATGTCTGCTTAGCTGTCTGCAGGCTCTGTGCCATACTTGTCTGACGGGGTATGTTAGGCAGGTGTGTGAGAAGGATGTCTTGTGAGGTCTGTATGTTGCACTGCCTTGCTATGCTACTGGTTCAACTGACATGCATGTCTTACATATGGGATCTGTCCAGTCAAAGGGGCAGGCCATGATACATGAACACACATGTTCCAACCCATGGGTGTCCTAACATCATGTTATTTATTTATTTAACAGGTTTTATATACCACTTTATCATTTCAATCAAAGCGATTTACATTGAAACGTAAACTTGGTAATGTACAGTCAAACCTCGGTTTTCATTTGCCCCGGTTTTCATACGCTTCGGTTTTCAACGTCTTTTTTGACTGAGATTTTGTCCCGGTTTTCATACATCGCTTCGGTTTTCAACGTCTTTTGACTGAGATTTTGTCCCGGTTCTCGTACATCGCCTCGGTTTTCGTAAAGTACAGTACTGTAAATACATACACCCTCGCGCTGCATACCATTCTGTATACACTGCCAGAACGCCTGCCCGGTCCCGGCAGCACTGCCCCCCCGGACTCACCGATCGCCAGCGTGATGAGAAGCAAAAGCCAGCTGAGCACGTAAATGAAACACATCATCTAGCCTGGTCAGAGTCAGAGAGGCAAGGATTGCGCAGAGAGGAAGGTCCCGATCTCGTCCACCGCCTGCCCGTTCTCTGGAGCGCCCCCTCAGGCTCGGAGGTAGCAGGGAAGAAAAGCTGTCAACGTAAGCAGGAGATGTTGCATGAATGTGGGAGGCAGTTCTTTCTCTTGCATGGTACGTCTGAAGCTATATCATTAAGATTTTCTGCCATTCTGAAGCATTGAGCAGATAATGTAAAGGTATTTTAATGGGCTGAATCCAATGTGATTCCGAAGAGAGCAGGACACAGCAGCTTGTCAGGGGTGGCTAAGGCCAGATGTTAACATACTGTACTGTACAGTACTGAACTTAGCTTGCTTTCAGTGATGTTAAATGTTCATTTATCCATTTCATTAGTCATTTATATTTATTTCTCATTGTTTTCTGTATGTAAAAATATAGTTATTCTCTATAAAATGTATTTTTGTGAATATTTTTGGGTGTCTGGAACGGATTAATTGGATTTACATTATTTCTTATGGGAAATATTGCTTCAGTTTTCATACGTTTCGGTTTTAGTCAGACTTTTTCGAACGGATTAATCATGAAAACCGAGGTTTGACTGTACATTAAACAGGGGCATTGATAACTTGGATTTTTCTGAGGCAATGGAAGGTTAAGTGACTTGCCAAAGGCCACAAGAGTGCTCATGACCCAAGTATCCATTTCCTGGTATGTGCTTGTGAGCCATTCATGGACTACTCTCATATGTTGCAGGCTCAGTGGATTCTTTAAGTACCACATGCCCATATCCACTCAATACCTAAACACCCAACTGGCCAGTGTAGCACATGCAGTCTCCCATAGTGCAGATGCAGTGGCCACCCCCCCCCCCCCAAGGGAGCATGGAAGCTAGTACATGGGGTTTCGCACTGTATACAGAGTTGCTGAACAGCTGACCTGCATGCTGTATGCACAGACATAAAGCCTGGGCGTCACATTCATGCACACTGCATTGCTGCAGCTCAAAGTTCTCTGGGGACACACACACACACACACACACACACACACACATGACCCTGCTGTCTAAAAGCGGTGCAAGTTGGCATTGTTACATGCCCCTTAGGCCTCCTTTAATGCTCCACCATTGTCAATGCCTGCTCAGTGTGCAGGTCTTAGTACGCTCTGCAATATTCGGGAGTTATCAATGCCTGCTCACTGTGACAGTGCTGTTCTCTTATCTCTCCCATAATACTTTCATCATTTGTGCTGGTGGATCCTCCTCCACTGCTATCCTGCTCTCAGTTGGTGTACTCCAAGGGTGTGTCTTGGGCCCACTCCTTTTCTCGCTCTATACCCAATATCTTGGTGCACTTGTCTCTTCCCACAGTTTCAGTACTATCTTTATGCTGATGACTCTCAGATCTACCTCTCTACACCTGAAATCTCTCTAGCAATCCAGGCCTGGATCTCTGCCTAGTTGGCATTGTTTCCTGAATGTCTGACTGCCATTTGAAAATGAACATGGCCAAAACTGAGCTTCTTATTTTTCCCCCTAAACCCACCTCCCCCTTTCCTCCTTTCTCAGTCTCTCTGGATAATGCTCTATTACTGCCTGTTTCCTTGGCCCATAACCTTGGGGTTGTCTTTGACTCCTCCCTCTCCTTCTCCACACACATCCTACTGATAGCTAAAGTCTTTCACTTCTTTCTCTATAAAATCAGAAAAATTTGCTCCTTCCTCTCTGAATACACTACTAAGATGCTTATCCACTCTTTAGTCACCTCCCGTCTAGATGATTGCAACCTCCTCCTTGCTGGTCTCCCTCTGAATCATCTCTCTCCCCTTCAATCTTTTCAAAGTTACTGTGCTCGTATATCCCCCTTTTCTCAATTTGCTTCATTGGCTCTCTATCAATTTCTCTTTCTGTATCCAGTTCAAACCTCTCCTACTAACCTATAAGTGCACTCATTCTGCTGTTCCTCACTTCCTTTCTTCTCCTATCTCTGCCTATACCCCTCCCCGTGAACTCTGTTCTTGTAAATCACTTCTATCTGGGCCAGGGCCGGATTTACCTATACGCCATGTACGCCATGGCGTAGGGCCCACAGCTGGCAAGGGCCCACCCGGGGCCGGCCCACACACCGCAGGGCTTCAGAGGGAGCAGGGTAAGCTCGCGCGAGGCCCGGGCTCCCTCTGTACAGCCGCCAGCGTGAAAAGCCTTTTCCTTCATGCTGGCGGCTGTATCTGTGAAGCCGCGATTGCTAGGAAAGGTTAAAGGCAATGCCCTTTAACCTTTCCCAGCATTCGCGGCTTCACAGATACAGCCGCCAGCGTGAAGGAAAAGGCTCTTCACGCTGGCGGCTGTACAGAGGGAGCCGGGGCCTCGCGCGAGCTTACCCGGCTCCCTCTGAAGCCTCTCAGACAGCCGCGGTGCTGGTCGGGGGGGCCAAGGACTGCATGGGCTGTGATTGGGGGGGGGGACCTGGACCGGAAAAGGGCTAGGGGGGGGGACTTGGACTGGAAAGAAATGGGCTGTGATATGGGGGGGGGGGAAACCTGAACTGTAAAAGGGCTATGGGGGGGACGACTTGGACTGGAAATGGGTTGTGATGGGGGGGGACCTGGACCGGAAAAGGGCTATGGGGGGGGGGACTTGGACTGGAAAGAAATGGGCTGTGATGGGGGGGGGGAGACCTGAACTGTAAAAGGGCTATGGGGGGGGGACTTGGACTGGAAATGGGTTGTGAAGGGGGGGGACCTGGACTGGAAAAGGGCTATGGGGGGGGGGGGAGACTTGGACTGGAAAGAAATGGGCTGTGATGGGGGGGGACCTGAACTGTTAAAGGGCTATGGGGGGGGGGGACATGGACTGGAAATGGGTTGTGAAGGGGGGGGGACCTGGTCGGGAAAAGGGCTATGGGGGGGGGGGACTGGGAATGGAAAGAAATGGGCTGTGATAGGGGGGGGGACCTGAAAATTAAAAGGGCAAGGGTGGGGGGGACATGGACTGGAAATGGGTTGTGATGGGGAGGGGGACCTGGACCGGAAAAGGGCTATGGGGGGGGGGGGACTTGGACTGGAAATGGTTTGTGATGGGGGGGGACCTGGACCGGAAAAGGGCTATGGGGGGGGTAACTTGGACTGCAAATGGGCTGTGATGGTGGGGGGGGGGGGTAACTAGGACTGCAAATGGGCTGTGATGGTGCAGGGGGACTCGGACTGCAAATGGGATGTGATGGTGGGGGCTAGGACTGGAAATAGGCTGTGATGGGGGGGGCTAGGACTGGAAATGGCCTGTGATGTGAAGGCTAGCACTGGAAATGGGCTTATGAAGAGCTGGAATAGGACTGGAAATGGGCTGATGTGGGGCATGGGAGAATGGGATTAGAAGGGAGTGGATGCTGGGTGGGTCTAGAACTATAAGGGAACTGATTTTGGGGGAGGACTAGAATGGATGGGGAATGAGAATGGAGAGGGGAAATATATTTTGTGTGGAAGAAAAGTCTATGATGGGCTGGGTATTGGGAGAGTAAGAGGGGCTTGAAAATGGAAGGGTGAAATTTAAATGGATGATAAAGGAATAAGGAAAGAATTGGGGGAAAGAGCAAAAGGGAAACAATCAGTATGTTAAAGCAGAAATAGAGAGAGAATGGAAAACATCTAAAAGAGAAGAAAGGACAAATGGATAGTTAGCAGAAGACACGAAGAAACCAGAAGAAAGTGACTGGAGCAATTGCAACTGAAAAAATGCCCAAACAGAAGGTAGAAAAATACTTTTTATTTTGAATTTATTAACTGGAATATGTCTTTTTTAATGTATTTCTTGAATTCCGATGCTGATTTTGTCCCTATTGCCTCTTTATGTCAGGCAATTCTATACATCTATTGCCATTTCTGTTTTGGTAAGTTGATCTCGTTTTTATTTTTTCTGGGGGCCCACAATTTTTGTTGGCGTAGGGCCTCACTCAAGGTAAATCCGGCCCTGATCTGGGCCCTTCTCTTCTAATGCCAACTTCACATTTCGATCCTTTCACCTTTTTCCTCGTTATGCCTGGAACAAACTACCTAAGCCTGTACGGGAGGTTTCATCTCTGGCACTTTTCAAATCTAGGCTGAAAACTCACCTCTTTGATGCTGCTTTTGGATCCTGATCCGCTTAGTCTCCTATATGTTTCCTTACCATTCCCCTAGATCCTTGTCCTCAGCTGTTGTGCTGTCTGTCTTGACTAGATTATAAGCCCCAATGAGCAGGAACAATCTCTTGCATGTGTCAGTACAGCACTTCATATCCCTTGTAGCGCTAGACAAATGATCAGTAGTAGTAGTAGTTGTAGTAAATGGAAGAAAAAATAGCCAGTACAATAAAACATGCGGATAAGATGAGGAAGTAGAAAAGTGGCATTATGAGATTCAAGGTTGAAGCGGAGTAATACATAGAGGCTGATGAGGATAAAGTGGAATAGTTTAACAAATGCTTTTATTCTGTGTTCACAGATGAAGGGCCAGGATTGCAATGCTAGAACACAAACACAAATAGGAATAAGAGTGGGGAAGAATGCAAACAATTTTCAGAAGGCTGTATTCGTGATGAGCTAGTTAAAATAAAGTGAATAAAGAGATAGGGCTGGATGGGATTCACCCGAGGACACTGAAGGAGCTTAGGGCTGGCAGCTCCACTGATCCACTTAGGGCTGAGCTTTTCATTGCTTCGTTAGGGTCAGAGATGGTCCCAGAGAACTAGATTTGGGCAAATGTGGTTCCTGTCTACAAAAGCAGAAGTAAGGAAGAGGATGGTAACTATGAACTGGTTAGTCTGACCTCTATACTGAGTAAATTGAAGGAAACTCTACTAAAATAGAAGATGGTGCAGTTTCTGGATATCCCAGAGTAATGCTGCTATGCGCCCTGATGCTGACCGCTTAGCACTGGGGCGTGTTGGAGGCGTGTTTGGGGCAGTACCCAAGGATAACCCTACAGTGGCAATATTCAGTCAGTGACCAGTTATCCCTCAGTGGCGAGCAAAAGCTGTCCTAACTTTTGCTGCCAAAGCTAACCGGGCAGTTGCTGAATATTGCCGCTGCATGGTTAGCTTCTGCACCATGTGTGACTATGTGACATGTGTGACTATGTGACAAACCTAAATATTCAATGCCACTGGCCAGATGTGGCCTCAGATTGAATGTTCAGGGTTAAAGTTCGGCAGTGATGGCTATGCACCTTAGAAATGTATAGTTGTCACAACTCAATATCGAGCACTTAGATTTTAGCAAAGCTTTGGACACCATTCCACATCCATGACTTATAAATAAACTGAGTACCCTTGGGACTTTAAAGTCATTAACTGGGTAAGAAACTGGTTGAATGGGAGGTGGCAGAGGATAGTAGTAAATGGAGCTCATTCTGAAGATAGGGTCATTACCAGTGGCATGCCTCAGGGATCAGTCCTTGGTCCTGTGTTTTTTTACATCTTTACATGTGATATTACAGAAGGTCTAGCAGAAACGTTATGCCTCTTTGCAGATGATACCAAAATCTGCAACAGCATAGACACCCTGGAAGGTGTGGATAGTATGAGGAGGGATCTAGCGAAGCTTGAAGAATGGTCAAGAATTGGCAGCTAAGAGTTAATGCTAAATAATTCAAGGTCAAACATTTGGGCTGCAAAAGTCCAAGTGAGCAGGACAGTATAGAGGCTAAAGTAATTCAGTGCATTAAAGAAGAATGGGATCTGGGGGCGTGATCAAATCAGATGATGTTAAATCAGCCAAACAGGTAGAAAAGGCAATGGGTGCATAAGTTGAGGAATGGGTGCAAAGGAAGAGAAACATACCAGTCTTTTGTAAGTCTTCAATTGGACTGCTGTGTATAATTCTGGTGATCACAACCTTAAAAGGATGGAGGTGGTCTAGAGCCTTGCGGTTCTGACTACTTATGGTAGTATGAACTATCACTAGGGATCAGTAATGCAAGACCAGCACCATTTTGAAAGCAGCTGGAGATGGGGCAGAAGTAGACGGGGACCACTACTGCCCAATCCACTCCTTGGCCACCAGGGAACCCTCAGGTAAGACCTGGGGGGGGGGGGGAAGGAGGGGGGTGGTTTGATGGTATAGTTTGAGTTAGGTATTAATGGTTTTTATGTCTTTGCACTATAGGAAGTTATTTTCACTAAAGTGGTTCCAGAAGTAAGTGGTGGCATCTCCTAGTGATATTTGTTAGTTTTTTGTTTTTCTGTTTGTTTGTTTTGGTGGGTTTGTTTTTTCTTTAGTTTTGTCCTATTTTTGATCAGAATGGATAGTGTCGATGTGCTAATGCACTTTTTGTTCTTGACTACGTGTTTCACTGTAAATTGTGCCTCACACATCTGGAAGAAGTATTGTTTTTTGGCAAGTATCTTGTTTTGTTTTAAGAAACATTGAAAAAAAAATCCCATCCTGCTGCAGCCCTTGTCCAAAACATGTCCAGTTTCTAAAGAAAGATATTTTTACCTGTGTATTGCTGCTATATATATGTACTGGAACTTCCACTCTTGTCTGATTTATTTTAGAGTGTTGATATTTCCCTTCCTTTAAATCCCAGCAAATTAAGAATGTTGAAACTATGGGAACAGAAAACAAGACCTCAGTTACAGAATTCATCCTCCTGGGATTCTCTGACCATCCTCACCTGCAGTTCCTCATTTCTACCACAGTTTTCCTGATCTTCCTGATCTCTGTGCTGGGAAACTTTATGTTTTTAATGTTAGTTTGTGCTGACCCTCACCTGCAAAAACCCATGTACTTTTTCCTCAGTAACCTGTCCTTCTTAGACATCTGTAACACCTCCATCAGTCTTTCTACACTGCTGCACAGTGTATTGGCTGGGAAGACAACAATTTATTTTTCTATGTGTATGGCACAGTTTTACTTTTTCTTGTCTCTCACGGGTACAGAATTTTTCCTTCTCACCGCCATGGCCTATGATCGCTATGTTGCAATCTGTAACCCTTTACGTTATGTGCTCATCATGAACAGGAGAACCTGCATCCTTCTGGCATCTGCTTCTTGGATACTTGGCTTTCTGGAGGTGGTGCCCCATATAGTTTTTGTTTCTCAGTTCTCTTTCTGTGAGAGCAATGAGATTAACCATTTCTTCTGTGATATCTCAGCACTGATAAAACTCTCTTGTAGTGACCTGCTCAACATTGAAACAGTGGTGTTTATTGAAGGGGTGTTTGTGGGACTTATTCCCTTTGGATTTACTCTGACATCCTATATATATATCATCTCTAGCATCCTGAAAATCCATTCTTCAAAGGGGAGGAGAAAAGCGTTCTCCACCTGCTCCTCCCACCTCACCATCGTTATTCTATTCTACGGGACTGTCATATGCGTGTATGTGAGACCACCTTCAATGTATTCACCAGACCAAGACAAATTGTTCTCCCTCTTGTACACAGCTCTGATTCCATTGCTAAACCCAATTATTTATAGTTTGAGAAACGAAGACGTGAAAAAAGCTCTAACTAAACTCATAGGCATGATTCATGGTATCGGTATCAGGCAACACTGTATGTTATAAATAATCTATTGTTTCAAGGGATATACTTTACATGAAACACAATGGGAAATGTCAAATATTTTCCATTTCCTTTCATTTTCTATATGAAACAAAAGAAAACAAAATGCATTATTTTATTGCTTATACTGTACACCATTCATGTTTGGTTTTGTCTTTTTATTGTGTTGTTGTCTAAAAGGCATGTTTACTGAAGCACATTTACTTTATCTTAGCAGTAAAAGTTAAGATGTAGTACAGACAAAGCCAGTACAGTAAATGTGGGGATGTGCCCAGCCTCCGCCCTGCATTTAACACATAGGGCAGTACACTCTCCACATGGAAGCACATTCACTTCCTTGGCAGTAGCTTGGGAGCAATTGTGCTACCTGCCAAAGCAGGGAACATGGGCCCAGTGCCACAAAATTCAAAATCAAGGAAGTAGGTGTAAAAACAATGCCCCAATTCCTGCCCTGAACTAACCTCCCCAGAGTACAACCCTGATCTTATCTCAACCCACCCCACCCAATCATACTCTCCTGCTCCGAGCCCCCTTGCCTCCACCAAGATACCAGGGAATCCCCCACTAGATACCAGCAAATCTCTGGATAAGTCTTGGGGTGGGGTGTTTGCTAACCAGGGAATCTGGTTTGGGGGAGCTCTTTATCAGCCCAATCTTTTTTTCTAGGGGGGGAAGTGTCTGGATCAAGAAGAGGAAGCTGGTGTAGGGGTGCCTGCTTATTAACTTCTTGTTTTCTGGGGTGGGGGGATGCTGAAAGGGGGTGGGAACTGACAGACAAGGGAAGTGTTTGATTGTGGATAGGAGTTCATATTAGAAGTGTGTTAACTGTGCTAAGGAAGGGGAACAGATCTGGGAGACACTAATGACATCACGGCTGCAGTTGTGGTATTTTTTCCCTCTTTGGGGCCAAGCCAAGTTATTTTGCTCCTGTGCTACCTGCCAGTACAAGGAATCCGGGCCCATGTGGTAAGTGTCTGCCCTGTGCACTAAATACAGTAAAAATGAAGGTCATGTTGCCTGCAAAATCTTATCACACTTTGATAAGCATGCTCCTTAATTCTTTAAGGCATGTTTATGAACAAAATGCATATCCCAAGAGCCCTTTACTCCTCCTCCCCTGGATTTCTAACATGTTCCACTTCTTATCCAATTCATAGTCCAAATGGGACAAGGGTTCCAGGGGTGATCCGGGAAACTACAGACCGGTGAGCCTCACGTCAGTACCGGGAAAAATGGTAGAAACCATCAGAAAGAATAAAATTACTCAACATGTAGATAGTCATGGCCTAATGGGAGACAGCCAACATGGCTTTAGACAAGGAAGATCTTCTCTTACTAATCTGTTATGGTTTTTTTGAAAGTGTGAATAAACAGGTGGACAAAGGTGAGTCGGTTGATATAGTGTATCTGGACTTTCAGAAAGCCTTTGACAAGGTCCCTCATCAGAGACTTTTGGCAAAACTAAAGAGTCATGGGATAGGAGGCAGTGTACTACTGTGGATCAAGAACTGGTTAAGAGATAGAAAGCAGAGGGTTGGGCTAAATGGACAATTTTCCCAATGGAGAAAGGTGAATAGTGGTGTACCCCAGGGATCTGTGCTGGTTCCGCTGCTTTTTGACATATTCATAAATGACCTGGAAAGTGGAATAATAAGTGAGGTTATTAAATTTGCAGATGACACAAAACTTTTTAAAGTTGTTAAAACCCAAGAGGATTGTGGAAAACTGCAAGAGGATCTTGATAAATTAGAAGACTTGGCATTAAAATGGCAGATGAAATTTAATGTGGACAAGTGCAAAGTTATGCACCTAGGGAAGAAAAACCCAAACTATGGTTATACAATGCAAGGTTCCACATTAGGAACCACCAGCGAGGAAAAAGATTTAGGCATCATTGTGGATAACATGTTAAAACCCTCGGCCCAGTGTGCAGCGGCAGCCAAGAGAGTAAATAGAATGCTAGGTATCATAAGGAAAGGAATGGAAAATAAAACAAAAGATATTATAATGCCTCTATATTGTTCCATGGTGAGACCGCACCTTGAATATTGTGTGCAATTCTGGTCGCCGTATCTTAAAAAGGATATAAAGTTATTAGAAAAGGTTCAGAGAAGAGCCACCAAAATGGTAAAGGGGATGGAAGGATACTCCTATGAAGAAAGGCTAAAAAGGTTAGGGCTCTTTAACCTGGAAAAAAGACGGCTGAGGGGAGATATTATAGAAGTCTATTAATTAATGAACAGAGTGGAACGGGTAAACGTAGATTGATTGTTTACGTTATCAGAATATAGAAAGACTAGGGGACATGCAATGAAGCTACAGGGTAAACTATTTAAGACTAAGGGGCTTGTTTACAAAGCCGCGGTAGCGGTTTGCGATCGTAATCGGAGCCGCGGCCCCATTGATTTCAATGGGGCCGCGGTTGCGATCGCGATCGCGAACCACTACGGAGGCTTTGTAAACAAGCCCCTAAGAAAAGAAAATATTTTTTCACTCAACGTGTAATCAAACTCTGGAATTTGTTACCGGAGGATGTAGTAAAGGCTGTTAGTATATCTGGGTTTAAAAAAAGGTTTGGACAAGTTCCTGGAGGAAAGGTCCATAAACCATTATTAAGAAGGGACCCAGGATATCAATGCTTGACCCAGTACAAGCATTGCGGAACCTGTGTCTTTTGGGGAAACTGCTAGGTGCGTATGACCTAGATTGGCCACTGTTGGAAACAGGATACTGGGCTTGATGGACCTTGGTCTGACCCAGTATGGCATATCTTATGTTCTTATGTTCTAAGGGTTATCCTTTCACTCTTGCCTGTTGGTGCTATGCTTAAGAATGGCACTAGCATCAGATATTTTTAGTGGAAAAAATAATGTGAATAGTTTTGGAAATGTAACACTTTGCCTTTTGTTAGCTCCCTGGCTTAACCGTTCCCTGGGAATATCTCCACAAAAATGTGGGTAAATGTGTGCACATAGAGAGTAAAGCACTTAGTATGATCCGAGGCAACATGGCTTTACCTATGGACAATCTTGCTAAAGAAATCTGATTGAGTTCTTTGACTGGGTGACCAGCGAACTAGATCAAGGGCATGCGATGGATGTGATTTGTCCTGACGTGACACTGACCCAGTCGATACCGGAGTAATTGAAATCACCCATTATTATTACTGCGCTGTAACTTTTGTTAGCTTCCTTGATTTCTTTGAGCATTTCATCATCCATTTGGTCATTCTGGCCAGGTGCTCGATAGTACACCCCCACTGCCATTGCCTTCCCCCTTTTATATGGAATTTCAATCCATATAGATTATGCAGCAGATTTTGTTTCCTGCAAAACTTTAATCCTTTCTGAGTCAATTCCCTCTCTAACATAGAGCGCAACCCCTCCACCAATTTGATCAGCTCTGTCATTACGATATAGTTTGTACCCAGGTATCACAGTGTCCCACTGGTTGTCCGTCTTCCACCATGTCTCTGATATTCCAATCATATCTAACCTTTCATTTAGTGCTATATATTCTAACTCTCCCATCTTATTCTTTAGACTTCTAGCATTTGCATACAAGCATTTTAGAGAATGTATTTTATTCATGTTAATTTGGCTATTGTTAGACAAGGGTAAATTGGGATCTTTAAGCTCTATCTGCTCCATACTTGAGGGCATTTGGGCTACTTTACTCTTTTGTGGAACCTCTCTGCTTTTGGTAGTATCCTTCAAGGATACATTCTTCCGAACCATCCGCTCTTGGGCGACTGTCAGCTTTCCCCTAATATCTAGTTTAAAAGCTGCTCTATCTCCTTTTTAAATGTTAATGCCAGCAGCCTGGTTCCATCCCGGTTAAGGTGAAGCCCATCCCTTCGGAAGAGCCCCTCCTTTCCCCAGAATGTTCCCCAGTTCCTAACAAATCCAAAACCCTCATCTCTGCACCATTGTCTCATCCACGCATTGAGACTCCGGAGCTCTGCCTGCCTTTTGGGTCCTGTGCGTGGAACAGGAAGCATTTCGGAGAATGCTACAACTGGAAGTTCTGGATTTCAACTTCCTACCTAAAAGTCTAAATTTTGCCTCCAGAACCTCCCTACCACATTTTCCTATGTTATTGGTACCGACATGTACCAAGACAGCAGACTCCTCCCCAGCACTATCTAAGACCTTATCTAGGTGGCGCGTCAGGTCCGCTACCTTCGCACCAGGCAGGCAAGTTACCAGGTGATCCTCACGTCCACCAGCCACCCAGCTATCTACATGCCTAATGATCGAATCACCAACTATAACGGCTGTCCTAACCCTTCCCTCATGGGCACATGGCCCTGGAGAAACTTCCTCGGTGCGAGAGGGTTTTACATCACCTGGAGGACAGGTCCTAGTTACAGGATCACTTCCTGCTACACCAGGGTGATGCTCTCCTGTCACGTGACCTCTCTCCTCCATGGCAACAGGGGTGCTGCCAGACTGGAGGTGGGACTTCAGGACTATATCCCTGTAGGTCTCGTCTATGTACCTCTCTGTCTGTCTTATGTTTTCCAAGTCTGCTACTTTATCCTCTAGAGAACGGACTTGTTCTCTGAGAGAAAAGAGCTCCTTGCACCTAGTGCACACGTAAGACCTCTCACCAACTGGGAGAAAATCATACATGTGACACTCAATGCAAAAGACTGGAAAGCCCCCATCCCGCTGCTGGACTGCTGTCTGCATATTAGTTTTAAGTTTGTGTCTAGATCTTTAAGTTCTTACTTACTAGGGGTTGCTATGGGTATTTATACCAATAAAACTGTACCTAATACGTTTAATATACCTTGTTCACCTGAAGCTTAATTAATCTCAGGTCCTAAGTGTATGACTGATTTGGGTAATGAGCTTCACCTGAAAGCACCTCCTGTCTTTTAAGATGTGTAAGTACCTATAAAACTATGATTATCCCAGGGGTGGGTGGGAAATAACACTTATTAAAAGAGGGCTGCTACACAGTACCCTGTCTTGTGCTGCTGAGGTAAGCTAAATTCTGATTTGATTTAAATTATAGCTCTTAGCTGCTGCTAGGCTCTAACTTCTTATGAAATTTAAACTACAAGCTCTCTGCTGGGTACTAAATTTAACCAGAAAGCTCTCTTCTGTGTGTTAAATTTAAACTAAAAGTACTTTGCTGTTACTTGGCCCTGAGTGACTATTAAATTTAAACTACAAGCTCTCTGCTGGGTATGAAATGTAACCCAAAAGCTCTCCTCTGTGTTTTAAATTCAAACTTTAATTGCTGCTACTAGGCCCTAACTGATCCAACAAAAAACAGTGGGTTCACAGATTAAGTAGCTTTAATAGAAATAATTATTTTTAGAAAATTACCAGAAGTATATACTCACAGTTGCAGATTTCTCTCCAGAAGTAACAGTCCCCCTTTCTAGTCCTTCAAGACAGAGGTTCACAGAGCTCTGGTTGAGCTATTTATGCCTCTGCTGCTGAGGTAATGCTGTGACCAACTTCCTGGTTAATTAACAGTCCTTGCTTGGATAGGAGGAGTCTTTCAAAATGGCCTTTTGATCTGCCACCTGGTGTTAACACCTATTGAAAAGGTTTCACAGGTCTCTTACCCCCTAGGTAGAAGGCCTCTTTGTAAAGGTCTCTAGAAGACTTTATTTGTTGCTCAAAGAGTACAGACCCTGTTATGCCTTTTGTTCTAAGCTAAATTCTGATTTGATTTAAATTATAGCTCTTAGCTGCTGCTAGGCTCTAACTTCTTATGAAATTTAAACTACAAGCTCTCTGCTGGGTACTAAATTTAACCAGAAAGCTCTCTTCTGTGTGTTAAATTTAAACTAAAAGTACTTTGCTGTTACTTGGCCCTGAGTGACTATTAAATTTAAACTACAGGCTCTCAGCTGGGTATGAAATGTAACCAGAAAGCTCTCCTCTGTGTTTTAAATTCAAACTTTAATTGCTGCTACTAGGCCCTAACTGATCCACAAAAAACAGTGGGTTCACAGATTAAGTAGCTTTAATACAAAGAATTATTTTTAGAAAATTACCAGAAGTATATACTCACAGTTGCAGATTTCTCTCCAGAAGTAACAGTCCCCCTTTCTAGTCCTTCAAGATTGGAAGACTGGGCATCAAAATGGCAGATGAAATTTAATGTGGACAAGTGCAAGGTTATGCACCTAGGGAAGAACAACTCAAACTATGGTTACACGATGCAAGGTTCCACATTAGGAACCACCACCCAGGAAAAAGATTTAGGCGTCATGTGTATACCATGTTAAAACCCTCGGCCCAGTGTGCAGCGGCAGCCAAGAGAGCAAATAGAATGCTAGGTATGATAAGGAAAGGAATGGAAAATAAAACAAAAGATATTATAATGCCTCTGTATCATTCCATGGTGAGACCGCACCTTGAATATTGTGTGCAATTCTGGGCGCCGTATCTTAAAAAGGATATAGCGATTTTAGAAAAGGTACAGAGAAGAGCCACCAAAATGGTAAAGGGGATGGAAGGATACTCCTATGAAGAAAGGCTAAAAAGGTTAGGGCTCTTTAACCTAGAAAAGAGACGGCTGAGGGAAGATATGATAGAAGTCTATAAATTAATGAACGGAGTGGAACGGGTAAACGTAGATCGATTGTTTACCTTATCAGAATATAGAAAGACTAGGGGACATGCAATGAAGCTACAGGGTAAACTATTTAAGACTAATAAAATAAAATATATTTTCACTCAACGTGTAATCAAACTCTGGAATTTGTTTAAGGAGGATGTAGTAAAGGCTGTTAGTGTAGCTGGGTTTAAAAAAGGTTTGGACAAGTTCCTGGAGGAAAGGTCCATAAACCATTATTAAGAAGTGACCGAAGATATCAATGCTTGACCCAGTACAAGAATTGTGGAACTTGTGTCTCTTGGGGAAACTGCTAGGTACATATGACCTAGATTGGCCACTGTTGGAAACAGAATACTGGGCTTGATGGACCTTGGTCTGACCCAGTTTGGCATATCTTATGTTCTTATGATTTACCTAGATTTCAGCAAAGCCTTTGATGCTGTTCCTCATAGGAGGCTTATCAATAAACTCTATAGCTTGGGGATGGATCAGAAATTGGTTGACTGACAGATGACAGAAGGTGATAGTAAACAGAACTCACTCAGATGAAAGGAATGTGATTAGCGGTGTGCCCAGGGTTCGGTCTTGGGACTGGTACTGTTCAATATATTCGTGAGTGATACTGCCGACGGGCTGAATTGAAAAGTCTGTCTTTTTGCAGATGACACCAAAATTTGCAACAGAGTGGACGCCCCTGAGGGAGTGGGGAATATGAGGAAAGAATGGTCTGATGCTTAGCAGTTAAGATTTAATATGAAGAAGTGCAGTGTCATGCACTTGGGAAGCAGAAATCCAATGCAATTGAATGTGATAGGGGGAAAGAGATTGGTGTGCACGGACCAGGAGAAGGACCTTGGTGTGATTGTTTCTGACGATCTCAGGGTGGTGAACAGTGTGACAAGGCTGTGGCAAAAGCCAGAAGAATGCTGGGTTGCATACAGAGAGGAATTACCAGCAGAAAAGAAGAGGTACTAATGCCACTGTACAAGTCACTGGTGAGGCCTCACTTGAAATATTGTATTCAGTTTTGGAGACCATATCTCACAATGGATATAAAAAGGCTGGAAGTGGTTCAGAGGAAGGCAGCCAAAATGATTTGGAGCCTGTGTCAGAAGACTTATGAGAAGAAACTTGAAGAATTAAATATGTACACTCTAGAGGAGAGGAGGGATAGGGGAGATATGATTCAGACCTTTACATACTTAAAGAGTATTAATTGGCAAACAAACCTCTTCCCTCTTCCAAAGACAGGGAATCTGTAAAACTAAAGGGCATAACATGAAGCTGCAAGGGCGTAAACTGAAAGGCAATGTCAGGAAATACTTTTTCACTGAAAGGGTGGTGGATTCTTCAAATGCCCTCCCAATGGAAGTGGTGGAGACAAACACAGCAGCAGAATTGAAAATGGCATGGGGCAGATGCAGTGGATCTCTTTAGAGCAACAGGATAAAATCAAAATAAGCATAACTATCTCTTATATCTGAACAAATAGGGGTGACCTACACGGAGCGGTGGGTACATCCCGAAACAAATGCACGGGGAGGGGTGACATGCACAGAGTGCAAAGTGCACCTACTCTTGCTGCCTTGCTGGGCAGACTATAAGGAACATACTGGTCTTTATCTGCTGTCATATACTATGTTACTTTGTTACAAATGAGGTCATGCCTGAAAGTACGTGCAGTACAAGCCAGTGTGTTTGCACAGTAGTCGTGCTCAGGTGTACAGTTTAGTTCATAAAGTTCGTACTGATATATACACCTGTTCTTGAAGAGGTGTAAAGTCTGCACCTTCAATTTGGCATGATTCCAGCAGGAATTCTGGTAGGATTTTATAAACCCCATGAAGTCCTTCTTTATTTAGTGTGCAGCATATGGTGTGGGTTGAAACCATCACTCCAGATTGCTCTATGTCAGACTTAAGCTCTTTGGATGTTGTTTGTGGTGTTTTTCCAGCAGTTCGCACTAACCTTCCAAGACTTCTTGAATTAATTTTCCTCTTTACACCACGTCCTGGGAGGTTCATGAGTTTCATGAGCAGAAAACTTCTTAATAACATTGTTAACTGTAGATACAGGAATCCCAGGGTCTGTAGAGAAGGCCTTGTACTCCTTTGAAATTTGATGTTTGGTGATAATGGCTTTTCTGACAGTCTCAGGGAGCTCTCTTGTCTTCACCACTGGGGAAATGGAACAGGGAGTGAATGTGGCCATTTTAAACATTAGAGACCTCATTCATTGGTTAATTCACATCATGTGAGTACTGACAATTGATCACAGATGCATCTAATTTTACTTAATAAATAAATAAATACATGCTGTTCTTCTGTTCAGACTGATTTGAATTGTTTATAAGGGTGACAATGTCACAGTTTTTATACTATTTCCTTTTTTAATTAGTCTTGTTTTATTTAATTCTTTTATGTGTCAAATATGTATGCATATATAGTCCAAAACCATTTCACATTTAAGGGGTTGAACTGCAAGGGTGCCAGTAATGTTGGCTATGATTGTAGATGTAAAATAGGTGCTTTCAACCCACTTAAACTAGAGGCCTTGTTATAAGATTATCCCCATTTCACTTGTATAGATAGGCAAATTGGTTTTTAGACTTGTTTTCATTATGTTGCTTCAAGGAGGATATACACAAGTGTAACATTAGAAAATGTTTATTCACATAAGGGGTGGTAGATGCATTCAATGACCTTGCTGTGAAAGAGCTGGAGACAAACAGTAACAGTGCTCAAAAAACATGGTATAAGCTCCAAGAAGTGATGGGAAAATCAATGCTAAACTGGATTCCATGGTACTGTACTAAAACTAAGATTGGTCTGACTAGATGGATCTTAGGATCCTTAACTGCCAATATATTCTATGGGCCTGCTATTCATAGGGAACAACATGGTTAGCAGATCTGCCTTTACACGGGATATTTAACAGCACTAATACGGGAAGTACCACTGAATATCCGCGGGTGTGTCACTGCTTCACGCCCCGATGCTAGTCAGCTAGCAAGGAGGCGTTCTGGGGGGGGGGGGGGAGAGGACCGGGGGAATGGCACCTGGTCATAACTGGGCAGTGGTGCTATCAAGTCACTGCTTGGTTATGGTTAGAAGGCCTTCCTTTCTCCTCAGAAGCTAACCGGGCAGAGGCTGAATATCACCACTGTCCGGTTAGCTTCCTGGCAATCTGGGCAACCCAGAAATTCAGTGTCAGGACAGGGTTTGAAGTTCAGCAGTGGCGGCTACCACCACCGCTGCTGAATATCAGGCCCTATGTTTCTCTGAATATCAGGAATTGGTACTTTGACGTACAATTATTTTGAGTAAGTGGAGGATAATTTTTTTAAAGGTTGTGTAGTAGGATGTGTGTGCTGGGAAAAAGGGACAACGAAACATGCATCTGTATTTTATAAACTATGCAGAAAAGGACACAAAGTTCATAAATTACACATAAGTTCACTCCTTGAAGTGCATGACTGTAGAGCAACAGTACACACATTAAACATGCACACTTTTATGTGATGTCTGCCATGAAGTTGAAAGGAGTACTAGTCAAATGGCACTGCTGCCTTACAAGCTGAACTTTGGCAAATAGGACACACTTCTCATGAAGAGAGCTGATGGCAAATGGCTGCCCCTGGCCAGGAAAGGGACAGGGCACCTCGTCCCAGGCCTGGGCACGCCTCTGAAAGGGATTCAATTAGCAGACATCCTCCTCCAGCGCTGTGAGAAACTACAGAGGAGTCAAACCACAGCTGTAAGGCAGGGGTAGGAAAGCATTTGGCATGAGGCGAAGGCTAAATCTCTGTCCAAGGGCCAGGATGCAGAAACAGAAGCTAAGAGTACCAAAATAAAGAGGACCAATTGTGATTATAAAATTAGAAATATCAACTTGAAAACAATTATATTATCATAAAAACTTCAGCTTATTCCAGAGATATATAAACAAAATAACGGACATGAGAAAACAACTAAACTAAAAACTACATTCGAATCTTGTTAATTACAATATATATAGTTTCAAATTATTGACACAATCTTCTATGTACAATACAGTTGAGTTCTATGTAAACCGCTATGATATTATGAATAGCGGTATAAAAGAAACGTTAAATAAATAAATAAATAAACTAACATAAAGGATTAAAAGATCAAATATCAACAATTATAAACAACGTGAAATGATAAAACAATAGAATTGTGCTGTAAAGACAGTCCCTTCCTTCGAAACCTATGAAAGAACTGATAGAATCAAAGGAATATGTGACAATGGAAATATACAACTGAATCAATGCACAAAAAAATGAGAGATAGAGAAGACTGAAAAACCTTTTTACTCACCACATTGGAGCATATTTACTAAGCCCCATGCTGGTAATGCAGGTACGGGCTGCGATACTAACACAGAACTAACTACAGGGGAGCAGGTATAACCATCCCCTTGCAATTACCATGCTGCAGCATGAGAAATGGGCTAGAGGGGCAACTAACCATCCAATGAGGTGGCGTTAGTTGCTCCCACACCAACTGCACTGGTAGTGCAAGCTTCAGAAGCCCATGCTAAAGTAGCTTAGCATTAAAAGCAATCATGATACATTGGAAGAACTTCTCCGACCTAAAGATGGAATATTGGTGGAATTTAGTGTGTATACATAGACAATATGAAAGAGCATATGCAGAGCAGAATCCACACCAACTACAGTTACTAAAAAAATGGGATACCATAAATAGACAATTAAAACTGCAGTAGGTACAAGAGAGGTGAATAAAAGCTGAATAAATAAAAGATACTGTTTTGTTAGGGTAATTTGAGGAAATATAATTTGGCTTACTCAACAAAGGATTTAATTTTAAAGAAAGTTATAAATATGCAAAGCACCTATTGATTATAACCAGCAACTGCGTAGTTAGTTTATCATTTTTTCGTTACTGTTTCAGGAATGTTGATACTTATGAAGAATGATGTTTTGAATATTGTATTTGTGTACAAAATCCAATAAAATGCAATTAGAAAAAAAAAAGAAGCCCATGCTAGCTGCGTTGTGGCAAGAACATCCACATCCCACCAACTCGCCCCCCCCCCTCCCCAGATGGACGCCAAAAGGAAAGGATGGGGTTTTAGTGCAGCACTGATACAGTGTACTAACTCTGCTCTACCCTGGTTGTGCACTTTAGGAAACATGCCCAATTGAAACCAACTGAATGTGTGAGGAACGATTAACTCTTAAATAGTGGGCCTGATATTCAGTGACGATGGCTTAGTAAACAAAGAGCCATACCAAGGGCTATGCGAACGGTTCAGCCACACAGGATGCAACCACAGGAGGGGGCACTGATACCATAATTGGGCATCCAGAAAGCTCAAAAAGAACAAGTTACTGAATGTTGGCTTGGTACGGTCCTGAGTAAACATGTCTCAAAATCATAACAGTAATATTTAATCTGTTATATTTTTTTGAAGGTGTGAATAAACACGTAGACCAAGGTGAGCAGAGTGATATAGCGGGTCATTCTGATCCTTGTTTAGTGGGTCTAGACATCCAATACAGACGCCCAGACCCGCTAAACTCCCAGATCGCACTGGTGGGAACAAAGCTCCCCACACGTATAGCCTACTTGTACAGAGAGCTCTGTTCATAGGCGGGAGGGTGTGGCCTGGGGTAGGAGTGAGGGTGGACAGTGGACAGCGACTGAACCTAGATGTATAGAGCCGATTCAGGAGGTCAGCCCTGTACGTCCGGGGTCCACAATGTAGACATCTGGAAGGTGGTGGATGGCAGCGCAGGACCAGTAGAACAAGGCGAGAGGGTTGGGCTACGGGGAAACTCATGTTTTCCATCGTCCGGTGATCACAACTCTGGAATGGAGCTGAAGTAGCATGGCAACAGGACGCCATGCCACTGCCATTCCATTCAGGGACCTGGCCGGGCTAGCCGGGGAACTGCTGGGCATCCACCCTGACAGTATCAGGCCCTGGACTGTATATTCAGGCCAGTAGACACACTTCACATCCCATGGGCATGTCTAGTCCCCATGGGATCAGAATCAGGTGCTACTGCTTCACGTCCAGATTCTGTCAGGCCATAGAGGGGCAGGATGTGCAGAACAGAATATGCCTCATAGTGTATCTGGATTTTCAGAAAGCCTTTGACAAGGTCCCTCATGAGACTCTTGGCGAAATTAAAAAGTCATGGGATTGGAAGCAGTGTACTATTGTGGATCAGGAACTGGTTAAAAAATAGAAAACAGAGAGTAGGGCAAAATAACCAATATTTTCAATGCAGAAAGGTGAATAGCGGATTACCCCAAGAACCTGTGCTGGGCCCGCTGTTTTTTAACATATTCATAAATGACCTGGAAATGGGAATAACGAGTGAGATGATCAAATTTGGAGATGACACAAAATTATTCAAAGTTGTTAAAACACAGTCTGGCAGCATCCCTATTGCCATGGAGGAGAGAGATCACATGACAGGAGAGCATCACCCTGGTGTGGCAGGAAGTGATCCTGTAGCTAGGACCTGTCTTCCAGATAATGGAAAACCCTCTCATACCGAGGAGGTTTCTCCAGGGCCACATACCCATGAGGGAAGGGTTAGGACAGCAGTTATAGTTGGTGATTCAATCATTAGGCATGTAGATAGCTGGTTGGCTGGTGGATGTGAGGATCGCCTGGTAACATGCCTGCCTGCTGCGAAGGTAGTGAACCTTACGCGCTACCTAGACAAGGTCTTAGATAGTGCTGGGGAGGATTCTGCTGTCTTGGTACATGTTGGTACCAATGACATAGGAAAGTGTGGTATGGAGGTTCTGGAGGCCAAATTTAGGCTTTTAGGTAGGAAGTTGAAATCCAGAACTTCCAGGGTAGCATTCTCCGAAATGCTTCCCATTCCACATGCAGGACCCAAAAGTCAGGCAGAGCTCCGGAGTCTCAATGCGTGGATGAGACGATGGTGCAAGGATGAGGATTTTGGATTTGTTAGGAACTGGGGAACATTCTGGAGAAAGGAGGAGCTCTTCCAAAGGGATGGGCTTCACTATACCCGATGTGGATTAGATTACTCCTTCTGCAAATCTGGAAAGAAGCAAAAAAATTGTGGACGCTATCCAAGATGCGTTACTTAGACAAATGGTGATGGAACCAACCAGGGAAAGCTCAACGCTGGATTTGGTGCTCACCAACAGTGATAGCGTGTCTAATGTCTGGGTGAGTGCCCCTGTGAGCAACAGTGATCATCACATGGTGTGGTTTGAGATAAAAGCCAAGGTTCAATCCAATCATAGCAAGCTCAAAGTCCTAAACTTCAAAAACACTGACTTCAATAAAATGGCCGAATAGCTAAAGGAGGAGCTGATAGGATGGAAGGGGATAAGGGAAGTGGAATTGAAATGGGCTAAACTAAAAGGGGCAATAAAAGGGGCAACAGATAAATATGTAAGAAAAGTAAATAAAAACAAGAGGAGAAGAAAACCTATTTGGTTTTCCAAAGAAGTGGCTGCTCAAATAAGGGCAAAAACCACAGCTTTCGCAAAATTCAAAAGCTTGCAAACAGAAGAACACAGAAATGAATACAGGATCAAACTCAAGGAGACAAAAAGAGAAATAAGGATAGCAAAATCAAAGGCAGAGGAAAAGATGGCTAAAGATGTTAAGTGCGGCGACAAAACTTTCTTCAGGTATATTCAGGAAAGGAAGAAGATCAGAGGTGGAATTGCAGGACTCAGAAGTGCTGGAAACGGACTTGTGGAAAGTGACATTGATAAAGCGAAACTTTTAAACAAATACTTCTGCTCCGTTGTTACTAAAGAAAATCCTGGAGAAGGACCACCGGTGAAATATAAAAATATAAAAATGGGAATGAGGTAGATACCACACCATTCAGAGAGGATGAGACTTTAGAACAACTTGCAAAACTGAAAGTGGAAAAGGCCATGGGACCAGATGGGATACATCCCACGATACCGAAAGAGCTCAGAGAGGTTCTTGCAGGGCCATTAAAGGATGTTTTCAACAGATCCTTGGAAACAAGAGAGGTTCCTCAGGACTGGAGAATGGCTGACGTCGTACCTCTACACAAAAGGGGTGACAGGGAAGAAGTGACAAACTACAGGCCCGTAAGCCTTACCTCGGTGGTGGGAAAAGTAATGGAGACGCTCCTGAAAGAACGAATAGTGAACTTTCTCAAAACCAGCGGGTTACAGGATCCGAGGCAACATGGTTTTACCGAGGGACAATCTTGACAAACAAATCTCATTGAGTTCTTTGACTGGATGACCAGAGAACTGGATCAAGGACATGTGATGGATGTCATCTACCTGGATTTCAGCAAAGCCTTTGATACTGTCCCTCATAGGAGGCTTATCAATAAACTCAGTAGTTTGGGGATGGGTTCCAAGATGGTAAACTGGATCATAAATTGGTTGACTGACAAGACGACAGAAGGTGATGATAAATAGAGCTCACTCAGATGAAAGGAAGGTGATTAGCGGGGTGCCTCAGGGTTCGGTCCTAGGCACTGTTCAATGTATTTGTGAATGATATTGCTGAAGAACTGAATGGAAAGTCTGTCTTTTTGCAGATGACATGAAAATTTTCAAGAGTGGACTCCCCCGAGGGAGTGCTTAACATGAGGAGGGATCTGCAAAAGCTGGAGGAATGGTCTGATGCTTGGCAATTAAGATTTAATGTGAAGAAGTGCAGTGTCATGCACCTGGGTAGCAGAAATCCAAGTGAAATGTACGCGATAGGGGGACGAGAGGTTGGTGTGCACGGAGCAGGAGAAAGACCTCAGTGTGATTATTTCTGTAGATCTCAAGGTGGCAAAACAGTGTGACAAGGCAGTGGCAAAAGCCAGGAGGATGTTAGGCTGCATTCGAAGAGGAATTACCAGCAGAAAGGAAGGGGTACTAGTGCCACTGTATAAGTCTCTGGTGAGGCCTCACTTGGAATACTGGGTTCAGTTTTGGAGACCGTATCTTGCAAAGGATGTAAAAAGAATGGAGGCTGTTCAGAGGAAGGCGACCAAAATGATTTGGAGCCTGCGTCAGAAGCCTTATGAGGAGAGACTTGAAGACCTGAATATGTACACTCTGGAGGAGAGGAGGGATAGGGGAGATATGATTCAGACCTTTAAATATTTAAAGAGAAATAATGAACAAACAAACCTCTTCCAGAGACGGGAAAGCTGTAAAACTAGAAGGCATGACATGAAGCTGCAAGGTGGTAAATTGAAAGGGAACGTCAGGAAATACTTTTTTACTGAAAGGGTGGTGGATGCTTGGAATGCCCTCCCGATGGAGGTGGTGGGGGCAAACACAGTAATGGATTTCAAAGTGGCCTGGGACAGACATAGTGGATCACTTTACAGCAACAAGATTAAATCAAAATAAACTGAACCATCTAATTTCTCAACAAATAGGGGTGTCCTACATGGAGCGATGGGGGGAGGAGCAGTGGGTTCACCCCTAAACAAACAAAGAAACAAAGATATGGGGAGGGGTGAAGACATGGGGAGGGGTGTACCTTCTCCTGGTGGGTACACCACTAAGCAAAGACATAGGTAGGGGTGCACCTACTCCCTAAAAGACATGGGAAGGGGTGCACCTTCCCCTGCCATATAGCTGGGCAGACTAGATGGACCATACTGGTCTTTATCTGTCGTCATTTACTATATTACTATGTTACTATGTTACCTTAACCGGAATGGAACCAGGCTGCTGGCATTAACCTTTAAAAAGGAGATAGAGCAGCTTTCAAACTAGATAATAGGGGAAAGCCGACAGTCACCCAAGAGCGCATGGTTTGAATCAATATAGCCTTGAAAGATACTAGCAAAAGACTGAAGTTAGGGCATATCGACAAAGAGGTTCCAGTAAAGACAAAAGTAATCCAAATGCCCTTAAGTACAGAGCAGGCAGAGCTTAAAGTTTCCAAATTACCCATGCCTACCAATATCCAGATTATGATGAATAAAATACATCCTCTAAAATGCTTGTATGCAATTGCTAGAAGCCTAAAAAATAAGATGGGAGAGTTAGAATATATAGCACTAAATGAGAAGTTAGATATGATTGATATCTCAGAGACATGGTGGAAGGAGGACAACCAGTAAGATACTGTAATAACTGGGTACAAACTGTATTCATAATGATGGAGCAGATCAAATTGGTGGAGGGGTTGCACTCTATGTTAGAAAGGGCATAGAGCCACAAAGGATTAACGTTTTGCAGGCGATGTCCGTGGGAGTGTACTATCAACCGCCTGGCCAGAATGAACAAATGGATGATGAAATACTCAAAGAAATCAGGGAAGCTAACTAAAATTACAGCACTGTAATAATAATGGGTGGATTTCAATTACCCCATTATTGACTGGGTCATTGTCATGGCAGGACATGCTAAGGAGATAAAGTTTCTAGATGAAATAAATGACTGTTTCTTGGAGCAGCTGGTTCATGAACTGTCAAGAGGGGAAGCCATTTTGGACCTAGTCTTTAGTGGAATACAAGATCTGGTGCAAGAAATAAGGGTGTTGGGGCCACTTGGCAATAGTGATCATAGCTTGATCGTGTTTGATTTAATAAATAGAGGAAGGATGGCAAGGAAATTCACAGTACTAATTTTTAACTTTCAAAAGGGAGACTATGATAAAAATAAATAAGAAAAAACTAAAAGGAGCAGTTGCAAAGGTTAAAGATTTACATCAAGCATGGGTGTTGTTAAAAATACTATTTTGGAAGCCCAGACCAGCTGTATTCTATGCTTTAAGAAAAGTGGAAGGAATTCAAAAAACCTGCCAACATGATTTAAAGGTGAAGTAAGAGAGGCTGTTGTTGCCAAAAAAGCATTTTTTAGGAAACGGAAAAAGGAGCCAAATGACAACAACTGGAAACAACATAATCACTAACATGTTAGATGCAAGGCATCGATAAGGCAGGCAAAGAGAGAATTTGAGAAAAAGTTTGCTGTGGAAGCAAAAACGTATAATAAAGACTTTTTCAAGTACATTCATAGCAAAAAAACCTCTGAGAGAGTCAGTTGGACCATTAGAAGATAGAAGGGTAAAAGGGGCACTAAGAGGGGACAAGGCCATAGAGGAGAGACTGAATTAACTCTTTGCTTCAGTCTTTACTGAGGACAATTTAGGGATTCTACGCATGACTGAAATGGTATTTAAAGTTGATGCTGCAGATGAATTGAAAGAAATATTGATACACCGAGAAGATGTATTACAGCAATTTGATAAACTGAAGAGTAGCAAATCACTGGGACTGGATGGTATAAATCCAAGGGTATTGAAAGAACTGAAATATGAGTGTGCAGAGCTACTATTAGTCATCTGTGAACTATCATTAAAATCATATGTAAAACCTGAAGACTGGAGGGTGGCCAATGTAACACCAATTTGTAAAAAGGGTTCCAGGGGTGATCCAGGAAACTACAGACCGGTGATCCTGATGTCAGTATCGGGGAAAATGGTAGAAATCATCATAAAGAATAAAATTACTCAACAGGTAGATAGTCATGGCTTAATGGGAGACAGCCAACATGATTTTAGCCAAGGAATATCTTGTCTTACTAATCTGTTATGTTTTTTTGAAGGTGTGAATAAACAGGTAGACAAAGGTGAGTCAGTTGATATAGTGTATCTGGATTTTCAGAAAGCCTTTGACAAGGTCTCTCATGAGAGACTCTTTGCAAAATTAAAATGTCATGGGTTAGGAGGCAGTATATGATTGTGTATCAGGAACTGGTTAAAGATAGAAAGCAGAGGGTAGGGCTAAATGCAAAATTTTCCCATTGGAGAAGGGTGAATAGTGGAGTACCCAGAAGCTGACAAGAAACCCGAAAATTGTGGTAGGTTGACTGGACTATCTACTGGCAAAGGTCCAACAAAAAGCCTATTGGGATCCCCAGCCTCTCCACCTGAGCTGCATGAATTTCTACCCACACCCATAAGGAAAGGAGTCTCAGCCGGCTCTACTCCCCTCTCAACCCTTAACACACTGGAACCCACTTCCCTGATCTCAGGCCCTTGACCAGAGCCCACTATTGACCCAGAAAGGGACAAACCTCCTGGCCCTTCCCCTCCCCCTTCCCTGAAGGCTTGGCCGCTGCCTTCCCCTTCCCTCTTCCAGACCCACCTGCCCCAGCAGGATTGATTACCGGTCCCCCAGCTGATAAAATTGACCCCTGTGGCTGTCCTTGACTTACCCCTGCCACAGCCACGTCAGCCATTGGTAAAGAGGGTGCTTCAACAACTTGAAAGGAAGAGGAGGCCGCCTGGAGGGAAATAGCCAAAGCCCACTTTGCCCTTGCTGATCTGCCCATGTGTGCCGGCATGTCTTCAGGCTCAAAATGCCTGGCAGTCCCTTGAAAATTAAGCACTGCAAGAAAACAGCAGCACAGAGCCTACCACAACTGCACAGAAAGCAAAGAAAGAAAGAAACCCGAAATGCCAATAGTGTGGGGCCTAGGGTTGCCAACTGACTTCAGATGAACCCTCTAGGTTGATCCAGTCCTGGGTTTACCTCATTGCATGCAGGGATATGTAGTCCTGATTTCTCCATTGCACTCCATAAGAAAAGGAAAACTACAAGTAATTGTATGTAATGGGGTAAACCCAGGACTGGAGTAAGCCTGTCAGGCACATCTGGAGCCAGCTGACAATCCTAGTGGGGCCTGAAAGTGTATATAAAAACTTTCTGCACCTTGTCTACTCGACGCGGGATGTGGGAAGTGACGCGGGAGCACTCGAGCCTCAGCCCAGTCGGAAGGTGGGGAGGCGGTCGATGCATGATGGGCAGAAAGAGTCACTCAGCTCCTCCCTCCCCTCCTAATCCACACAATCATTAGCTCCCCTCCCAGAAATGAGAAGGGAGTCAAGCCTGGTTAAACTTGAGCGAGCACAGCAGAGCCCCGGAACCAGGAGAAGTGCTAACTCCCAACCCCATCCGATTATTGCATGTTTTAGTTTTTTTGATGATAAAATGGCGCTGATGCAGAGTCTACATGGTAAGAGATCATTTGTTTTTAACGGCCACAAGATACAGATCTTCCAAGATCTTTCCCAATACACCCTAAAATGTTGCAAGACTTTCCGGCCCTTAACACAGGCCCTTCAGAAGAGAGCGGTGCCCTACTGCTGGGGATTCACGTTTGCTTTAATATTTGAATGGAACAATGTAAAACACCGAATCTCCGAGCTATCAGAGTGCATGGAGTTCCTGGATTCTTTACAATATGGGGAGTATGCCCCTTGTCTGAGGAACCCAAAAGAGAGTGGGAAATTTCTCCCCCTAAGCGGCACAAAGTACCTGGCTCCCGGCGATCATTTGGCACCAATCAAGATATTAATGCAATCCAGGGGATGGACACTTCAGTTCTTCCATGAGCCTTATATGTGTGTGGCTCTCTTTATGGATTGATGTGATATATTTATTTTTGTCTATTAGCTAACTTGTTTCTTCTACACAAGGTTTACAACTTAGATAGGGGTTGAGGGTGGGGGTTGGGCTGATGTGAGCCAGAGCTTCCAAGAGGAGATAGTTCAGTATCTGGTTACTGTAGCAAGGTGGTGGCGGGAGGGGGAAGATGGTTAAAGCAGGAGGAAGGGAGGATGGGCTGAACGTGACCTATGGTAAAAAGGAAGGCGATTACTGTAGGGGGCTGTGTTGATGTTGGGGAATGATCGGACTGGGGCGAGAGCAAGGGTTGGTTTACTCTATAGTTAAGTGCCTTCCTTAATCTTGTTTACTTCCAGTAAGTTCAGGAATGTTTGGGGAGTGGAAGAGGTAGGGGGTAGGGTGGGGGTGGGGAGTGGGGGATTGATATAGTAGATGGAGCGGAACCTGCACAAACCTGGCAGGAGTGGGTATCTAATGTGCTAAAGTTGCTGAACACAGACAAGTACTGGTGCTCGCAGAGGGGGACATTGTGGGGGGTACCCTAGGTTGCTGTTTTTTAGGTCCTTGTAACCCCATGATTACGGTAATCTCATGGAACATTAGGGGGCTTCACAATCAAATCAAAAGGCGAAGAGTGTTGAATCAGCTAGGTAGAGAGCATGCAAATACAATCTTTCTCCATGAAATGTATTTAGATCCCAATGCTCACTCTTGTTTGAGTTCTCGGAGGTATCCTCAAGTTTTTTTCTTCTGGTTTTATCTCCTGCATGCGAGGGGTTGCTATTATGTTTCACAGCACTGCCCTTTTATGCTCTCTGATCAGTACCAAGTCCCTCATTGCCGCTTTCTCATTCTCTCAGGGTCGATACATGATATGCTGATTTCTTTGGTAAATGTCTACCACCCACGGAGATTGCGCAGTCATTGATGGAACTTCTTGGTGTGTTGAAAACCCATGACCCGAGGGAAATTTTAATAATTCCAAATGTGTTTTCTCTGACCTGGATAGGTCCAGTGGGGTTGCAATGCCCTCTGGAAATTGCTCAGTTTTGTCAACTTTGGCTGCACCTAGGGAAGAGGGATTACACTTTCCTCTGTGTATTACTCTTATTCTCATTTGGATATGTGGTTGGCCTCTAGTTCACTTTCTTCTCAGTTTCCTCAAGCCCGCATTGGGACTTTTGGTCCCTCTGATCATCATTTTGTAGCTCTGGAATGGTCATAAGAACATAAGATATGCCATAATGGGTCAGACCAAGGTCCATCAAGCCCAGTATTCTGTTTCCAACAGTGCCCAATCTAGGTCATACGTACCTAGCAGTTTCCCCAAGGGACACAGGTTCCACAATGCTTGTATTGGTTCAAGCATTGATATCCTGGGTCCCTTCTTAATAATGGTTTATGGAACTTTCCTCCAGGAACTTGTCCAAACCTTTTTTAAACCCAGCTACACGAACAGCCTTTACTACATCCTCCGGTAACAAATTCCAGAGTTTGATTACACGTTGAGTGAAAAAATATTTTCTTTTATTAGTCTTAAATAGTTTACCCTGTAGCTTCATTACATGTCCCCTAGTCTTTCTATATTCTGATAAGGTAAACAATCAATCTACGTTTACCCGTTCCACTCCGTTCATTAATTTATAGACTTCTATCATATCTCCCCTCAGCCATCTCTTTTCCAGGTTAAAGAGCCCCAACCTTTTTAGCCTTTCTTCATAGGAGTATCCTTCCATCCCCTTTACCAGATCAGAGATGGGGAGATACCTCCCTAGTCTTGGGCATTTCCTCGTCACTTACTCAAAATCACTGAATTCGTTGAACACCTGTGGAAAGCGTGGACGGAGTATCTGCAGTACAATGACCGTGAGGGGACATCAAACTTCCTACTTTGGGAGGCAGGTAAAGCGGTATTGAGAGGGTAGGCTATCTCATTGTCAACTGCATTTAAGCATCAAAAGGCAGCAAGGCAGAGGGATTTACGAGCCCAGATCACATTATTAGAAAGAAAGCACTGGAGTAGGCCTGCTCCTAGAGTGTGGCATCAGCTTACAGTGCTGTGGGGTGAGCTTGCAGCTTTAGAAATGGAGAAGGTCATTTTTCATCTTTTGTGAACCTCTATCAATATTACTGTGCAAACAGGCCTCCTCTATTGGGATTCCTCTTGCCAATCAACATCATATAGTGTCTCTATGCAGATGATACACTCATCTTTCTACGGGACCCTTCCTCCAACCTGCCTATTGTTGTTAGAATACTGGAGTTCTCGTGCTTCTCTGGCTATATGGTCAACTTTCAGAAGTCTGCTCTTTTACCGTGCATATCTGCCAGAAGCACAGCAACACCATTAGACACCGGCAGTTTTCCAATAGTCTCGCAGTTTAAATACCTTGGAATTCAGATTCCTCAGTGACTTGAGGAACTCTATACCTGTAATTGTCCTCCCCTCTTGTCATCTATCCGTAGAAATGTATGTACGTGGCAGTCGCTCTCGCTGTCTTGGTTGGGAAGAGTGCACATGATTAAGATAGTTCTGTTGCCCAAATTACTTTTTATTTCAGCAGCTCCCCATCTCTATTCCTAGAGCCTTCTTCTTACAATTGTGGCACTATGGGGTTTGTGTGGCAAGGCTGTCATCTGCGGCTTAGCTGGCAAACCCTGACTCGCCCTAAGACCTTGGGGGGGGGGGTAAGACTTCCAGATTTTGAGCTCTATTATCTGTGTTCATGCTTGCAAGCTGTCCATTTTTGGTTTACCAATGCTGCCTCTCCCTGGGCATGCCTTGAAGCAGGGTGGTTGGCTCCAACTCCTCTTGTTGTGGTTCCTTTTGTTTCTGAAGGGCGGGATGTACAGGCTATCTGAGCCCATCTCTTTCTGGGACCAGTCTGGATAGCATGGAGGAGGGTCTGTACTAAATCTTTGCTTCCTAAATTTTAGTCACCTTATATGGCTCTTGGGAGCTTCTCCTTTGTCAGGAATCTGGGGGACCTTTCTTGCTCATCGAGGAGAACCATACATTTGGCCTCACTTTATGATCATTTGGTCGTTTTAGATCAGCAACATTTGGCGTTACTGACACATACTTCTCTGTCTACCCTTCAATACTTTCAGCTCCATCACTGCTTTTCATTGTGTCTGTTTATTACTGCAGGTATGCATCCGCCTAGACTTTGCAAGCACATAATCTTTGAAATCTAGAAATAAGGCCCACTTAACGTGTTTTATCTTGCCTTATCTGTGGATCTGCCTTCTACTTCACCTATCCCTACCTTCTGCAACAGTGAGAGAAGGATCTTCCAAGGAAATTGGAAGATTTTTGGCTGGAAATTTATTATTACTCCCACATTTGCTCAATCTTCTTGTCATTGGTCAATACGCAATTGAGAATCCTTTTTCGAATGTTGATTTTGCCCGCTGACTTGTATCATTGGGGTCATGCTGATGACTTCCTGTATTGGAGGTTGTGCGCTCAATGTGGGTCCTTCTACCACATGTGGTGGGTGGGGATGCCTGAAAATACAAACTTTTTGGGTGGCAGTTCATAACTATATTACTCAAAAATTGAGGGTCACTTTATCCTGTGAGCTGGAATACTGTGTTTTAGGGCACTTTGCTTTGAATTTGCTCCCTTAAGATGTAACTCAGCTGATAAATTGTCTGTTACTGACAGAGCATTCCGTGATAAGCCACTTTTGGAAAAGATGTGCTGCACCCACTCATAAAGAGTGGATGGTGAAAGTTTGGGACATATACAAAATGGAGAAATTGAAAGCTGACCTAAGGGGAAAACCATATAAACTGAGGCACCTCTGGACTCAATTTCTCCCACTTCACGGGTCAGATACTTGATAACATAGTTGACACCCCATGCTTCTTACCTTATTCTTTATCTTTATCTTTATTTGTTTCTTTATATACCGCACACGCCAAAGACACCAGTGCGGTTTACAACAAGCTTAAAATAAGAGTCATAACAACGCTGCTAGAAAGAAAGGATAGAAGAAATAGAACTCCATTAATGTAATAGGAAAGGGACAGAGGAAGAGAAAGGAGAGAAAACACATGAGTAGGTCAGAGACAGACAAACAAACTGAGGAGAACGAGACAAACCTATGAGGGGTCTGTAGGGACAGGGGCGGCCCAAGGGGGGTGCGGGGCCATGTGCGGAGACTCGGTGTGGGGCCTCCTTTGCATAAGTGGCCTTATTTGCATAAATATTTGCATAATGTTACCATACACTAACTTTTAGTAAACATGTCTCTTAATGAGTGTATGGATAAAGAAAGACTACAAGATTTCTACATTACTATAATCCAGTGCCAACCGCCAGGCACATTAGAAACTACTACAAACGCTGCCCATTTAGAACCCATAGCAAACCCGCCGTATCCTGACAGCATTACCAGGACTCACAAAGCACCATACTCTAACTATCAAAAGGCAACACTGCAAATAATAAACCAATACATTTCAGAGAATACTGGGGAAAGAGAACAAGTGGCAATGTCAAATAGGAATTACATAAACAGAATACCTCAGCTCAGTTACACATGCAGAACATAGACCATCACCAAACAAGGAATCACAATTTAGAAACAGGAAGGCAATAATTAAACTGGGAACCCCAAAAGCCAAACTTGGAATGTACAACAACACTGTAGAAATAAAACTATAAATTAATTTCCTCTTGTACCAAACAAAGCACAGACGTTAATGATGCACATTTCCCAGAGGTTTCATATTCCAGTTAATAAATTTAAAAAAAAGAGATATTTCTACCTTTTGTGCATTTTTTTTCAGTTGCAATTGCTCCAGCCACTTTCTTCTGGTTTCTTCATGTTTTCTGCTAACTGTTCATCGTCTGCTGTCCATTTGTTCTTTCTTCTTCTCTCTTCTAGTTTTTTTTTCCATTCTCTCTCTCTACATCTGCTTTAACATACTAATCTTTCTCCTTTTGCTCTTTCCTCATTCCTAATTCAGCCACACAAATTTTACCCCTCCATCCTCAATCCCCACTTACTCTCCCAATACCAGGCCAATTGTAGATTTTTCATCCCTCCCACACAAAATATTTTTCCCCTCTCCATTTTACTCTCCCAGCCCCATCCCATTCTAATCCTCCCCCAACATCAGCTCCCTTCTAGTTCCAGTCTCACCCAGCATCCATTCCCTTCTAGTCCCTGCATCAGCCCATTTCCAGTCCTAGCCCACCATCAACCCATTTCCAGTCCTAGCTCCCCCATCCATTTTCAGTCTGAGTTCCTTCATCAGCTCATTTCCAAGCCTAGCCCCCCCATCAGCCCACTTCTAGTCATTTCCTAGCCCCATCATCAACCCATGTCAAATCATAGCTCCCCTCCACTCAGTCCAATTCCAGTCCAAGCCCCCCCATGAGCCTACTTTCAGTTCTAGCCCCTCCATGAGTCCATTTCAATTCAAGCCCCCACCACAGCCCATTTCCAATCTTAGCTCCCCCCAACAGCCCATTTCCAGTCCTATCCTAGCTGCTCCATCAGCCCATTTTCAGTCCTAGCTCCCTTCCCTCACAGCCCATTTCCATTCCAAGCTCCCTCCCCATCAGCTATTTGCAGTTCAAGCCTCCCCTTCCACTCAGCCCATTTCCAGTCATAGCAACCCCCCAACCCATTACCAGTCCTAGCCCCCCATCAACCCACTTCCAGTCCTATCCCCATCACCCCATTTTCAGTTTAAGTCCCCCCCTATAACCCATTACCAGTCCTAACCCTCCCCCATCAGCTCACTTCGTCTTAACCCCCCCCCCCATCAGCCCATTGCCAGTCCTAACCCCCCCCCCATCAGCCCATTGCCAGTCCTAACCCCCCCATCAGCCCACAGCCCATTACCAGTCCTAACCACATCAGCCCACCTCAAGTCCTAACCCCTCCCCATCAGCCCATTTCCTGTCCTAGCCCCCCCATAGCCCATTATCAGTCCTAACCACCCCCCATAGCCCATTAGCAGTTCTAACCCCCCCATCACCCCATTTCCAGACAGCCCCCCATCAGTCCACAGCCCATTACCAATCCTAACCCCCCCCAGCCCATTAGCAGTCCAAACAGCCCCCAGCCCAGTCCAGCAGCAGTCCAAACAACAAAAGCTGGATCGCTGGCTGCTGCCGCTGCCGCGGCGGCAGAGTGCAGTGTCCCGCGGGACCCCCTCTGCGCCGGCTGAGCCCTCTGCCCGGCTTACAGATTCGCGAAGGGAAAGTGTCTCTCCCTCGCGTCTCTGTTAAGCCCGCAGGGGCTAATGGGAAATTTCCCATCAACCCCTCGCGTCTAAAGGGGCTGATGGGAAATTTCCCATTAGCCCCTGCGGGCTTAACAGAGACGCGAGGGAGAGACTCTCTCCCTTCGCGAATCTGAAAGCCGGGCAGATGGCTCAGCCGGTGCAGAGGGGGCCCCGCGGGACACTGCACTCTGCCGCGGCGGCAGCGGCAGCAGCCACAGAGCCAGCTTTTTTTTTTAAATGTAATTTTCAGAAAAGCAGAATGTTCTTTGCGCGGGGCCCCCTGAAACGCAGGGCCCTGTGCAAAAAACATTCTTGCTCAATGGACGGGCCGGCCCTGTGTAGGGATGGAGGAGGGGAAGGAAAGATCCCTCCCTTTCAGACTTTAATGACAACTCTGGATACCTTTGGTTTGACTCTATAGAGGTTACATTACTCCTGAAGTATGGGAATTCATGTCACTGTGGAAATTCTGCTCTTTCTCTTGGTGTCTAGATGGTAGGATGGGGGGGGGGGGGAATGGAGGGAAGGGGGTGGGAAGGAGGGAGGGTACAGAAAAGTTTGGGTTGATTCCTATCAGTTGTGCAAGTTGCTCCCACGCGAGATCACACTTCTAGCCCAGCAGGGAATTTACGTCTCATACACTGAGCTAAAGAGGTTTGCCCTCCTTGTGTTTGTTGGGTTGCATAACCTTTTTCTCATATACTTAAACGTGCTCAGAGATCTAGGTACAGTTATTCACATGCATATTTGTGTGGTATTGTTCTTTAAGGGGTTCTCTTTGGCTTATTTCTGATCTCTCTAGTAGTCCGGTGGGTGGGGGAAATGTTTGGAGAACTTATTATACCTGTGTTGTTATTGTATTTGTGTTGTTATCAACCTTTAATAAAATTCTTTGCAAACAAAACTGAGTCTGGCCGAGTTTTGTGTGTTTACATTAACTCTGTAGCAAAAGATATTGTCAGTTATCTGGCGAGAAGGCCTTGACTGCAAGTTTTGTTAGAAGTGTTTTTTAAACAAAGAAAAGTTACAGTTAAAGTACAGCCTGAATGAAGCTAATTCTCATCTATAACAGAAAGAACAACTTTTGTTTCCACTTGTCAGCAATAGAAATAAATACCCATGATTGTGATTGTATTTAAAATTATGTTTAAGATTATTTTAGGGATCCTAGATTTGACAGGTGGAGAACAACTCCCTAGTACCCAGAAGATCAATTCCCACTGGCACTCCTTGTGACTTTGGGCAAGTCACTTTACTCTCCATTTCCTTGGAAGAAAAGGCCTGGTAATCTACTTCTGGTGATACATTGCCAAGAAAACCCAGAGGCACTGAAAAAAAAAAGATTTGACAAGTGTGATACAGGAGGGAGGAAACCCCCCCAAAAATTAACCATTTTTGTTTCTACAGTAAATATGTTTGATCCATGATGTGCAATCCTGCTTAAAAGAAAATGTGCATGTTAAATGCAAATGGGACCTCTTGGAGTTTCTTATATCTGCAGAATAGATATAAGAAATTCCAATAGAGTACATATTTTAATTGATGTGAATGATTTAATGTGAAGAAGTGCAGTGTCATGCACCTGGGTAGCAGAAATCCAAGTGAAATGTACGCGATAGGGGGGCGAGAGGTTGGTGTGCACGGAGCAGGAGAAAGACCTCAGTGTGATTATTTCTGTAGATCTCAAGGTGGCAAAACAGTGTGACAGGGCAGTGGCAAAAGCCAGGAGGATGTTAGGCTGCATTCGAAGAGGAATTACCAGCAGAAAGGAAGGGGTACTAGTGCCACTGTATAAGTCTCTGGTGAGGCCTCACTTGGAATACTGGGTTCAGTTTTGGAGACCGTATCTTGCAAAGGATGTAAAAAGAATGGAGGCTGTTCAGAGGAAGGCGACCAAAATGATTTGGAGCCTGCACTAGAAGCCTTATGAGAAGAGGCTTGAAGACCTAAATATGTACACTTTGGAGGAGAGGAGGGATAGGGGAGATATGATTCAGACCTTTAAATACTTAAAGAGAAATAATGAACAAACAAATCTCTTCCAAAGACGGGGAAGCTGTAAAACTGGAGGGCATAACATGAAGCTGCAAGGTAGTAAATTGAAAGGCAATGTCAGGAAATACTTTTTCGCTTGGCGTTGTACAATCTTCTAGATAGTTTGCAAGAGAGCTGCCTGTAAAACAGGCAATGAAAACGTTGATGCTACCCGCGGCTTCTGCTCCTATTTTTTTTAAAGACAATCATAAGAGACAGAAACATTACATAGCCAACAATATTTTTAAAAAAGTAAGACTCATATCTACTCACCATGTCTGAAGAAAAAGTTGCAAACTGTAGAGAGACTATGGGGTATGTTTACTAAACTGCGGTAATCGTGAATAACGCGCGTAACGTACAGTTAACGATCGTTCGCACGTCATAACGCGCGTTCTGACGTGCGAACGATCGTTAACCGTACGTTAAGCGCGTTAACCGCAGTTAACGATCGTAAACCCCCGCGGCGCGTTAAAACAGTGCAGAAGGTGGAGAGTGGGCGGAGAGAAGGGGGTCAATGGGCGGAGAGTGGGCGGGGAGAGGCTCCCCTCACACTAACCCGCTGAATTTCAGAGCTCAATTCCAGCGCGAATGAAAACCTGTCGTTAAAGGCATATTAAAGGGAAGAGAAACCATTTCCGTCAGCAATGTACAGCAAAACCGGGGAAACCTACAAAACGTGAGCAGTGTGATACATGTGCACAGAACAAAATAGCAAATAGAAATGGAAAAAGACCACAACAAAATCCTAAAAAACTATACTCCAGCTGGTCAACAGTGATATTAATGGGCAACCATACAAAACACTCCCAGGAAAGCTCCAAAAAAAAGAAATGAGTTTTGGAAGGGTCCACGGAGCGTAGACCCTTCCAAAAATCATTCCCTAATTTTAATTATGAGCGTTCCTGGGAGTGTTTTCTAAGGTTGCCCATTAATATCACTATTGGCCAGCTTGGGTATCTTCCTATCCCCTTATTCTGAGGTCATATTCGGGGTTTATGTGCACTTATGTCTCCATACAAGGTGAATGAGCCCACAGTAAAAATGTGCAGAGCAGGGTTTCTGACTCTTTCGGCCAGGTGTCCTATCTCCAGGGACTGCACTGTCTCTGTGGCCACAGTGTAGTGCAGCGGACACAGCCAGTACCTGTAGGACCAGAGGGTCACAGGTTCAAAGCCCAGCTGGGGCTGTATCCAATCCAGTCCACATATTTTTCCCACAACTGTACCGTGCTTGTAATGAACAAACCTTTATTGCTGAGAACATACGCATGGTTAATACGCCTATATTTTACCCCACCAAGCACAGACACCATAAACAGGTGCATTACCTAGAGCAGAGTCTCCCAAATGCAGTCCTGGAGGGCCACACACCATTCAGGTTCCATGCTGCCGCGAATAAAGATGCCTGTGCTGCATATCTATGCACCACCCCCATGGTATGCAGATGTAGCTCATGCGTATTACTCAGAGACAGCATGAAAACCCAAACAGTGTTTGGCACACCAGGACTGGAGTTGGGAACCTCTGCCTTAAAGCAGCAGCTAACAGGGCCAGACACACCCACAGGCCCCATTGGCTCATGCCTCCTGGAGAGGCAGGACATTGGGCCCTGCGTGCATCTCCCAATGCTACCACATGCATACCCTAGCAATGCCACCCTACACCTGGGTATACGGTACACACCTATCAAACATTTCCTATGAGTACTGGCAGATAGCAAGTCCTACGTTAAGCACAGTTTGCTCATTGAGCTCCATCATAGCAATCTTTCTGATGTCAGCGGTGTATGCTACAGGTCAGGTCTCTGACAGTGTTTACCACCCTGGGGAGTGACGCCCAACAGTATTGCGGACCATATCCATGCCTGGACTGTGCCCAGGACTGGTGTGGTGGGCAGGGCTGCTGAACTCCTCTACAGTAGCACAATGCTGGCATAAGTGTCGGAGTGTGTGTCTGTCTCTACAGTGTGTGGCGGCTGCAAACACCTTCCACTGCCCACACTGCCAGCACTGTTGCCAGTATTGGCCTGCCAATGTGCATAATGAGGAGCAAGGTACCATGGGTATAGCCCAGACAGGGTGGCCTGGGCAGGCTGCATCTGCACAGCGCATAGGGCACTGATTGCGGCATATTAGTGCCAGGCCACCACCTACACAGACAGGGTGACCGCTGTATGTCCTGCAGGGAGATCAATCTCACCCTGATTGTGCAGTGACCACAGCATGGCTAGGCATCTCCATAGGCCTAGATAGCATTTCTTTCATGTGATAGATATGGGTTTCCTTTTGGGGCCCAGTCACTGATTTATCTGCTTGCTGTGTATTCTGACATCTCAGTTCTGGATGCATGCATCTACACTGGGCACATGCACTATGGACTAACTAGCAGACTGTTTGCAGCTGGTATGTGTCTTGATGGAGTGGCTTGCAGCAGGAGAATATCAGATAGTGGTGGGGTGCAGCTTACCATATCCAGGCCTAATGTCTGTCTGCTATTGTGTTATGGATGTGTATAGAGCTGCATTGACTGCCCTGTGGGGTGTCTGTTCCTCAGCAGGACCGGGGTTGATGTTCCCCTCTACTGCCACCTTTGCAGGGAGGTAGAATGTGGATCTATTAATAGGAGACCCTGTTTGCCACTCTCGGCCCTGGGGGAGGGGGGTGGTGGTACATGGCCCACCTAGGGGTCCATGGGGGCTACACCTGACTGAAACAGACAAAGATATCCAAGGTGTTTCTGCAGAAACTACCTATCTCACACATTAACACTGCTTTGGACCTCCGCCATGGCCTCTTTCAGCCATGGATGGTGCTGTGGACCTGGTGCTGGGCGCCTCACTGCACCCTCAGGTTGAGCACAGTACCCACACAATGTGACGGTGTGTAGCTACTCTGTGCCAGTACAACACACGGTCAGTACCCCCTACCAGGCCGAGGTGCTGTGGGGGTGCACATGGTCACTTCCCCCTACCAGGCCGAGGTGCTGTGGGGGTGCATTCCCCATGGTGTGTATCTGTGGACAGCTGATTTGCATGTGCAGTGTATCATGGGTGTGACTGGCACAATCCAACCCTGTGAAAATCCAGCACCTGCTCACAGGCTCTGATAAACCATAGGCCATCACAATTACATCTGTTAGCATAATTCATAGGTGCAAGACACCCTAAAGAGTCTGTACTATAAAGTGCCCACGCTGGTAAAAACACACGTACCCACGCACGATTTTACGCACGCACCAACGCACATGGCTACGCCCATACCAACGCACGTAGCCACGCACGCATCAACACACGTGGCTAAGCACACTGTGAGGGTGTGTTTCTGACAACACTACTGAACGTAAAGAAAAACATGCCTCCTCATTCCCTATGTAATATACAGGGTGATGCCTGGGCCAGCCTTCTGTGTTAGGCACACTGGGGACTCGAACCCATGCTGCCTGTAACAGCGGTCAGTGCAGTAACCATTGTGCTACAGCTCTGTTTCAATGATTTGTGTCTGTAAGCCTTCTTACAATTAACGCACGGTAACGCGCCACGGCGCCCTGTAACGCTTGTTGGTTTTTGGAACGCATGTTAGTGGTAACGATGTACCGCCCATGTCCTTATTTGGGGTTTCTGTCCCTACCGCGGCTCCTAACGCGAATTGCACTAACGCACTTTAGTAAACATACCCCTATGTGATCTTTTCTGACTGCTGAAATGTACTGGATCTCATAATCTTATCATACGACCTGGCTAATTCACAATGCCTTTTTTCGCAGACAGTACATTGTAATAGATGCTATATATTGTGTATGTGGCTAATACACATTCCCACCCATTTCCCAGACGTCTTAAGGGGATTTTAGTTCTACAACAGAGCTCTGCACATTCTTATCTTATGGCCTATTGTTTAGGACACACCTAGATGTCCCATTTTTTTTCCAGACAACCCATTGTAGGTTTAATTAACTAAGCATTTCTAAAACACACCACACAAAACTGTAGGTTCGAAATGTTTTATTTCAAATAAAATGTTTTCATCTTGTGATATGATTTATTTGTGCATTACAAGTTTAAAAAAATAAAAAATAAAAGGTATACATATAATTTTTGTTCATCTGTATGTTCAACTAATAGATTCTGGAAATACATACATTTTCATAAAAAGTCAATTTTTACAGAACTTGGTGTTTTTTAAAGAACGATCTATAATCTCTTTCACAGATTAAACCTTCATATCACAGTTTGCAGATCTAAGCAAAATATTGAACAGTTGTCCTGGATTTCTAGTGGTATTAAAAAGACACAATTGATGCTATCACCATAAACTCTTTTCCAGATCTGCAGAGAATGTGTGTGTGTGTGTGTGTGTGTGTGTGTCACATCTACAGACCTCGTCTTTATTGTTCTGTGAAAACTATGATTATAACTGTGCACAAAATTCTGCAATACGTCTTGGTACCTAAAGGTGTTGTGTGTAGTAAAATAACACCACATTTTGGATTTCAAAGTCCTGTTAAACCTTTCTACCACCGCTGTTTTAACATCGTTATTGGTTACAAAATGATGAACCCCTCTTTGTTTTAATAAATTCTTCAGGGACCTATTTAAAAATTCTTTACCCTTGTCTGTCTGTATTTTTTCAGGTATATGACCTAGATTAAATATTTTTTCAAAGGCTTTAGCAAATTCATGACTGGTTTTCGATTTTAAACTTGCAGCCCATGCATATTTTGACAGGATGTCTACCACTGTTAATGTAGCAGCAGATAAGCATGCAATAAATAAATCCAGGAGTCTTTTCAAGGATCCAAGCCAGTTTAATGTGCACATGGCTCAAGCAATAAGCAATTTCAAAATGGCTGAGCAATGGCTTCTAGTAAAACAACAACTTTTATAGCTTTCTTGTCCATTCTAAGCATAGGCAAACTTTTCATTGGTCCCAGTACCCCTCTCACCCATCTATTGGTCCCGGTACTGATATGGCTACCCAATAGGGACTCTGGTCTGGGCCCAGCACCTGGTTGCCCCCCTTCTAGTCCCAATTACAATGGTCAGTGTCTCCAACTTGTTACTTCTCTCCTCCAAGGTCGCTGAGCTTGTTAAAACATATGGGAAGCAGAGGCACTGTGACCTTGCTCTCTGCAGAGTTAATTAATTCCATAGAAGCATAGCACACCTTATCAGTACCAATTAAACTTGTTTTTTCTTTATTTTCTAAGTTTCGTTTCTGCTTAGCTATGTTCAGTTAAACTGAGTTAAGTTTCAATTCTATGGTGTCATCATTCAGGGGGGTTTTCATTCCTCTGGGCCTAACTACAGGCTTCAGTTACAGGTCAAGCTGCTCAGGCCTGTCTGCTTAGTTCAATTAGCATGGATCATAGGCCGTCGCCTACCACATTCCCCCCTTTGATTATTCTCACCCGCATGTTAATAAGGTGTGAGAATCAAATCACATAATACTAGGTAAAGGTATCACTCTGTGGTATAGGGTAGTAAGTTCACATAGCTAGCATCTTTGTAGCTGTCTTACGCTCTACAGTGTTATTAATAACTGAAGTTATCATTTGCAAGCAAAATGGCAAGAAACAAGGGAGCAACAGGCAGATAGTCAAAGTCCATAGTTTGGCAAGAGTGGGAAAAAGAACTAAAGGATTAGAAGGTTCGGTTGCATCTTTGTTGTGCTGTCGTAAAGCTTCTGATTTAGACAGACCAGCTGTCCATCCTTCGTAGTAGATTGTGGTCCAGTCCGAACAAAACACAAACTGTCAACAATGGGGTGGGCCAATACCCACTCACTAGTAGTATTATGTAAATCAGTCTGATTGTATAGGATAGAATAGTTCAGTTCTTGCGTCTCCCAGGGCCACTGATCTCCCATCTTAGTTCCTCCACAATAGAAACAGTCAGAAGTGTGGAGACTAGATGCTATTGCTCCAGTAAGTTCACGAAACAAGTTCTGGTGGTGGTATGAGGAATTGCAACGGTGGCTTGCATAGCCTTGTAGAAAGTCAAGATCTAGAACAACTTTTGGATTGGAGAGTATACCAATGCAAGTATAGGAAGAATGATAAAACAAGGTCTGAGTGACCTTCGGTCCAGTTCATGTTGTACTTATACAGGCTGCCCAGGGAGATAAGGCAAAAGTCATTTCAAAGCACTCCAAGGCTGCTGCCAAAATAAAGCAATAATAATAATTCATAATGGGCATAGTCTCTGGAAAATTGGTGGAACTGTCGACTTCCACAACAGATAACAGATGTAGGGTTGATTGTAGATCCTCAAGCTTCTGCCGTACGTAGACCTACCAGCGTTTTGGCAGGAGTAGGGCTGTAGATTCCAAAGTATCACTGTCCTCTGGGATGTCTCAATTTCTTAAAATATCATAGCATAGTCTCTTAGGCTATTATTGCTTCCTTAGAGCAGTTCACTCTTTAGGAGATCAAAACAGTCTTTTCAGAGTATTTAAACACAGTCTCTTAGAAGATTCAATTTCTTAACACAACACAGTCTCTTTCTGATGATTGCAGGTTTTTTCAGATGCGAGGCTTACCTTCAGATAAACTAACAGTCTTGAAATAGTGCAGTTTCTGAGGGACCAATAAGTCTTAGGTCCATGGTTGTTGTCGTAGGGTGAGGTGCAATGGAGTCTCAGGATGCTGTACAGTAGTCCAGTGATCAGGTTCAAGAGCAGCTGCTGGCTTCACTTGATTATGATGGGTCCAAGGATCAAATTCTGCGACTTTTACTGCAGTTGGAGTTGACAGGATGACGACATAGGGTCCTCTCCAATGCAGGGCTAACAGTATCTTTCTCCACTCTTTGATCCACACCGAGACTCCAGGCTTGAAAGGATGCAGGGGTGCAGGCAAATTGATGAGTAATCGATTTTGTACTCAGGTATGAAGACTCCTGCAAAACAGAACTTAAAACCAATAGTTCATGTCTAATAATTTCAGATCCTATCTGTCTCATATCTCCTTTTATTTCCTATACAATAGGCAGGGGTTGCCCATACAGAATCTCAAAAAGGGAGACTCCTATAGACTTAGCAGGGGCTAAGTATATCCTAAGAAGGGCTATAGGAAGAACCTAGGGCCACTTCAGGTAAACCTCTTGGCAAAGTTTAGACAACTGAGATTTCAGGGTTCTATTCATACATTCTACTTTTCCTAAATTCTGAGATCTATAGGCAGTATGTATCTGTTAATATCAATATCTTGGGGCTATACTTAATGGACTTGCTTCCTAAGGTTATCCATCCTCATTCTTTGTACAGGGGCCCATATGCATGCAAGGTTGTAAGGGTATACTTGAAATCTGGGTACACATTTAGACAGGGCTCTTTTCCTATTGTTAGTGCTCTAGTGAGGACTATCAGTTCAGCTTTCTGTGGTGAAGTTTCTGGGGCCAGGGCTGAGGACTCAACTACCAAATCAGGGGTCATCACTGCATATCTAGCACAACAATGTCCATTGATGATGAAACTGCCTTCAGCCACAAAGAAAGTCTGTTCAGGGTTCTCCAGAGGGACATCAGTCAAATCCAGGTGGCTTGAGAATACAGTGTCCATAATTTCTAAACAGTCATGATCAGGGGATCAAGACTAACTGATAACATAGCAGGATGGAAAGCTTGACTGACCCTTCAGTTGTATCTGGGGTTTTCACACAACATACTCTAATATTTCAACATTCATAGATTTGTTAGCTAGTAATTTCCTTTGTATTTCATATTGGTTAGAACAGAGTGTGGTACAGTAACTTGAAGATCCTATCTCAAAGGGATTTTTCTTTTAGTTTTTGCTTACTAGGAAGGCTGTAGCTGTAACAGCTTCTCAAATAAGGTCCAAGAGATTGAGTCAACACTCCCAGAACATTTCCTTGTGACTCATGAACATAGAGACTGCAAGGTTTTCTGGACATCGGGTAGACCCAGAACTGGTGATAACATCAGAGCGGTTTTCAAAGATCAAAAGACTGCATTCCTATTCAAGTCCCCATTCCAATGGAGACTTTTTCATTCCTTTGGTAGCTTGATACAATGTGATACAATGGTTTTGCTAGCAGCGCAAAATTGGGGATCCATATACAACAGTACCCTGTGGCACCCAAGAAGGCTCTCACTTGCCTCCTGGTGGTTGGAGTAGGAATACTGCATACAGCTGCTTTGCGTTCTGGTAAGGGTTCCAGGCGTCGAATTCCGCTGGACAACTGGAATCCTAGGTATTTAACTTGTTTGACATAATTATGCTTTGGCTCTTGAGACTTTGTATCCAGCCTCATTAAAAAGGTGCAAGAGTTCACTGGTGGCTGGTGGACATTCACTTTCTGAGTTGGTGGTTATGAGCAAGTTGTCCACATATTGAAGTAGAATTTTTTTCTTTTTTTTTTTTTCTTGAGTTTCTGGATAACTTGTCAAATCTTTTGCTGAGTGAGGCGAGTTCTTGAATTCTTGAGGTAATCTTGTCCAGATGAGTTGGCCCCGCCTCCTTGTAGTGGGGTCTTGGGCTAAGCGTATACAGAAAAAGGCATCTTTTTAAGTCCAGAATGATGAAATGTATAGCTTCAGCAGAGATCAGTTCCAAGAGAATATAAGGATTTTGGTACCACTGGTTGTATAGTTTCAGCTGCATCATTCATTCTTTCTTAGATCCTGCACTGGGCGGTAATCACCTGTCCCAGGCTTCTTGACTGGCTTGAGGGTGACAATGGCAGGGGCTATGTTCTTCGCTAGGCCAGGTGGATTATCTTCTGCCCATCCTCCAGGTGGGGCTATGAGGTTGGTAAGTGTACAGCTTGTTGCTTTGGATGCAGGTGAATAGAACCGCCATTCTTCTTCTTGGGGACAGTTAACACCATCAGGCCAGCAGATTTTGAGTTTCATTTTTTTCTTCCTTCAACAGAGGATATCTGTGCTTGAAGCTTTGCAAGCAGGTCTCGGCCCAAAAATGGAATAGGGCATTCAGGCATATACAGGAACTGGTACATTATTATTATTATTATTTTTTTTCTAGTTCACACATGTGGTTCTGCAGAAAAGGCTTTGCGAGAAAAACACAGGGGCTACTGGCTTTAGTATTCTGCTCCTGTATCCCCCATAAAAGTCCATATATTGGTCCCCTATTTTTCAGACTGACTCCTGGGGACCCAGGGAAACTGGAGAGTCCGGTCTGGCCTAGTCTTCATCCATGCTGTAGCCCTCTCAGGCTGCCACTCACGCTATAGCTGCTCCACTCTCGTGCTGAAACACTGTGCTTGGTTTTATTCTGTCTATGATTCTACAATCAAGTACTCCCTCCTGGGGTGGAGTCAAGATACGGGCATTCACTTCTCTAATGTCCTTCTTTTTCTATAATGGGCGCACTCACACCCAGTTTTTCACTTCCTCTGTTCCTTCGATTAGGATAACCTCCGCACATCATTCAACTAAAATATCATTCACTTTCTCTGTTACATTTATTTTCACAATTCACACACCCTCTGATTAACTTTCATTTAACCATTATGCCCGCAAATTCATCCAGTTCTCTGCAATTTCCGTTCATTAGTTCAATCAAGTCCTAAAACTTCTCAGTGTATAATGCAGGTTTTTTTTTTTCAGTTCTAAACAAGTCTGGTCAGCTGACTTTCACTTCTAGTCCGGAGGGGGTGGACATTCCCCTGTTGCAGAGGTGGCTAGCAAACTACTTGGGAATCTGTAGTCCCCCCCCCCCTCTCCTGGATTCTGTTTCTCCTAGCAATGCTCTATCCAGGAGGTTGATTTTTTTTTTTTTTTTTTTTTTAAGGATCCACTTCTCTGCTGTGGGCACATTAGTTCACGCCCACCGGGGGGGGGGGGGGGTTTGACATCATCGGTGGACTGGGCTCCATCCCCCCCCCTTAAGCACTCTGAACTGAACTACTTACAGAGAGAGAGAGAGAGAGACGAGACAGGATATCTAGAAATTCTGGGGCAAAATCCTGATTGGGACAGAGACATTTCATAATCTTCAGTAAATCCCTTACTGAAATTCTTGATCATACTTGAAAAGACACTTATTATTTCTGTAAACATAGGGCAGGCAGGAAACACTTAGATTGAGCACATACATCCATTATGCTTCTTATAGAGAGAACTATAGCTATCTGTCAGCATGTCTCTGCAAAAGAAATTATTTTTTTAGTTCAGGAAGCAAATATTTAAAAGACATTCCGGATATTTTTCATAAAATACAGTACACCTTTCCCTTTTTTTTAAATACAGAAAAGCTAACTGATTTGTTCATTAGTAACCAGCACAGAGGGGAAGCATGCATTCAAATGACTTATACTCATTCATAAAAAGATAAACTTTGTTTTTAAAACTTTTGGTTAAACAGAGCTAGTGAAACAATTGAACTGTGCTCATAAAAAGAGACTTCTCATTCACATGGACAGAGATGCCAGAAAAAAACAATTTAAATCAATGTTAAGTCGTGATCTAATTACTTTGTAGATCAAAGGAAAAACAAAAACAGTTCTTTATCATTTCCTATTTAAACTGTTTCAGTGCTTACTGAAAATTTGAACATACAGCCGACAGAAATTCCTCTCACTTGGTCCGCAACCCATAAGGGATTAATACAAACTTAATCCTTTTCAGGCTAAACCCAAAAACTATCGGGACCCACAATCCTGACTAAACATTCTTATTAAATGATAAATAAATGATATATTACATAACCACAGCAGAAGGAACAAAAACATATTAAATAAAACAGGTACAATTTGCCTGAAATAAGCACAAACTACCAGCATTGAGGTTTAAGCCTGCACAAGATTAGAAAGACGACACTAGACATTCTTTCCTTCAGACACGCCCCCTGTCAGTTTTTCACACTGCAGTAGAAAAACTAACTGGGTCAGACCAGCTTTTTGATTTCTAAAAATGACTGTAGGTGTTTTGGGTCTTCATTCTGCTCTATTAATACAATTTCTTAATCAGTGAACTGTCACAAATTACTCAACAGAATAATCTCACATATATAACAAAAGGGAAACTCGCAGTTTCAACAGATAGCAAAAATCAAATACACAGGACGGACAATACACCAAACGCTTCATCCGTTTCGCGACCTAGACGCAGTCACCCGACTAGGAACTGCGCTAGTCCAAAGTCCACTCTGCTTGGTCCGTGCTGCCAGACCTCTCATTCATACTTCATTCACACAATCATGCTAGCAACGTATCTTAGAATGCATTCCTTTCTATCTATTCTGACTAGTCTTTTCCCAATTACAAAAAGGATGAGGGTTTCACCCGGCGAATTCCCATGCGGGGTTACTCGGCCCTTCCTTGAGAGCTCTCTTACCAATTCCCAATATCTCGAGATTACAAATTCCAAGTTCCACTGGCAGTACTGCTCTTTCTATTTCTGTCTAGACATACCAAAAACCCAGTCCTGTCTGCTCTGACCAGGCTGAATCATGATTCTCTAAGTTTTCAAACTGCAGTTCTAACTCATCTGTCTAGACAGGTTTTCAAAACTATACTTACCAGATCTGGTTCCCAAGCTTCTGAGTTGGATCCTGGACTCCCCCGGGTCGGAAGTGTTAGCCAGCTGGACTCAGTGCCTGCCGAGGCCAGGCAGAACTCCCTCCGATACAAGAGGATCGGTGGGCCCAGGGAGATTCCCCTGCGTCGGATTGGCATGGTTCCAACTGGACCAAACCTCAAGGCGAATTACGTGGATTTATTCACTTGAACACTATCCACCACTCGCACTTCTCGGCCAACGCACCAAGAATGTAGCAGCAGATAAGCATGCAATAAATAAATCCAGGAGTCTTTTCAAGGATCCAAGCCAGTTTAATGTGCACATGGCTCAAGCAATAAGCAATTTCAAAATGGCTGAGCAATGGCTTCTAGTAAAACAACAACTTTTATAGCTTTCTTGTCCATTCTAAGCATAGGCAAACTTTTCATTGGTCCCAGTACCCCTCTCACCCATCTATTGGTCCCGGTACTGATATGGCTACCCAATAGGGACTCTGGTCTGGGCCCAGCACCTGGTTGCCCCCCTTCTAGTCCCAATTACAATGGTCAGTGTCTCCAACTTGTTACTTCTCTCCTCCAAGGTCGCTGAGCTTGTTAAAACATATGGGAAGCAGAGGCACTGTGACCTTGCTCTCTGCAGAGTTAATTAATTCCATAGAAGCATAGCACACCTTATCAGTACCAATTAAACTTGTTTTTTCTTTATTTTCTAAGTTTCGTTTCTGCTTAGCTATGTTCAGTTAAACTGAGTTAAGTTTCAATTCTATGGTGTCATCATTCAGGGGGGTTTTCATTCCTCTGGGCCTAACTACAGGCTTCAGTTACAGGTCAAGCTGCTCAGGCCTGTCTGCTTAGTTCAATTAGCATGGATCATAGGCCGTCGCCTACCACATTAATACTTCTCTTACCTCTGCTGATCCTAGTTCTTCCAATAAACAGTTTGTTTCTGCATCTACAGTGGTGAAATATATTTCTATATCCTCTGGATCCATTGTGTTGTCAGATGTTAAGTCAAGTTCGGTGCCAAAATCTTGAGAGTCGAAAAATATTTGGGGCATCTGGATAATATACATTCTCTGTTATTTCTTGTTCAGGCTCTGCCGGACTCTCCAGTATTTCAAGTGGATTTTCAATCAGTGGATACCCCTCTGCTTCTGCATCATGGTCCTTAAGGAAGTAATTAATGTTGTGTGCCCTGCTGGAAATTCTGCTTGGTGTTCCAAAAAGAGCTATTTTTTATTTTTGAATCTCTGTGTTAAAATGTTCCCCTTGCACAGGACACAAACAGCCTTACACCAGGAGCATGCTCAGAACACCTGGAGCATGCTCAGAACAGACCTCTTGTTTCAACCAATCAGGTGTTACCACACCCTAGAGAGGCATGTTCAGACTTGTCTCTCAGTATTGGTTTTTTTCAAAGCCACTAAAAAATAGCTGTATTAGTATTTGGATTTGAACTCAGGTCTCTCTCTCCAAAAAAAAAAAGAAAATAGCTGTATTAGGGTGTTTGAACTCAGGTCTCTCTATATTTCAGTCTGAACTCTACAGGACTGTCAGAATACTTCTCTCTAACAGTGAGGTCTTAAAAGTAAAGTTCTATCACATGGACAGCAGTGGTTTCTCTAACAATTGCATTTGTAATTGCATTTGTAAAGAAAATTGCATTTGTAAAGAAAAAGCTTTCTATCCTGTCTGTGTCTCAGTGAAAAGCCTGTGTCTCTCTGTGCTATGAATCTTTTGTGAGAAATAAGAACTGGGGCAGTGGGAGAGAGAAAAACATTTTTTGTTTTCCAGGGTTCCTGCTTTTTTGCAGATGTAAACATTAACCAGAAGCAAAAACACATTTCCGGAGTCAGTCACACTGCTCCCCGCTGATGTCAGCAAAAAGGGACAGTCCATTTCCGATGATGTAGGCAGGGGCGTGGTTGAGGGTGAGAGACAGCACTGATCTCTCTAACAAAGATGTGCTAATTGCATTTGGAAAGAAAAAGATTCTAGCCTGCCTGTCTCTCTGTGCTAAGAATCAGTTTTTGTGTGAGAAAAAAACAACTGAGTCTGTGTGGGAGAGAGAGAGAGAGAGAAAAGCATTTTTGTTTTTCAGCATTAATCAGAAGCAAAAACACATTTCCGGAGTCAGCCATACTGTTTCCGCTGATGTCAGCAAAAAGGGACAGTCCCTCTTCTGATGACACACTGTTTCCGATGATGTCAGCAAAAAGGGACAGTCCATTTCAGGTGATGTAGGCAGGGGGCGTGGAGGAGGGTGAGAGGCTGTGGGCGTAGCACAAACCCGGAAGTGGGTGCTGATTGGCTAATGCCATATTGTGGGGCGGGGCATGGGTGTGGCACACCCCCGGAAGTGTACGCTGATTGGATGATGTCATCCTTGGGGCGGGGGCAGGGGTGTGTCAAGTGGGGGGGCAGTGGCCACGCCCAGGGTGGGACTGGGCGCGGCTAACTTACCATTCACTTCTATGGGAGGGGCGTGGCCTAAGGCGGGACATGCACCGGAAGTGGGCACTTATTGGTACCTGTCAACATTTTGGGGGCGGGAGTGGGCGGGGCTGGGTGGGGATAACTCACCATTCACTTCTATTGGAGGGGGAGTGGCCTAAGGCGGGACATACACCAGAAGTGGGCGCCGATTGGTACCTGTCAACATTTTGGGGGTGGGTGTGGGCGGGGCTAACTCACCATTCACTTCTATGGGAGGGGGTGTGGCCTAAGGCGGGACATGCACCGGAAGTGAATGCTAATTGGCTCCTGCCATCCTTATCTCACCTGTCAATCAGTTTGACAAGTAGTGTACCCATTATACTACTGATGATCTTAAAGTAGCTAACCAGGTAGAAAAGATCACAGCGAAAGCTAGAAGGATGCTTGAGTGCATAAGGAGAGGAATGGCCAGCAGAAGAAAGGAGGTGATAGTGCCTCTGTTTAAGTCTTTGGTGCAACCTCATTTGGAGTAGTTGTGCAATTATGGAGACCATACCTTCAAAAAGCTATAAACAGGTTGGAGTCAGTGCAGAGGGTGGCTACTAATATGATTAGTGGTCTCCTTTATAAAGCATATGAGGACTTAAGGATCTTAATATGTATACTTTAAATGAAAGGTGGGATAGAGGTGATATGATTGAGATGTTTAAATAACTTTGTGGCATAAATGCACAGGAGGAGAGCCTCTTTTGAATGACAGCAAGCTCTGCTATGGGGGACATAGGATGAGGGAGAAAGGGGATAGACTCAGGAGTAATATGCAGAAATATTTCTTTATGTAAAGAGTCATAGATGCGTGTAATAGTCTTCCACTGGAGGTGGTAGAGATGAGGACAATATCTGAATTCAAACAAACATGGGACAAACATAGAGGATCGCTAAAGGAAAAAAGGGGACTGTTGTCATGGATAATATGGAAAAGCAGAATAGATTGCCCTGTGGTCTTTTTCTGCCATCATGTTTGAACCACTAATGTGTTGTCAGAACACAGGACCACCTAATGATGAGAAAACCTGTCAACCCAGACCACCAAATCTACCCACACCAGGAACAACTCCAAAAGGAAATGTTTTGGCACCACTCCTTCTCCCACCAAGGTGAGGCCATGCTTGTGCACACCAAGCTCCATGGAAAGAAAGACTTAAGTGCAGTTCCTCTGAAGCATCAGAAAATAGCTCCAGGTCCCAGTTTATCACTAAGGACACATGCTACCCCTGACCACATTGGAATTCTGCAAGAATGAGCTCCACAAGTCCAAATCATTGTACATATTGTGGGGCACTCACACCAGATGATGCATGCACACAAGCCCCAGTGTTATTCATGCCCAGAGACGTATGAACACTCGGACCATGGAAATCATTTGGCAAGCAAAGTTAAACCTCTCCAGCAATGGTAGGATTTTCCTACAGCCCTGGACCTCCAGCATCATCACCACCAATGTGTCTGCCTAATTTCTGGGCAATCTGGACTCCATAAAGATGAACATTCTACACAGTCTCTCTGACTTTTCCTTATTTAAAGGAACGCCCATCTCATTTGACATATAATGGAAGGCCGCGACCAACTGCTCACAGTCTTGCGACCCATCCCCATCAACAAAATCATCCATATAGTGCACAAGCATGACCTTCCCTCTGGACCAACCAATGCACAAATGTCGTGAAAGCCTCAAAACAAGTACAGGCTATAAAACAATCCATATGCATGAACTTGTTGAAATAGAAATCCAGATCAAATTTAAAGCCCAGCAGGTGGAAAGACCTAGGATGAATAGCAACAAGGAAAAGGTCTACTCAATATTGGCCTTCATCATCATGCACCTGGACCCAATTGATGCAGCTTGTCTACCACCTGGTTAAAAGAAGCCGACTGCACTGAGCAGATGCTTGGACTGATGCAGGAATTCATGCTGCATCCTATTACTACTACTACTACTGCTTATCATTTGTATAGTGCTACAAGGCATACCCAGCACTGTACATGTACAAATAAGAGACTGCCCCTGCTCATCAGATCTTACAATCAAATCAAGACAGACCACACAACAACTGGAGACTAGGGTAAATCAAGGGGAATGAGGTGATGAGCAGGAGAATAAGGGGATCAGGATCCAAATGCAGCCTTGAAGAAGTGAGTTTTTAGAATGGATTTGAATAGGCACAGAGGAGCCCGGCAAACTATCTTGCCAGGTAAGACAGATTGTGGATTAATCACAATTTGTCTGGCTCCTTCTTAGGCACAAGACCAAAGAGAGAAACTTCCTTAAAAGGAGGATCCCGAAATGGACCTGTAATTTACCCCATGTTGCACTCTTTAGCAAGCTTCTTGGCAGGGTTTTTTTGTTTATTAGTTCATAAATAAACAACCTCTTCTTGGACAAGCAAATCAAGATGGTTAACAAATGGTTAAAAACACAATGGGCCCCATTCATGAACCCGGGTTGCGAGGCTGCACGTCCCAACCAGACGTGCAGCCCCGCAAGCCTTCTGTACACTATTCCTCCTCCTGCTCTCCCCTCACGTCTTGTGCTGTAAGATGGGAAGAGCCAGTGGGGGATGGGAGGGAGCAGTATGTACAGGGCCGATTCAGGTCACAGCCCAGTATGTACTGATTTGGCCTGGGGAACCCCCCAGAGTAGGGCAAAATATGCGGGGTCCCTGCTGCCCGATCCAGGCCACGGCAGGCCAGCCGTGGGTCAGGCAGTGGAGATAAGGGGGGCCAGAGCCATAGATATCATGGGCACCTGCGGGGAGGACATACCCACAGGTGGCAGGGGCACGATAGTCCTCCACAGGCACGCTGGACTGTTCTCGGACCCGATTCAGGCTGCTGAAGGAACGTTTTGTTCCCACGGACCAGAATCAGATCCAAGTGGGCCTGTCTTGCTTGGGGCTAACCGAACGGCTCGGATGTGCCCCTACGAGAATCAGACTCAATATCAAAAGACAAAAATTAACCCATGGTACATTGAAAAATCATCCAAACCTAAAAGCCATACATCCCCACTGCCTAACCTCCAAAGGTCTAAGGGAACAGATAAAATATCAATACCTTCTTAAATGTCAATAATGACATAGCTACCCATAGCATTTCGATCTTAGGCAGGACGGTCTCAGATCATGCTGCCATAACATTGGAGGTAGAGGTTGTGGATGTGGAGAGACCCTGCCAGGCTTGGTCTTTTAATAGAATGTGGTTGGCGGAGCCCGCTTTTCAGGAGGAGGTGAGATCTGGTATTGCCTCCTATTTTAGCAGCAATAAATTAGGTGACACAGCTAGCTGGGCTTGGTGGGAGGCCTTTAAGGCCTCGCTGCGCGCTACGATCACCAGTTTTAAAATTAAGGAGTCTAAAAAGCAGAAGGCCCAACTGTTAGTTTTAGACAAGCAAATCCGAGCAGGTGAAAGGTTGTGGATTAAACATCCTGTGCCGGGAATTTTGCTGCGGCTGCAAAGATTACAATTTCAGTATAACGAATTGCTTAGCTCTGACGTCGAGCAAATAATGCTATAGCAATCAGCCCGGTTTCATGTAGAGCAGAACAAAGCTGGTAAACTCCTGGCAAATGCAGTGCAGGGGAAACAAGCTAAATCCAGAATTGCTTCTATCTTGGCTGGAAGTCAAGAGTGTATAACTAACAGTGAGCAGATAGTGGGCAAATTTTCCAAATTCTATGGTAACTTATATACCTCCGAGATGACGGCGGATGCTAATGAATTTACCAGTTTTGTTGAGAACCTGGCTCACCCCATATTAGAGGAGTGTCAGGCCCAGATCATTGGCAAACCCTTTTCGGGTGATGAACTTCGTATGGTAATTAATGCCATGCCCTCGGGGAAGGCGGCCAGGCCGGACTGTCTCCCATCTGAATTTTACAAAGTATTTAGTAAGGAGCTGATCCCTTATCTACTGCTGTATTTCAGGGAGTTAGAAAAAGCTCAGGGCCAGACAGGCAGTTTCTCTGATGCCACAATAATTGTCCTGGAGAAGCCAGGTAAAGACCCTAAGTACGTTGCAAATTACAGGCCTATCTCTCTTCTGAATGCTGATTATAAGATCTATGCGAGCGTTCTGGTGAGGAGATTAGCCTCGGTGGTTGGGGAGTTGGTTCATCCAGATCAGTGTGGGTTCGTGCCGGGGAGGTCTACCACGGATAATGCTCGTCTTCTCCGTAATCTGTTAGAGAGGGCGTCGGCAGACTCCTGTCCGTAAGTTGCCCTCTCCCTTGATGCCGAGAAGGCGTTTGACAGATTAGAGTGGCCATTCCTGTTCTTTATTTTGCAGTGGTTTGGGCTAGGCGATGGTTTTATAAACAAGGTTAGGGTGCTCTATGCTAGAGCGTCCGCCAGTACTTATGCTAATGGCATTCTCTCACGCTCCTTCTCTCTGCATAGAGGCACCAGGCAGGGCTGCCCCCTTTCCCCCCTGCTGTTTAATCTGGCCTTAGAGCCCTTGGCCATTGCGGTCCGGCATCATAAGGACATTAGAGGCGTTAAAGCTGGGAACCTGCAAGTAAAACAGTCTGCATATGCGGATGACTTACTCCTTTTTACGCAGCCTTCCGACGTCCCGCATGTACTAACCCTGATAGATACCTATTCCAGAGTCTCTGGGTACAAGATCAATTGGTCTAAATCTGTGGCGTTCCCACTTAATTGTTCCGTCAACTCAGCAGGGGTGGCGCCATTTCCTTTTAAGTGGGAGGCAGGTAGTATTAAATACTTGGGGGCATGGTACAACGCCTCCGTTGATGAGATGATCCAAAAGAATGTCGAGGATCTTCTGTATCTGATTCGGCAAAAGGCTTTAGCCTGGTCCCCCCTCCATCTCTCGTGGTGGAGCAGACTAGAGGTTATTAAAATGTCCCTAGCTCCAAAGATTAACTACGTGTTAGGCATGCTCCCCTTCACGATCCCGTCTCTAGCATACAGAAAGATTGAGAGAAGTCTTATAGACTTCTTGTGGAACGGCCAACAACCACGGATTGCCACAAAAAAATTGAAAGCACCCAAGGAAATGGGAGGGGTCCACTTCCCTGATTTCTACTGGTATCACCAGGCCCTTTTAGTCAAGCAAGGAACGTTGTGGCTGGCTCCCAGGGGTCAAGAACAGCGACCCACTTGGTTAGAGTTAGAGGCTCGCGTATCTGCCCCGTACCCCCTGGTTCACATGTTGGGCTCTATGCACCCAGAATGGACCCTTGTCAGACGTATTATCAGGGCAACGCAGGATGCTTTTCTCGCTCTTGCTCGGATGGTATCTAAGGATGATCCGCCCTCGGGACAGACTCCGCTTTGGTGGAATCCTCGGTTTAAAATCCGAGGGCACATGTCTGTTTTGAGGAAATGGCAGGAGTGTGGGATTTGGACTCTCAGGCAGTTAGTGGGGGATAAAGGATGGAAAGATTTTGCCTCGTTACAAGGGGCATTCTCTCTGCCAGGATCCTGTTATTTTAAATGGGTCCAACTTAAGCACTGTATTATAGCATCCAACATAAAGTTATCTGAGCTAGCTACAGAGGGGGCTTTGTTTAAAGGGATTCAGGATATCAGTGGGCATAGGGGGGTCACCTCCAAGCTTTACGCCTTGTGGAGAGATTATGCCTCCAGCAGGCTGGCAGGGCTGATTGGGGTCTGGGAGTCTGAAATTTCCCGCCAAATTCCCCGTGCTTTTTGGGAAACTCTTTGGGGCCCTATTTCCAGAACGTCCAGGTCGGCGGTGACCACACAATCTTTGTACTTTTTCATTCATAGGGCCTTTATCACCCCGACAAAATTGGCTAAATGGGACAAGGGCTCCTCGGACAAGTGTTGGTCTTGCCAGAAAGAGGCTGGTACCTTTTTAGATATATTTTTTGACTGCCCCTTTGTGCAGAGGTTTTGGAGGCAAGTGTGGGCAAAAGTTCAAACCATCCTGCATTTCTCTACAGATCTGGCAAGGAGCACAATCTTCTTGCGGTCTCTGGAGGTATTTCCCGGTAGGGGTGGTGAGAAAGGTTTCTTATTAAACTTCATGATGGCTATCGCTATTAAGATGATCTTGTGGAATTGGAAAAACTTCCAGAACCTGAGCTTGGATGGATGGTGGAACTTAGTCTGTCATCATTCAAAGCTTGAGAGAATCTATAGCAAACTCCATCACCCTGATAAAATAGAGTTAAATTTTAAAAAGTGGGCTTTATTAGATCAATATATTGCTCGCGCTCAGGTTACTTAGCGGGGATTGGCTCTGGAGCGCGACACACTCCCTTGAACCGTTTCACCTTACGCTGTGTGTCTTGGTAGGTTGGTGTGGGATTTTCATATTCACTCCCAGAGAGCCGGGGTGGGGGGGGGGGTGTTATGGTATTTTGTTGGATTAGGTTTTGAGTTGTTTCATTGTTGGTTTTGATGTATGATTTTTAAAAGCAGAAATAAAGAATTTAAAAAAAAAGATTGGAGAATGGCAGATGTGATGCCAAATTTTTAAAAATATTTCCTTCTTGCTGTGGATCATGAAAGTGGTCAGAGGTGGAATAAGTTCCCCTGACATTGGTAGCCAGCGCAGGAGGAAACTGCAGAAGAGGTGAGAGGAAACAGGAGGATCCTCATCATCTGATCCTGTCCTTGGCAGGTCCCTCCGGGGGTTGGGTGGTGGGGAACAGTGGTTTCCAAGTGCTGCAGAGGCATCAGGGCTCCTGCATGGGGTCCCAGTGCCATGGTGATGGGATTCTGCAGCACTGAGACTCCATGCAGGAGCATTGGCTATGCTAGCTGGGGATCTCACTGAACGTGCAGCAGGGCTGAATTGGGCCCCATCTGGCCCATTCAAGTGCCCCAATTCTGCACCCGTGGGAACGTCCAGTTTCCCTAGGTGCAGAATTGGGTGCAGATCTGGTCCATCCAGATTTAGGACGTCTGGATGGGCTGGATGGGATCTGTGTGTATTGAGCCTCTAATTGTCTCCCCTCCTACCAACTCTTTCATGCCCCTTCCCCTTATCTCTCCTTTAACATCCTCACTTCCCCTAGCGTCTTGTCATCTACCTTATGATCAGTTCTTGAACTTCACCACTTTCTCCCTCTTATTCAGCAATCTCTTCTCTCTCTGAAATAACCTCATCTTAGTTACTGCCATGCTGTCTCCTCTCTGCCCTGCACTCCTGTACTCCTTCTCCTTCTCTCTTCTGGAGGTATCAACCCTGCAGCTCCTCACTACCTTTCCTCTCTTATCTCTCCCTGCACACCTCCTCGGGAATTCCCGTCTTCTGTAAAATTGCTTCTATCTTTGCCCTTCTATTCAACTGATAACTCCAGACTTCGCCTCATTCACCTCACTGCTCCTTATGTTTGGAACAAACTACCTGAGTCTGGACGTCAGGCACCTTCTCTGACCCTTTTCAAATCCAGGCTGAAAACTCACCTCTTCGCTGCCGCCTTTGGATCTTGACTCACCTGGTCTCCTTTGTGTTTCCTTACCATTCCCCCTAGATGCATCCCATGTTTACAGCTACTGTGTTGTCTGTCCTGACTGGATTGTATTTATTTATTTATTTAACTAGTCTTATATATCACCCATCTAAGAATCTAGGGGGTTTACAACAAACAAACATACCAAGTAGGCTTTTCATAGAATAAAAAAAAGGGGGTAATGCATAACTATAATACTATATAAGGGGTAAAATAATTTAACTTATTATAAAAATGGTCCATAAAGAGATAAGTTTTTAACTTATTTTTAAAATCCAGGACGTCATAGGTAGTACGAAGGGACCGTCTTTACATGTGTATGTGCAGCGTTGTGTAAGCCTTGTAGCACTATACAAATGTTCAGTAGTAGTAGTAGTAGTAGTAGTCAGTAGTAACTCCAACCAGGGACTCCCTAGACATTTGTCACACTCTCAGAATAAATCTTCATACAACAGCTCAAATCTTATTCATAACCCTCTCCTTTCCCCCTTCTTGCTCCCTTTCTCATCTCCTTGCTCTAATTGAGACCTGACTCCTCCCAGAGGACTCAGCTTCAGTCGCTGCTCTGTCATGGTGGCTATCAATTCTCCCAAACACCTCATCCCACTGAGCATGGTGATGGTGTTTGTTGGACTTCTACTCTCTTCTTCCTGTCAGTTTCAACCCCTCTTTCTGCCTCAGTCTCACCCCTTTCCCTCCTTTGAAGTCCACTACATCCTGCTATTTACTCCACTACCTCTCTGATTAGCTGTTATTTATCGACCCCCTGACAAGTCCCCCTCTACCTTTCTCTCTGATTTTGACTCATGGTTTTCCTTCTTTCTGGATTCATCTTCTCCCTCCCTTATTCTCAGGGATTTTAACATTCATGTTGATAACACCTCTGACCTTTTTGCTTTAAAGCTCCTCTCCCTTTCCACACCATTCAACCTCCAGTTTTGCTCTACTGCAAAGCCACTGCCTCAACCATGTATTCTTCTCTAATTGCATACATTCAAAGTTCTGTACATCATTTCTTCCCTTATCGGACCATCACCTGCTAAACCTCATGCTTCATTGCTCACCACCTCAACCTCACCCTTTTTTCTCCAACCTCTTTACAAATCTTCATGCTATTGACCGATTAGCTCTCTCATCCACTGTCTTGTCACCTCTTTCCTCCACTATGTCATCTGAGTCTGTTGATGAGGCCGTAGCTTCCTCTAGCACTGCACTCTCCTCTGCTCTGGATGCTCTTGCTCCGCCCATGCCATGTCCTGTTAGGCATACTGTACCTTATCCCTGGCTGTCTTCCACTACTCACTAGCTACACTTCTGTGTCTGCTCAGCTGAGCATGCTTGGCACAAATCTCTCACCCTTGCAGACTTTCTACACTTCAAATTTATGCTTGTCTCTTTCCAGTCAGCCATAGCCCTCACCAAACAAAACTATTATGTCCAACTGACTGTCTTGCCTCTGACCCTCACCATCTCTTTACAGTTCTCTGCTCTCTCCTAAGGTAACTTTGCCTCCGACCCTTCCCTCTCTTTCTGCCCCTGGCTGACTACTTCCATGACAAAATCCAGAAGATCACACTCCAATTCTCCATGAGGTCAGCTACGTCACCTCCTCCCTCTCTAAACTCCCCCCCCCCCCCGCCACCGCTACCTCTGCTACCATTCTTTCCTTTTCTATGATCTCTGAGAAGAAAAACATTCACCTTCTTTCCTATTCCCACCCATCTCCTTAGCTCCATATCTTCCACTGTAGTTCATTCTATCTTTCATATTCTCAACCTATCACTCTCCACTGCACCTTTCCCTGCAGCCTTCAAGCATGCTGCAGTCACTCCTCTCCTCAAGAAATCCTCACTAGACCCTACCTGTCCTTCTCACTATCGACCTATCTTCCTCCTCCCCTTCATTTCTAAACTACTTGAAAGTGTGGTTCACTGCTGTTGCCTCGACTTTTTCTCCTCTGAAGTCCTTCTGGATCCTCTTCAATCTGACTTCCATCCTTTACATTTTACCGAAACAGCTCATGCCAAAGTCTCCTGTGACCTGTCCTGGTAACATTAAAGGGCCTTTACTCAATCCTCATCCTTTTAACCTTTCTGCTGCTTTTGAACCTATTGACCACAACCTTCTCCTTGATACCTTGCTCTGCACTGCTCCAGGAGGAGCTGGGACACCCACCTGAGCCGAAGCAACAGCGGAGAGGAGTCTACCCTGCCTCGGGAGACCAGCAGCTGAAAGAGCACACCAGCAGAAGGCAATCGGCCTCACAAAAGAGCTTCCTGCAGAATCGGATTGCTGGCTCCACCCCCTTGAAGCACATCACCGATCAGCTGTGCCCAATCGGGGCTGCACTCTCCTCTTTAAAAAGAGAGCGCTACAGGCGCACCCGCGCCTGAGGGCCGCGCAAGAGGGCCCTTTGGCACGGCCCTTAGGCTAAGGCACTTAAGCCGACACATCCAACAAAGAAACAACGAAGAACTACTCAATGCAGAATCGTCAACTACACCGAGTACAGCTGAGCTCCCACAAGGTTGAGCTCGCACACCTCATCCCCCTCACAGATTCATCAACCGCAGCAAGTATACCCCTACAATCTCTATTTAACAGACTTCTGTACAGCCTAAAACTTGAATTTATCATACCAGTCTGCTCAATCTGTTAAGTTATACCAGGTTCCTGTGTTAACAAGTATTTGATGTCCTGGGATACACTAAATACTATTGTCAGTAGCTTTCATACAGCATATTACTATTGTCAATATTATATCTTCACCTAGTACTGTTGTCAGTAGCTAGCCAGCCAGTAACTATCATACATTTTATTACTGTTGTCAGTAGTATATCTTCAACCAGTACTGTTGCCAATTGTCAGTAGCCAGCCTGTCAGTAGTTATCACTCATTGCATTATCATTGTCAGCAGTACTCATTACTGTTGTCAGTAGTATATCATCATTCAGTATCGTTGTCAGTAGATAGCTAGCCAGTAACTATTATACATTTTATTACTATTGTCAGTAGTATATCATCAATCAGTACTGTTGTCAGTAGCTATTACACATTTATATACTGTTGTCAGTAGCTGTCATCAATTAGGATTACATTGTATTTAGTAGCTCTCCTTTCAACTTTCTGCATAACAACACTTCCCAGAGATTTACTCTTTCCCACACCTTTCTACCCTGGTATATAACTGCTTAGCTCAACTAACAGCTACCCATCTAAAATGCCACGTACAAACATCATGCTAATGAAACTATCTTATATAGGCTTAATATTAGCAATAATAACCATTGACCTAACACTAAGCCTAAACAGCAAAAATTATAAAACAATTCCCATAATTCACACACATACTCGAAACAACTACCATATTGGACACATTTACCCGAACAACCATCCCAGATTAAATTCCCATAGACTAATTCACATAAAACAAACAAACCCACATCTAACAACCAAGGGAACATGCACCAATAATTCAACATCCCTTTCATGCCTCCTTATCAACGCACGTTCGATGAAAAACAAGCTTCCCATATTTAATGACTTAATATCTGACTTAAAACCAGACATATTATGTGTCACAGAAACCTGGCTCTCTGACACTGACACAGTCTACATAAATCAACTTAATAATGAAAACTATGACACTTTCTACAAACACCGAACTAATAGAAAAGGTGGAGGTGTATTAATGATGACGAAAAAGGTACTAAGTGCCAAAACAATCCAATCAAACATCTCTAACAACATAGATGCATTATTAATAAAAATTGGACTCATAAAACTCTGCTTAGTATACAGACCCCCAGACCAAAACCCAGACTGCCTTGACTCTTTTATTGAACTCCTCAGCTCATCTACAGAACAACACCCTATAATTATGCTAGGAGACTTTAACCTTCCTTCACTACCAACATTGGATTCTAAACTATTCTTTGACACTATATCAGACATGGATTATCATCAGATAATAAATACATCTACACGCATCAAAGGTGGAACCCTCAATCTTGTCCTCATCCCTAATACACTCTTCAAACTAATCAATCCAAACTCAGTTGAATGTATACAGGTACCCTGGTCTGATCACTACATAATCAAATTAAATCTTACATATCCCTTCTCCAGCACTAACAATCACACCAGAAATGTCCCAACTACAAGATTTAAAAAGTTTAACAATGCAGAATTTATTGACTTAACAATCCCCCACCTCTTATCATCACCAACGAATTTAGATGATACTGTCAAAAACTGGCATGAAACCATTAACAATGCAGCCAAAATTAATCACACACACAAAAAGATCATCCACTCTGAGACTAATACCAAACCATGGTTCAGCATCACATTAAAACAAATGAAAAGGCATCTTAGAAAACTAGAACACAACTGGCGCAAATCTAAATTGACAATACACAAAGAAATATACAATAACCACCTTACTAAATACAAAGAAACTTTGGACAGCACAAAAAAAGAATACTATGCCAAAATACTATCAAAATCATATAACAGGCCAAGAGAGTTATTTTCCATTGTAAGAAATCTAACCAACCCTCAAACTTCCGACAATGAAATAACTGACATCTCAGTTCAAACCTTAGCCCACCATTACCAAAACAAAGCAAAAATACCATCAATGTCTATAGACATTACCAACATATCACACCAGTCTCCAGACGAATGGTCAGAGTTTCACCCCATAACTAAAGAGACACTAAAAAATATCATCACCAGTCTCAACACCACAACTTCTTATCTAGATCCATGTCCAGTAGCATGGATAAAAAACACACTACCAATTTTATTACCCTACATTCTCTCAATAGTGAACCTCTCACTAACCCAAGGCTACCTCCCACCATCACTCAAACACGCACAAATACGACCAATCCTTAAGAACAGCAAACTAGATAAAACTTCCCCTGCTTCATATAGACCCATCTCTAGCATACCATTCTTGGCTAAAATAATTGAAAAAGTGGTTCAATTACAGACACAGGATTTTCTAGACTCATTTCACCCTCTTGATGAACAACAGTATGGCTTTCGGCCCTGCCATGGAGTTGAAACACTCCTTACAGTATTAATAGATGCGCTCCTAAGAGGGATCGACAATCATAAACAGGCCTTTATTCTACTTTTCATTGATATATCAGCTGCGTTCGATAGCGTACACCACACAATAATGCTCAATAACTTGAAACAAATAGGCTTAAACTCCACAGTACATAATTGGTTCTCATCCTATCTAAATAATAGAACGCAAAACGTAAGAACTGGGAACCAAAACTCAACTACATATAAACAAGAAATTGGATTACCACAAGGTTCAGCGTTGTCAGCCCTGCTTTTCAATATTTACATAAAGCCATTCTGTGACATTTTCAAAAAATTTGGAGTAAAATATCATCTATACGCAGATGATATTATGATGTATATTCCATTTACGATACCCAACCTACCGCTCCAACTCCTATCGGACTGTTATAATGAAATTACAACCTGGCTAAAAGCGCAAAACCTCCACATAAATCACACTAAAACTGAAGTTCTAATAGTGACCAAGAACAAATCCTATATCCCCCCAACACATATAAGACTTCAAAACCAAGAAATTAAAATAAAAAAGGAAATAAGATATCTAGGCGTTATACTTGATACACACCTTATGCTGGAAACACACATCAGCAATACCATAAAGAAAATTTATTTCAAACTCAAAACCCTCAAACAACTTCGTCCTCTAGTATTTACACAAGACTTTATCAACATAATTCAGGCCACCATAACTCCACATTTTGACTTTGCCAATCTAATTCTAATAGGCATATCAAAACAAAACATCAAACGAATGCAATTAGCTCAAAACGCAGCGGCTAGAATTATACTGAAAGTTAACTCACTCCAACACATATCACCCATACTAGCCTCCCTCCATTGGCTACCAATTCAAAGTAGAATAATCTACAAAACAATAATAACTTCATTGAAAGCCTTATATGATATGGCTCCGACTACGCTATGCAACCTAATACACAAAGAACCATCTAAGCCTACACACAGAAAAGGACAACTAAACAAATTAAGGATTCTGAGAGAGTATACAAGAGCCCATAAATCAACAAACAACAGAGCATTTGCTCACGTTGCCCCAACTATCTGGAATTCCCTTCCAGAGGAGCTACGAACACTAACGGAGATCATGGAACTCCGCAAAAAACTGAAAACTTATCTGTTCACCAAACACTATAACACAGAAAACCAATCACCTACTTTAGACAAAGGCTAAACGGGTATCTGTCTGCCTTAAACAAAATCCCTTCAACCCACACACATAGCACACATCCTTGAGGATCCCACATCTTTTGTCTTCTCACTTCCATGTATATTTACATATATATTTGTATATAGTTTATGCTGTTCTGTATTATTTCACATTGTTAAGACTATTATATGATGTTAACATGTACATATGTTCTGTTATATTATGACGTTCTCTGTAAAACAAACTTGCTTTGTTAATTGTTGTTCACTGTGAACCGCAACTGAACTTTGGAAGATGCGGTATATAAATGTGTATAAAAATAAAAAATAAAAATAAATACCTTGTCCTTGCTTGGTTTTAAGGGCTCTCCTGGTTCATATCTTATCTCTCCCATCGTTCTTTCAGTGTTTGTTCTGGTGAATCCTCCTCTACTGCTATCTCACTCTCAGTTGGTGCAGCCCAAGGATCTGTCTTGGGTCCATTTCCTTTCTCTCCCAATACCCAGTCCCTTGGTGCACTTATCTCTTCCCATGGCTTTCAGTACCATCTTTATGCTGATGCCTTCCAGATCTACCTCTCTATGCCTGAAATCTCTCTGGAAATCCAGGCCTTGATCTCTGCCTGCCTTTCTGACATTGCTGCTTGGATGTCTCACTGCCACTTGAAATTGAACATGGCTAAAATTTAGCTTCTTATTTTTCTCCGTAAACCCTCCTCTTCCTTTCCTCCTTTCTCATTCTCTGTGGATAACTCTCTACTCCTCCCAGTCTTCTCAGCTCGCATCTTTGACTCCTCTCTCTCCTTCTAAACACATATTCAACTGATAGCTAAAATCTGCTGTTTCTTTCTCTGTATCAACAAAATTTGCCCATTCCTTTCTGAACACACTACTAAGATACTTATACACTCCTTAGTCACCTCCCGTCTAGACTATTGTAACCTGCTCCTTTATGGTCTCCCTCAGAATCATCTCTCCCTCCTTCAATCTGTTCAACATTCTGCTGCCAGGCTAATCTTCCGTCAGCCTCATCATGTTCATATTATCCCTCTTCTCAAGTCACTTCATTGGCTCCCTGACCATTTCTGCATCCAGTTCAAACTTCTCCCGCTGGCCTATAAGTGCATTCACTCTGCAGCTCCTCACTATCTTTTCTCTCTTATCTCTCCCTATACCCCTCCTCAGAAACTCCACTTTTCTGTCAAAGGGCTTCTATCTGTGCCCTTCTCTTCTACTGCTAACTCCAGACTTTGCTCCCTTCACCTTGCTGCTCCTTATGCCTGGAACAAACTACACTGAGTCTGTACGTCAGGCACCTTCTCTGACCCTTTTCAAATCCAGGCTGAAAACTCAACTTTTCACTGCCACTTTCAGATTTTGACTTACTTGATCTCCTTTGAGTTTCCTTACCATGCCTCCTTGATGTATCCCCTGTCTACAGCTACTGTGTTGTCTGTCTTGACTAGATTGTAAGCTCTGGTGAGTAGGGACCATCTTTTACAAGTATCTGTGCAGAGCTGCATACATTTTGTAGAGCTATACAAGTGCTCTGTAGTAGTAGTACTAGTAGTAGTAAAAATGTTTCTAGGGTGATAAGGAAAACTACAGACCTGTAGGCCTGACGACACTGCTAAGCAAAATGTTAGAAACCATTATAAAGATCAAAACTACTAAACATATATCATCATAGTTTGATGGGACAAAGTCAAACCGGATTTAGTCAAAGGTAGTCTTGTCTCACCAATATGATGCATTGTTTTCATTGAAAAGGTGGTGGATGCATGGAATACCCTTCTGATGGAGGTGGTGGGAGCAAAAACAGTGGCAAAATTCAAAAAGATATGGGACAGATGCAGAGGATCCTTACATGGCAAGAGGATGTTATCAAAGAAAACATAAATAACATCATAAATAGAGGGACGACCTGCAGAGCGACAGGTTGCCACTCTGCAACTCTAGCCACCTTACTGGGCAAACTAGATGGACCATGCTGCTCTTTATCTGCTGTCATTTACTATGTAACTATGTTTTTGAAGGTGTGTATAAACAGGTAGCTAAAGATGAGCTGTTTCAGCTGGATTTTCAGAAAGCCTTTGATAAGGTCCCTCATGAGAGACTCTTGAGGAAATCAAAATGTCATGGGATAGGAAGCAGTGTGCTATTGTAGATTGGGAACTGGTTGAAAGATAGCAAAAAGAGAGTAGGGATAAATGGTCAGTTTTCTCAGTGGTGAAAGATGAATAGTGAAGTACCCCAAGTATCTGTCCTAGACTCACTGTTTTTTAACATGTTTACTAATGACCTGGAAATGGGGTGAAAAATTTGGAGATGACACCAAATTATTCAAACCTGTTAAATCACAAGAAGATTGTGAGAACCTTGAGGAATTGGGAGACTGGACATCCAAACAGTGGATGAAATGTGGACAAGTACAAAGTGGACAAGTGCAAAGTTATGCACTTATGATATGTTTACTATGAGATGTCTAATATTTGCATGGATAATGATCAGCACTGAAAATCAGTGTGGGAGTGGTGCTCAACCTGCGCAATAAAATGGAGGCATGCCCAGCATGTCCCTATGTTGCTAGTATGTGTTTTGTACCGCCCCCATGCTCCTACTCTTTGGTGTGATCAGTGTGGGTATGCTTAACGCCATCAATAGAAGTTGTGGCAAGTGCACTTACGCAAAGGGACATCTTTACTAAGCTCCATACAGGTAAGGCACACATGGGCCAAGTTACCAGCATGGTGGTTCAGCTGAAACAGCAAGGGGCATCTGCTTCCAGCCCCTTGCAGTTAGCATGTAACCAGGCTGCCAGCACCATACTAGCTACCACACAGGTACATTTAAAGCTACCCATTGTGTCAGTGTTAAGTGCACCTGTGCAGGTTGATTATGCCCATGCTAGCCATGACACATGGGAAATGCTCGTAATCAGCCCATCTCCCACTCAGTAACTGCCACATCATTCGTAACCAGGGTAACGCAGGGCTTTTTAGAGGGGAGCCCAAACCATATGCTAATCCCTCGTTATCCTGGTAGTACAGTTTAATAAACATGCCCCTAAGTAAAACATTACTGGATAGTGTGTTCCAAAAGTGTCCACACTATCCGCAATGTACATGCTTCACCCTAGAACCTCCTAGTCTCCACACTTACCATTTGGGAAGCATGGGATTTTTTCATGACCACATTTTAGTGCATGGCAATTTTTTTTGCAGCACACTTGGCATGCACTGAACTCCATGTTGCCTGGTAGCACACTTTAGTAAACATATCCCTTAGGTAAGACCTACCTAAACTATAGTTACGTGATGCAAAGTTCCACATTAGTAGTCACTGCCCTGGAAAAGGATTTAGGCATCAGTATAGATAATAGGTTGTAATCCTCTGCTTAGTGTGCAGTAATGGTCAAGAAAGCAAATAAAATGCTAGGAATTATAAGGAATGGAGAATACAAACAAAGATATCATAATGCCTCTGTATCACTCCATGGTGCAACCGCTTCTTGAGTGGGGAGCATGATCCCCAAAGGAGCACGTCTGGATCATCTGGATGGCCAAGTACTGGACAGGCCAGACTGTATCTGATTCTACATCGTGGGAGGAAGACACTCCTGTGGTAGCATGATCGGGCACCGAGAAGGCCCAGTGTGTCCCTACTGCAGCCGTGGGAGCCATTCTTTCCACCACCGATGTCAGCAGAGCAGCTTCCCAATCAGGGTTGAGCACCGGAGTGGGAGGTCAGCATCTCCCCCGCTCCGAGGCTATGGCCCTATCGGGGCTGTAGGATTCCCTGCAAACAGGAACAAAAAGGCTGCAACAGCAGGCGCGCCCACGCCTGAGGGCCTCGCCAGAGGGCCCTTTGGTGTGGCCCTTATGCACGGGCCCGCCGCGCATGCGCCCCCAAGGAGTAAACCACACCAGCACGCAGAACCATCAAGCAACTCTGGACCCAGGCACAGACCGGCTCCATCAGGAAACCCATAAAGGTACAGACTCAATTTGTCCACCGGCACGCTGATCCTTTCAGACCCCAAGACACTACTACATGAAAGTTCAACCTTAAGAGATCCGAGTCTCGAGAACATACTCAGCATTGCCAAAACAGCAGGATAATGACTGACGACCCCACACAGCGAGCTTCAAGACAACGGAGCTCCCACAGATAAAGGAAAAGTAACTCCACGACTCCCTCTAATGCAAACACCACAAAAGGCAAACATATCGGCAATTCACCACTACTTTCTTCTCTACTTAGCACTACTTCTCCTAGCACAACAACATAGAGCTTACACACAACCACCAACCAACACATACCAACTAGCATACCCACCATATAAACCTAGCTACATACCAACACACCTCTACCAATACCCCAAGCAACAAGCACCAACCAAAAAACACAGTACCAGGCATACAACATCGTCAAAAAAAGCAACCAGCATCCCTATACTTGCCGATACCATCAACTTCGCACTAATGAATGCCAGATTAATCAGGAACAAACTGCACACCATATGTGATTACATTTTGGACCACAAACTAGACATAATATGTATCACTGAGACATGGCTTACAGAAACGGGCCAAGTCATATTGAGCCAGGTCACACCACCTGACTTCACAGCATTCAGTTGCCCCAGAACAAACAAGAGAGAAGGAGGAGCACTAATACTGTTTAGAGGAAGCTACAAATTCAAACTCATATCCACATTCAACTCATCTGAATCCACCACTATAATCATTTCAAACCACTATATCAGCATCTGCCTGATGTACAGGCCCCCAATGCCAAGGATGAGCATCTATCAGTGATACTGGAATCAATATGCGCAATTAACAACCAACGCAAACCCCTCATTGCCCTGGGAGACTACAACCTAACCTCTACACCAACAAAGAATACCAGAGCTTTTCTTAAAGCCTTAGAAGCACTGGACTACACACAAATGGTCAACACATCATCACACTAGCATGGGACTACCCCAGACGTCATCTTCATATCAACTCAACTGTCCAAGTTAAACCAAATCACGAACCCAACACCCATGGAAGTTCCTTGGTTAGATCATCACATCCTCACATTCACCCTACACCTAGAAGCCCCGTCTCACCTCTACAATGAGAAAAACACAACAAGAAGATTCAAAGCCTACAACAAAGAAACCTTCCTGAAGGAAATAATGTCGCAAATCCAACAAGAAGGCAGCAACTTAGATGAAATAATAGACAAATGGAACCACATCACATCCAAAGCTGTGTCAGCACCAAGCAAGGATAACCCATCCACTCACAGGAGAACCAATGCCCCCTGGTACTCCAACACAGAGAAGCAAAATGCTCCCTCAGGTGAACAGAAAGGAAATGGAGTTGAAATAAATCACCAGACACTCTGCACCAGTACAGAACTGAACAACAAAACTACAACAAGCTCATCAATGAGCACAAACAACAACACCATACTAACCTCATCTTGAAACATAGAAACATAGAAACATGATGACAGAAAAAGACCACATGGCCTATCTAGTCTGTCCTTCCATAACAACAACTACAACAGTCCACTTTTTATCTTTAGAGATCCTCTGTGTTGCTCCCATGCTTTTTTGAATTCAGTTACTGTCCTCATCTCTACCACCTCCACTGGGAGACTATTCCATGGATCCACTACTCTTTCTGTAAAGAAATATTTCCGCATATCACTCCTGAATCTATCTCCTTTCACCCTCATCCCATGTCCCCTCGTAGCAGAACTTGCTTTCAATTGAAAGAGGCTCTCTCCCTGAACATTTATGCCACGGAGGTATTTAAACATCTCAATCATATCACCTCTGTTCCGCCTTTCCTCTAAGGTGTACATATTAAGATCCTTAAGTCTGTCCTCATATGCTTTATAATGAAGCCCATTAATCATTTTAGTAGCAACCCTCTGCACCGACTCCATCCTGTTCACATCCTTTTGAAGGTGCAGTCTCCAGAATTGCACACCATACTCCAAATGAGGTCGCACCAAAGACTTATACAGAGGCATTATCACCTCCTTTTTTCTGCTAGCCATTCCTCTCCGTATGCACCCAAGCATCCTTCTAGCTTTTGCCGTCGCCTTTTCTACCTGTTTAGCTACTTTAAGATCATCAGACACAACCACGCCTAGGTCCCGCTCTTCTTTAGTGGACAAAAGTACTTCACCTCCTATACTGTATTGCTCCCTTGGATTGCTGCAGCCCAAATGCATGACCTTACATTTTTTAACATTAAATCCCAGCTGCCAAATTCTAGACCATTCTTCAAGCTTAGCTAGATCCCTCCTCATGTTATTTACACCTTCCTGGGTGTCTACTCTATTGCAGATTTTGGTGTCATCTGCAAAGAGGCAAACCTTACCCGACAGCCCTTACGCTATATCACTAACAAAGATGTTAAAAAGAATTGGACCAAGGACAGATCCCTGGGGCACACCACTGGTAACATCCTTCTCCTCAGAGTGAGCTCCATTTACTTGTACTCTTTGTCGCCTCCCACCCAACCAATTTCTAACCAAAGCAGTAACTTTAGGGTCCATCCCTAGGGTGCTCAGTTTGTTTATAAGTTGCCTGTGAGGAACAGTGTCAAAGGCTTTACTGAAATCTAAATACACCACATCTAGAGCTCTCCCTCGGTCCAACTCCCTGGTCACCCAGTCAAAGAAATCAATTAGATTTGTCTGACAAGACCTGCCTCTGGTGAATCCATGCTGCCTCGGATCCTGTAATCCGCTGGACTCCAGAAACCTCACTATTTTCTCTTTCAGCAGCGTTTCCAATAATTTACTCAACACCGAAGTTAAACTAACCGGCCTGTAGTTTTCAACCACATCCTTACTTCCACTTTTGTGTAAAGGCACCACATGAGCCTCTCTCCAGTCCTTTGGCACCACTCCCGACTCCAACGAGGCATTGAAAAGGTCAGTCAGTGGAGCTGCTAGAACGTCCACAAGTTCCCTCAGTATTCTAGGGTGTATCCCATCCGGTCCCATCGCTTTGTCTACTTTAAGTTGAGCTAGTTTCTCATGAACACAGTCATCTGAAAATTGTTCGAGATGTCCCTCGCTTCTGTTCTTATTTGTGGGTGTTTTCTGAGGTCCTACTCCTGGTTCTTCATCTGTGAACACAGAACAAAAATATTTGTTAAGCAATTCCGCTTTATCCTTATCAGCTTCTACATATTCCCCCCTGCACCCTTGAGTCTGACAATACCACTTTTGCCCTTCCTCTTCTCACTAATATATCTGAAAAATGTCTTATCCCCCCCCCATTTTATTGCATTCGCTATTTCCTCCTCCTTTTGAATCTTTGCCTTCTTGACTACTTTTCTAGCTTCTCTAAGTTTTTCCAAATACAGATGCCTTTCTTCCTCTCTCTCTGATCTCTTGTATTTCATGAAGGCCTCCCTCTTTTTCTTCACTTTTTCAGCTACTTCCTTTGAAAACCATAGCGGTCTCCTTTTCCTTTTGCCTTTATTTACCATTTTAACAAAAAGGTTGGTTGCCCTTAAAATACCCCCTTTCAGTTTTGCCCACTGTTTTTCTACATCCCCCAGCTGTTCCCATCCCACTAACGACTCCCTGAGGTATTGGCCCATCTTCGCAAAGTTAGTCTTCCTAAAGTCTAAGATCCTCACCTTGGAATGGATTCTAACAGCCCTAGTCCTAATACTGAACCACACCATCTGGCAAAGCGGCAAATAAGCCAAGGGAATGCTTTAGCATCGTCAAAAAACTCACCAAAGACGGCTCTGGGAATGACACCCACCAAATTGACCCTCAAGAATACGCAAACTACCTAAAGAACAAGAACATCATGCAAGCCCCGACAAGCATCACAACCACATTCAACCAAAACTGGACTGACACACACCAAACCTGGTAAAACTTCACCATACACAGTACAACACATAGAGGACATTGTATACGCCCTGAATACAACCACGTCCCCATCAGATCCTTGCCCTGTCGAATGGATCAAAAACTCCAAAGACCAACTATCCCAGCACATCCACAAAATTGTAAATGAGTCCCTGCAACAAGGGCATGTGCCACAGGCACTCAAACAAGCCATGATACGGTCCATCTTCAAGGGTGCAAAGCAGCACTACAGACCCAAAATCATACCGACCCATATCGAGTCTACCATTCTTATCAAAGGTTATTGAAAAAGTCACGCAAAGGCAACTACAGGACTACATCGATCTGCAAGCTCCGTTAGACCCTCAGCAGCATGGATTCAAGCCACAACACAACATAGAAACATTGCTCACATCCCTCTTTGACAAACTGCTGAAAGGCCTAGACAATATAAAAAATTGATTTTTACTGGTATTCTTAGACATCTCAGCAGCATTCGACACAGTTTCCCACACAATAATGATAAACCGATTACAGGAGATCGGACTATGCAAAACACAATAAAATGGTTCACATCATATTTAAGTAACAGAACGCAGCAAGTCAAATGCGGCCAAGCAAAATCCACCCAGATCCCTATCAACCAAGGAATTCCACAAGGATCAGCTCTCTCATCCATACTATTCAACATCTACATCCAACCGATCTCTAACATTATCAAATGCCACAAGGTACAATATCACATTTATGCAGATGACATTAAGGTGTATGCTCTCATAAACACACTTGTTCCAGACATGGCCCCCATAACTCATTGCCTTGAGAACATGAACAACTGGCTCGCAAGCAACAACCTGAAAGTCAACTATGACAAAACCAAAGCAATTATCATAACCAGAAATACCAATTTTAACCCACCTCAAGACATCAGTATCCTGAACCAAACCATAACAATAAAAGATGAGGCAAAATACTTAGGTGTCATCCTGAAGTGGAACTTAAACCTTCAATCACATATAAGCAAACCCACCGCAAAAGCATACCAATGATTGAAAATCATCCGGAGGCTCAAACCGATCCTCAGCAAGGACCATTTCCACACCATATGCCAGACAGTTATCACCCCAGTACTGGACTACGGAAACTCCCTATATCAAGGACTACCTAAGCAAACTACCCATCCTCTCCAATTTGTGCAAAACACTGCAGCCCGCATTATAACCGGCTCAGCCAAGCATGAACACATCACACCTATACTTCAGCAAATGCACTGGCTCCCAATAACTGCACCAGCAAGATTCAAAACAACTATAAACATATTCAAGATCATACACCTATGCACAGCAGATGTCCTCCACAGCTTGATAATCAAAGACACAACCAATCGACCCAGACAAACTAACAACAGCAACAGACTATGCACAGCAACTGGATACCATAAAACAAAACAAGCTACATCCAACAGAGCCATATTCCTCTCAGCATCAACCCTCTGGAACTCCCTCCCGGATGAACTGCATCCAATAAATGACCTTAAGGATTTCCGCAAATCCCTCAAGACCTTCCTATTCATGGAATTCTATGGCCAAGCAACCTAATGGAACTCTTCTCCATACTTGAATGTAGAGATAACCCTGTCTACTATAGTCTACTTGTATGCTGTGCTGCCCCGTTCAATGTAAACCTAACTTGTGAATCCAACCACTTTGATTGAAGGAAAAAGTGGTATAAAAATCTGAATAAATAAATAAATAAAATACAGGCCACAGGACAACTGGGACTTTCTCTGCTCCCAAAGGCCGGACACTCCCTAAAATATCTTTCCCATTACCTGACACCTGGGCTGAGTTCGGGTGGTGGGGACTCACCTCCTCAACACCGATGCTTCTGGGGGGCTGCTGGACTGGAACATATTGTCACCCCCATGGTTATTTCACCTCTGAGGCAGAATAAGCTGGGCATCCTCCCTGTGCTCCCTGGACATATAGAGCCATGACCTGAATCGATCCTGCACGTCCAGGTGCCTGGCTTAACCATGTTCTGCCCCATGCCATCCCTGTCCTGTTCTCCCCATACAGTGGATCTGTACATGCAGGGAGAGAGGCTTTTAGCATTCGGGCAGGATGGCTAGCGGGGCTGCACGTCCCACTGGGACATACAGCACCACTAGGCACCTTTCAGAATCAGGCCCATAGTGTGCAATTCTGTTTGATCCATTAAAAAAAAGATATAGCAGAATTAGAAAAGGGCAACCGAAATAATACAGGAGATGGATTGATACCCTTATGAGGAAAGGCTAGGGGCGTGGAGTGGAATGAGTAAACTTGAATTGGTTCTTTACTCCTTCAAAAAGTACAAAAATTATTGGACATATAATGATGCCACAAAGTAGTATATTTAAAACTAATCAGAGAAAATATTCTTTCATACACATGCTTAATTAAGCTCTGGAATTCATTGCTGGACGATAAAGTAAAACCTGTTAGTGAAGCTGGGTTTAAAAAAAAGGTTTGTTAGGGTTCCTAGGTGAAACTACTATGAAGCATTATTAAAATGGATGGGGAAATCCACGGCTTATCCCTACATAAGAACATAAGATATGCCATACTGGGTCAGACCAAGGTCCATCAAGCCCTGTATCCTGTCTCCAGCAGTGGCACATCTAGGTCATAAGTACCTAGCAGTATCCCCAAAAGACACAGGTTCCTCAATGCTTGTATTGGGTCAAGCAGTGATATCCTGGGTCCCTTTTAATAATGGTTTATGGACCTTTCCTCAACAAACTTGTTCAAACCTTTTTTAAACCCAGCTACACTAGCAGCTTTTACTACATCCTCTGGTAACAAATTCCAGAGTTTGATTACACGTTGAGTGAAAAAATATTTTCTTTAATCAGTCTTAAATAGTTTACCCAGTAGCTTCATTGCATGTCCCCTAACTTTTTTTTATATTCTGACAACATAAACAATTGATCTACATTTACACGTTCCACTCCATTCATTAATTTATAGATCTCTATCATATCTCCCCTCAGCCGTCTCTTTTCCAGGTTGAAGAGCCCCAACCTTCTTAGCCTCTCTTCATAGGAGTATCCTTCCATCGCCTTTACCATTTTGGTGGCTCACTCAGTACCTTTTCTAATAATGCTATATCCTTTTTAAGATACGGCGACCAGAATTCAACACAATATTCAAGGTGCGGTTGTACCATGGAACGATACAAAGGCATTATAATATCCTTTGTTTTATTTTCCATTCCTTTCCTTATGATACCTAGCATTTTATTTGCTCTCTTTGCTGCCGCTTCACACTGGGCTGAGGGTTTCAACATGTAATCCACGATGACGCCTAAATCTTTTTCCTGGGTAGTGGTTCCCAATGTGGAGCCTTGCATCATGTAACCATAGTTTGGGTTGTTCTTTCCTAGGTGCATAACTTTGCACTTGTCCACATTAAATTTCATCTGCCATTTGGGTACCCAGTATTGCAATTTTCCACAATCCTCTTGGGTTTTAACAACTTTAAATAGTTTTGTGCCACCTGCAAATTTAATAACCCCACTCGTTATTCCCTTTTCCAGGTCATTTATGAATATGTCAAAAAGCAGCAGACCCAGCACAGATCCCTGGGGTACTCCACTATTCAACTTTATCCATTGGGAAAATTGGCCATTTAGCCCTACCCTCTGCTTTCTGACAGTTCCTGATCCACAATAGTATACTGCCTCCTATCCCATGACTTTTTAGTTTTGCCAAAAGTATCTGATGAGGGACCTTGTCAAAGGCTTTCTGAAAGTCCAGATAAACTACATCAAGCAACTCACCTTTGTCTATCTGTTTATTCACACCTTCAAGAAAACATAACAGATTAGTAAGACAAGATCTTACTTGTCTAAAGCCATGTTGGCCATCTCCCATTAAGCCATGACTATCTACATGTTCAGTAATTTTGTTCTTTACGATGGTTTCTACCATTTTTCCTGGTACTGACATCAGGCTCACCAGTCTGTAGTTTCCCGGATCACCCCATGAACCCTTTTTAAAAATTGGCGTTACATTGGCGATCCTCCAATCTTCATGTATTATAGATGATTTTAATGATAGTTCACAGATTACTAATAGCAGGTCTGCAATCTCATATTTCAGTTCTTTCAACACACTGGGATGTATGCCATCCGGTCCAGGTGATTTGCTACTCTTCATTTTATCAAATAGTTGTAATACATCTTCCTGGTGTATCAATATTTCTTTCAATTCCTCTACAGTATCTCCTTTAAATACCACTTCAGTCATTGGTAAAATCCCTACATCTTCCTCAGTAAAGACCGAAGCAAAGAATTCATTCAGTCTCTCCACTATAGCCTTATCCCCTCTTACTGCCCCTTTTACCCCTCTATCATCTAATGGTCCAACTGACTCTCTTACAGGTTTTTTGCTATGAATGTATTTGAAAAAGTCTTTATTACGTGTTTTTGCTTCCACAGCAAGTTTCTTCTCAAATTCTCTCTTTGCCTGCCTTATCAATGCCTTGCATTTAACTTGCCAGTGCTTGTGTTGTTTCCAGTTTTCGTCATTTGGCTATTTTTTCCATTTTCTGAAAGATGCTTTTTTTGGCAACAACAGCCTCTCTGACCTCACCTTTAAACCATGCTGGCAGTTTTTTGGACTTCCTTCCACTTTTCTTAACGCGTGGAATACAGCTAGTGTGGGCTTCCACGATAGTATTTTTAAACAACACCCAAGCTTGATGTATGTCTTTGACCTTTGCAACTGCTCCTTTTGGTTTTTTCTTAACTATTTTCCTCATTTTATCATAGTCTCCCTTTTGAAAGTTAAAAAGTAGTACTGTGGATTTTCTTACCATCCCTCCTCCATTAATTAAATCAAACATGATTATGCTATGATCAGTATTGCTAAGTGGCCCCAACACCCTTATCTCTTGCACCAGATCTGGTGTTATACTAAGGACTAAGTCCAAAATGGCTTCCCCTCTGGTCAGTTCATGAACCAGATGTTCCAAGAAGCAGTCATTTATTTCATCTAGAAACTTTATCTCCCTAGTATGTCCTGCCGTGACCCTGATCCAGTCAATACTGGGTTAATTGAAATCACCCATTATTATTACTGTTCTGTAACATTTGTTAGCTTACCTGATTTCTTTGAGCATTTTATCATCCATTTGTTCATTCTAGCCACGGAGTAGATAGTGCAACCATACTGCCATTGCCTTCCCCTTTTAACATGGAATTTCAATCCATAGAGATTCTACAGAAAATGTTCTTTCCTGCAAAACTTTAATCCTTTGTGACATAATGCCCTCTCTGACATAGAGCACAACTCCTCCACCAATTTGATCAGCTCTATCACTGCGATACAGTTTGTACCCAGGTATCACAGTGTACCATTGGTTGTCCTTCCACCATGTCGCTGCATGGAATCTGTCTACCTTTTGGGATCCTGCCAGGTATTTACAATCTAATTGGTCAGTATTGGAAAGATACTGGACTTAATATACCTTTGGTTTGATCCTATAACCCAGTAAGGCAAACCTTATGTTCTTATTTTTTGAAATTTCACATAGGTGCTCATTTTTAAATTGCTCCTGAAGGGTGGGACATGTTTATTGAAGTGCCACGATTTACTGCGGTGAGGCCTAGTGGCAGCAGTAGGAGCAGGGGTGTGGCTGCTGTAGTTACTACTGCCGTGGTAGTCATGTCATTAGCACGGGAGTACAAATTGCATTCCCCTAGAATATGTGCACTATGTTCACTATGTGCACATTGTGAAGCTATGAAAAGAGATACACACAGCACTAAATGGCCTTAAGCCCACAAAGAGGCCCCTAAAATAGTTCCTATTGAAGGATAGTGAGTGCTGACCTGGAGAAAGGCAGCCAGTGACAAAGCCCATAACCAAAGACCAAAGTACAAGGGAAGAGGCATGCAAATCAGGAGATCAACAACATGCATAAAGACACTGCTGAAGCCCTTTCTGTAGAAGATAGGCAAATGCAACATCTGAAGGATCAGGGGAGGCCCTTTTGGGTGCAGGCAGAGTGTCAGCAATAGCATCCATGTGGAAAGGACACTTGGACCTCTCTCACCCTGATGCACCCAGAATGTCTGATTACTTAGATTGCTTTTGAAGGGGACAAGACTTCATGCATAAGATGGGATAGAACTCCTCTTTTTGGTTCTTTAGCTTTGACCGTGACATGTAGTCCGCATTCCATCTTATGATTTTGTACAAGTGTTAACTGTGATAGCATAGTATAAAAACATTTCCCTGCCCTGTATGTATATGGTTATCCACCTGCCTGCATGCTTCTTCTCCAGCTGCAGGCCCACTGGCTTTATGTGCACGTCAGGATTTACGTATGCTCCCTCAGAGACCAGCACCGTAGGCAACCACCTAGTTATACCTGATATGATCTCTATGCTCTTTATATATATATATATATATATATACATATTTGGTGGTGGGAAGCCTTGATCTGGATGGGTGGCATGCCCATACTTTATGCATGGGCTATTTTATTCCTCCAACATAAACTCAACTCCAGGAGCAGCAGCTTTTATAAGGCAGCTAGGAGTAAGCCTGAAATTTACCGCTAAATGGTTACGTTAACAGACCCTGCCCTGGCAGTGTATTGCAAAAGCTTGGATTCAATGGGCAGCCTGAATAAGTTTTCATCTCTAGAAGACAGGTGACAAAATGAATGAAATGACCCTACTGTAATTTTAGCTATTAAAAGAATCAACGATAGAAGTGCAAATAAAGAATTTTAGAACTAAGCTATCAAGCTATTGAGTCTAACACTATAATGTTAAAAACAAACAAATAAAATTGTCTGAGTTCCTATAAGGATGATTCCCCCACCTTCCAGTGATCATCTCCCAGAGGCATTTTCTGTCTTTATAATAAGATAGATTCACAATCTTTTGTCTTCAATCGTCAATCCTGTATACACAAACAGTAAGTCTGTCCCAGAAATAAGCTATTTTACTGTGTTATTAACTGATTTTGTGCAGGGTAAAAGAAATTATATTATTTCTCAGATCTATTGTACTGACTGGGAGAGAGTGCTATTTTGTTGTCTACCTGATACAACCAGCCTCTTTCTCCTAGTGAAAGCAGGCAATGAAGTACTTCTGCACTAGATATGTATTAAAGTATTTGTTACATTATGCTGTTCTGTAATAGTGCCTTTTATGACATAATGTATTACATTTTATGATGCAAACAGCTGCAATATCTATGGATGAATTTTTTGAGACCACGCTAAATGTTTTGTTCTGATAATGAGGCAGATTCTTAAAGGCATAGTAATCCGTGTTACTGTTAACATGGGTCACGAGCAGTAATTGTTGCGGGTTCCATTATTTTCAGTGAGGCTGATTCACTATAAACATGCAGTGACCCACCTGAACGGGAACTCAGGTTGATGCTTTTTAGTGAATCAGACTCATATCGCCCTTCTATGAGTAATGACACCTGCCAGCAATTTTAAAAAGTTTGGCTTTATGAATAACAATTTTAAAAAATGATACTGTAAATTAATTTGAATTTTGAACTTGTCCATATGATAGCTTGTGGTTTGAATGGCTTGTCATCATTAAATCTTACCAGATTCACTACATACTAGATATTCAAAAATGTAAATATAATGCAAAGTAAATTATGGACAGGGTTATTAAATAATACAAATAAATTGGGACTTGTCTTGGAAGACTTGAATTTATAACAGGGCACCTATATGTGAAATCCAAAAAGATGCTTTATTTAAACCTATTTTTTATAAAGGCAGCATAGACACCTATATTCCATTAAAAAAAAATAAAAACAGGCACTCAGAACCAGACCTAGTAGTAGTGTGTAAATGCCTATGTATAGATTTACCCAGGCTCTGAAGTTGGTCAATTGCCCTCTCAAGAGTAATTATAATAATACAAGGTACCTAGGATAAATGAGCCGGAACGTGCCATTTTTATAAAGGCAAATAGGTGCTTATTGTCTTCATAACATGCTACTGTAAGTCCTGTAGAAACTGCACCTATGCTGCAAGCACAGACATGACTCCTGCCCTAGAGCAGGTGTGAATGTTCCCATGTAGATTATTGAGGTACACGTGTAAATTTACATATGAATATATAATCTAAGGGCCTGATATTGTACAGGATTTTGCAGTCAGCAGCACCTGCTAACCTCATAAGCCCCACTGACAGTGATATTCAGCGACACAATCCAGATAGTGCTGCTGAACGTTCCTACAGATCACCTCCGCACCATCCGAATTGTACCAGGCTGGCCGGGGCAGAGCTGGGGTGGAGCAGGAACTTATCCACATAACATGATTTTCAGGGCTGCTGTCTGCAGAACATATGTAGGACTGTGACATCTACAGCACAGGAAGTGCCGGCATGCTGTCACATGCACTTTTACACCTGGCACAATTTTCTATAAGTGATTCATTTTTCCATTAAATATTTACTAAGTTTTAATTCCACCAAACTAATACAAGTTTCCCTTTACAATTGTAAAACTTCACCCCTATCTATATCTTTGTATATAGGACTATGAGTCATTTTACTCTTGTATATTACCCACATATGTGTGAAAATGACTTTATAAACCACCTCCTATGTGTGTATTGCAACTCTATTGTGTTCCACCTTAACTATGGGGTATGTTTACTAAAGCCAAGTAAGGGAGCACCAGATTATAAGCATAAACAGCAGTGTTAAGGGTGTTTGCGTGAGATAAAGGGCAGGGCGTTCCGGCAGTAAGGGCGATTGGCTCCACTTAATGGGCACTGCTTGAACCTTAATGCCCGAAAATGGCAGTCACCTTAACGCAGAATAAGGGAACCCTTGTGAAAGTTGCATTTTAGATGATGGATAGAAGGAAAGGTAAGAATGATGGATCCATATGTATCCTATGTGTTAGTTAGTAAGTGGGATGATAATGTGGGAGGCAATTGTACTGTATCAGTGAGGGGTGCTCATGTAATCTGCTGCAATGTCAGTGTGTGGCATAGGATAGGGAACAAGTGTGCCGTGGCGGAGCCAGCATGACCACGATGTGGGCATCAAAAGGATGACTAAGCAGGAGTGGTGACACAGATCATTCACAGGAGAGGTGTGAGTGATACGTCATAAAGAATAAAATGTGCCTGTGTGGGCTATGGTGTAGCAGATGGCAGGAGAATACGTGACCGTACATAATGGGTGTATGCTGATGGATGGGCTGAAGGTTGGATAGCGGTCAATGATAGTACAGAGTAGCCTTGTTGCCCTGATGTACCTGATGTGACTGCACAAATGCACCCCAGGAATAGGATGAGCCTGCATGTACTGCCAAAGATGTTCAGTTGCATGTTACTAGATTATACTTCCCTCTGCTTCCTAAACTCATCTACAATCCACCTGCAACTCAGCATTCTTTTTCCTAGGCCCCTCACTCTGGAACTCTCTGCCCTCTACCCTCCGTCTTGAACTCTCTTTTTACATATTCAAAGCCTTACTGAAAACTCACCTATTCTCCCTTGCATTTGACCTTTCACCAACCATAACGTAATCCCCTCTTGGCTCACTGTTAGTCCTCCCCTGTCCTATAATACTTTGGTTTTGCTTTCCTGTTACTGGCAGAAGGAGGGAGAGAGAGGGAGTGGGGGAAGGAAGGGGGAGAGAGAGAGAGAGGGGATAAGAGGAGGGAGGTGACACCAAGCAGAAGGGCCTACTAAGACCATAGCTATCAGAAGGTTACCAAGAGACCAAGAACAGCTGCTTGCCTCTTTTCTAAGAATTCCAATCATCTAGATCAATTACAAGCATCCTGCATATGATGGGTACCACTCACATTTCATCTGTAGTCAGTCTGTTAATCACCACATGTTCTATGTACACATAGCCACCATTGGTTTTGTACAAACAGCATAGACATTCAACAGCATACCTAGTGACTAAACTGCCCGAAGAAAAACAGAACTCATATCACTACAGCTTGACCCTATAGAGGGCCATGTAGACACATAGCCATGGCAGGGTCACAGCTCGGTCAGAGGGAGAGTGGCTTCTCATCATGAACAAATGTGTGCACTCAGGCCATGCCTGTGGCAGACCCACAATAAGATTGGTCAGCCATTTATCTAAACTCCGATTCATACATCCTGTGCAAATCTCCCTGTTTTAGGCAATACCCAGAATCCTCTGTCCCTCATTTTGTACCCTTTTATTTTGAACATGGGGACAAATTATGCAATGTAAAGCATAGTGGAAAGTGGGCCAGAGACAGTCTGCTAGTGCATGCTGGCCCACAGTGCCCTCTGTCTGTTACATACCCAAATATGGTGTCCCTCTACACAATTTTAGGCAGTAAGCAATGAACATAGTGCCATGCTTGTACACCAATATAATGTCATGTCCTTAGCCATGGGCACGGCAAAACTGGGCAGTGTAGATCATGCACTTTCCCATGCTGCACATGCAGTGATCCTCCCCCAAGAGCACGTGGAAGCATGGCGGGTTGGACATGGGGTTTGACATTGGTACAGTTGCTGGCCAAACATACACCAGCATTCCCTGCCTCTTTGTACTCTAACCACATCCATGTGATGACACACTCAGGGCCCATGGTGAGCAGGTTGGGCTGTCATGTAGACCCTCTGATATAACACATGCAGACACTGAGTAGGCCCGCATAGCTCTGGGTATGTGACCATAGGCTTTGGCTGGCAATACCACCCACGAAGGACACTGGCCTTGATTTATTGATTTATTTACAAGCATGTATATATACCACATATTTTGCACATCCTCTGTGGTTTACAATAAAAACATAAGAAATAATAAAACACATTGATGTACTATGAACAACACATACATTTTAAAAAATCAACAGTATTGAAGGACTACCAAGAAGTACTGCAACTGCTGGGAATGAATGTGCACTTGTATTTACCTGCTGGGAAATTCTCTAAATCTTGGGGAAAACGGAATTCTTTGGGTTAAAGCTGAAAAAATCTGAGTATTTTCATTCAGTGTTTTTTTAAGACGGCCAACGTTCAGTTAGTGTTTATTCCCACTTACCTCTCCCCCTCCCAGCTCTCACTCATCCCAAGCATATTCCTTGATTTTTAGTCTCCTAAACGACTTAAGGGGAATGGAGCGATAGGGGTGGTTGGCAACCCTGCCCGCCACACAGGTCCTGATCACAGTGTCAACATAGATAAACTGTGCAGGAGGTAGTAGTAGTGCTCTGGTGATAACTGCAGCTCAGTGCTGGAGCCAACAGCCTGACTCTACGTGAGGATTTGGATAGTGGAGCCTGGATGAGTGGGTGTTTGTACCCCTGTTGACCGCTGATGTGGGGACTGCACGTTTTGATGGTGTATCTACATCGTGGGGTAAAATATTGGGATGTGCTGTGCAGGGCCTGCAGCTGGGACCTGAGCCTGTGATCCTCTGCTTTGGGACACACTGGCTGTGTGTACTGTGCTACAGTGTTGCCACAGGGTCACATTGGTCCCTGGGGCTACCTGTACGTCTCCTCAGCCAGACCTTTTATATTGCACTGCACACCACGTACTGGTACAGGGCATGGCCTTGGGCCACTGCAGGCAGTTGCCACTGCCCCCTCCAGCATGGACACACACAACCCCCCTCTGTCGTGCTGACATGGACATATGTTGTTGGTGCGCCATCCCAGGCCATACACTGCACGGGTAGGCGGGTGCCTAGGTTGTGAGGTCAGGGGTGAGGGGCATAAATGGCCTTCCACACCCCCCCCCCATCACAGCCTACCAACATTTTGCCCCTTCCACATGGGGGACGGGTGGCTGGGGATGTCCGGTGTGTGCCCTGGCAACTATTGGCTAGGATGGTCAGGGTATTTGTGGTTTGTGTTTTGCTGATTTCTGTCTTGCTGATTGCTGTCTTGCTGATTTCTCATGTCTATGTTACTATGTGTCACCTAGGCATCCGGCTGGTCAGCCCTGTGCCCCATCTGCCCCCACTACATGTCCCGCCTGCAGCCCCCATGCCCCATTCGCACTGTCACCATAGTGGTCTTTCATACTTGGCCACTATGCTGTTGCTGCAAATGTAGCACTACTATCACTTTCTGGAGCTCCCTGCCTATGCTGTACATTGCTGACACTTAAATGGTTTCTCTGTCTTGCAAATGTGTGCTAACGCCAGGTTTTCAGTTGCGTTAAGATTCAGCCCTTCATTTCCCCACATTAGTGTGGAAGGGGCCTCGCCCCGCCCACTCCCCGCCCATTGACCCCTTCTCTCCGCCCTCTCTCCACCCTCTGTGGGACTTACCACGGCCAGGAACGTTAACGCATGTTAACGTTACGTTAGGTTAACGTGCGTTAACGTTACATAACGCGCCTTTATGTAGCCGCTGCTACGTAACCGCATTTTAGTAAACATACCCCAAAAAGTGCCTTTGCGAACCAAACCTTTGATCTTATGGGTACAATGCAGTTGTTCTATCCTCTATGCTACTCCTCCACATGTATAGTAACTACAAATGTTATTTCCATTACAGTGTCAATATATCTCTCTGTTAAATCCCAACAGATCTAGTCTTTCCCTTCCTCTTTCTTTATCTTTATCTTTATTAGAACACTTGATAGACCGCCTAGGCCGAAGCATCAGGGCAGTGTACAATAACAAAATGACAGCCGCTGGGAATGAAGAAAGAAAGGAACGCCAAAAATAATAGGACAGAGAGAGACAGTAAAGCAGGCAGAGAACAGAGAGGGCCCAAGGAAGGACAAGGGAAGAGGGAGGGGGAGAGGGGGAAGGAACACGGGAAAATCATGGGGGATGGAGGGCACGACTAGGGGATGAGGCACCATCAGCAGGAGGGGGGAAGATCGAAAGCTTGGCAGAAAAGGTGTGTCTTGAGGAGGTCCTTGAAACGGGTGTAGGACGGTTCGGTGCGGAGCGGGAGGGGAAGAGAGTTCCAGAGGGCGGGACCTAAGAAAAAGAAGGCGGCATGACGGGTGGATTCGAGGTGGGCCTTTACCATCATTGGCAAGGTGAGTAAAACAACTCTTATGAAAAGAAAAGAAAAGAAACACTGCCAGTTGCACAGTGAGTTTTAAGTAATCTTAGGGGTATATTTACTAAGGGGCGGTAATGTAGCATTGGTAACGTTACATTGGTAATGTTACCTGATGTAACATTACTGGCAGCGGTAACTGTCCCAAAGGGTGGAGAGAAGCAGAAAGAAGGGGTCAATGGGCGGGGGGTGGGCAGGGAGTGGGCAGGGAGAAGCTCCTGCTACACTAACCCTAGAACTTTAACACCAGGACATTACCACCAGTGAAACCTGTCAGTAAATGCACATTTGCAGGAGAGAGAGACCATTTCAATGTCAGCAATGTAGAGCACAGACAGGGAGCCTTGAAACAGTGATAGTAGTGTCCATTTGCAGCAACAACATAGTGCCCAAGTATGAAAGGGCACTATGGTGATGGTGCAAATGGGGCAAAGGGGGCTGAAGGTGGGACATGCAGTGGGGGCAACTGGGGCACAGGATTGACTAGGATGTTGCCTGGGTGGCACGTAGGAACACAGAAACTGGAAATCAGCAAGCCAGTGTCTGATCAAGGTCAAACATGCCCATTACTCTGTGTTCCAGAGTGACCAATCCAGGGGACACATACCCAGAAGGTATCCCAAACCTCACACAGGAGCCACAATGCCTGTAATGGGGCAAGCAGTGCACATCTGGGGACCACTCTAACAAGGGTCTACGGACGTTCCCCAGGATAAGTCCCAAACTGTCAATAAACCCAGCTAAATGAACACTCTTTACTACAGCCCCTGGTAAGGCAGTGCAGAGTGGGACCACACGTTGGCTGAAATATGTATACACCCAGTAATCCAAATTGGGTACACTGTACCCACATTGCATGCCCTATCCCTTCCACAGTCTGCTGGCATAACACAATCTACCTATGTTTACCAGGTCCACCCTAGCCAATATTTGCTAGATCACCAACTTGACACCCCCCAGTCATCCCTCCCCCATGCGAAAGGGACATAACGTTGGCAGGTGGTGATGGGGGGGATGTGTGGATGTCCATATATGCCTCCCCACCCCAGACCCTGCACCCTAGGCACCTGCCTATCTGCACATTGGATGGCCTAGGCCTGCGCACTACCAGCACTGACAGTATATGGGCATGTCAGCATTGCGGGGAGGGGGTTGTTTCTGGCGGAGGGGGCAGTGGCATCCGCCTGCAGTGACCCAAGGCCATGCCCTATTCCAGTGTGTGGTGTGCAGTGCAACAAACAAGATCTGTCTGATGAAAGCAAAGGTAGCCCCAGGGACTGCTGTACTTCTGTGGCAACAGTGTGATGCAATATGCATAGCCAGTGTGCTGTGAAGCAGAGAGTCACAGATTCAGGTCCCAGCTGTGGATTTTGCAGAGTGTGTCCCTATATTTTACCCAACATTGCAGATACATAACATCAACATGGGGGTACAAACACCCACTCACAGACTCCACTATCCAAAGCTTCATGGAGAGTCAGGCTGTTGGCTCCAGCACAGAGCAGCAGTTATCACCAGAGCACTACTACTAGCTCCTGCACACCTTAACAATGTCTGCACTATGATCGGGACCAGTGTGGTGGGCAGGGTTGCCATCCACCCCTATCTTTTGACAATGCTGCAATAGGAGTGGGTGTGTGTGATTGTCTATCCATTGTTTTGTGGCTTCCTACACCTCACCAGGCCCAAAGTTTCCAGCATTAGCCTGCAAATGTGCATACTGAGGAGCAAGGTATTGTGGGTATAGCCCAGACAGGGCAGATTGGGCAGGATGTGTCTGCATCGGGGGTAGGGCAATGGCTGGGACATCGTAGTGCCCAACCACCACATGCATGGAGAGGGTGACCACAGCATGTCCTACTGGGAGAACACTCTCACTCTGACCAAGCAGTGACCATGGCATGGCTATGTTCCCACATAGTGCTCTATAGCACCTGTCTCTAGTGGTATCTGTGTTTTCCCTCTTCTGGGACCCAATCCCTGAGGTACTTGTTGGGTGTCTGTGCTATCTATCCCAATTTTGGGTGCTCATAGTTTTTCTGTGAGCATGCAATATAGACTGTCTGCAGTTAGTATGTGAATGGCTGCAACACCTGGTGGGATACAGTAGGTACAGTCTGACTGTACCTTCTGCTGCTGAATGTCAGACCTTGGTGGGGACAGCTCAGGTTTTCCAATGCTGCTGCTGTTAGGCTACCAGTGCCCTAGTAGCAGGCACAGATCTAGTCTAACCTATCCCCTTCTCCTTCCCCCCCCCCCCCCGGGCTAACAGCCTTTGGCCTGGTCCCTCCACTGCCTTAATTACATACCTGTATACCGTTGGCAAGGGACATATATTGCAAACCTCTTTGATCCTGAGAGGATGGTATATTAGGCAGTGCTATGTAAACCTAATGCAAATCTAGACACCCCGTCCCTCCCCTGATAATAGTTGGCTATGGCAGCTTCATTGTAACAGTGAGTATGCACTATTCTGGGTGGACAGCAGTCCACCAGGGTATAAAGCTGGACACAGGGCGATTCTAGGTTCCAATGCAAGGAGCACTTGCCACACTCAGAAAGCAATAAGGAAGCACAGCACAGCCTAACTCTAGTACCTTAGGTCCTGTGGACCTGATGCTATGCACCCATCCTCACCCTCAGGGTGAACACAGAACCTGTGCAGTGGCATGGTCTGTAGCTGCTCTGTGCCAGTATCACACATTGTCAGTTCTTCATACCAAGCTGAGGTGCTGGAGAGGTACATTCTTCATTTGGTGATCAGCTGTAGACTGCGGTTCTGCATGTGCATTGCATCATGGGTACTGGTGGGGTAACCTATCCTGGCACACACAGCAGACATTTTGCGTGGTGACCTGCAGTCTTTCTTTTTCCAGCCATTGCTGTACACCATTGAGGTGTAGCCTACTGATTAGTATAATAGCTCCTTAGACAAGGGTCATGGGTTCAATTTCACTTTGTTCTCATTTTTTCTGCCTGTCCTACTCAAATCATTTTCATGCCTGTCACAGTCACATCTTTGAAGATCTGTGCTGCCAGCCCATAACATCCTCACCTCAGTTGCCAACCATCCTTCAGCTCATCTATTTGCCTCTGTCAGCTGTGTAGAGTCCTGTCTTCTTGCGCAGGCTGCTACCCCATGTCCTGCACTGCTACCCTTTTCTGCATTGCAGCTCTCCATTCTTGCCTCGCCTGTGCCTGATCTGCATGGCACCACTACTCCTCTGTCCTCCTATCATTGCAAATATCTTGCCACCTCTGCCTCCACTGGAGGACATGTATTCCCATCCTCTGCCACACAGTGTCATTGCAACACTTTACATTGCCAACACCTTGTGCATCAGTACAGCTGCCTCCAACATGTTTGTCCACTTTACCGGCTGCCACATAGGATTCCCACAGATATGTCAGGTCCATCAGCTCCCACCTCTTCTTCCTTCCATCACTTATTCATTGCCTTTCCTTGGTGCTCTATCCTGTGTTAGGGTTACAGCTATTTTTATGCCTTACAGTTCCTGCTTGTCAACTTGAAGCACCTTACAGCCCTCAGGGCACCTTACATTAGGGCACCTTACTGCCCTTAGGGCACCCTAACTTAAGACATCTTAACATCCATAGGGCACCTTAACCTAAGGTGCCTTATAAGGCGCCTTATCCTAAGGTGCCTTATAGGGCGCCTTAACCTAAGGTGCCTTATAAGGTGCCTTAACCTAAGGTGCTCTATAAGGTGCCTTATCCTAAGGTGCCTTATAGGGTGCCTTAACCTAAGGTGCCATATAACGTGCCTTAACCTAAGGCACTTTAAAGCCCTTAAGGTGCCTTGCTTTAAGGTGTCTTAACCCAAGACGCCTTAGGTTAAGGCGCCTTAATTCAAGGCACCCTTAGGGCTTTAAGGTGCACTATAGGCTTTAGGGTGCCCTAACCTAACACACCATAGGTTAAGGCAGCTTACAGCCCTTAGGGCCTCTTGAATTAAGGCGCCTTAAGTTAAGGCTCCTTACGTTGGGGTGCCTTAAAGCGCTTAGGGTGCCTTGTCAGCCTTAATGTGCCCTGTTTGTCAGCTTAACATGCACTGTCCCATTAACGTGTTAAATGGCCAAGTCACCTTTTAACACACTTTAAACAGCCCATTGCTATCTTTACGCCAGAACACCCCTGCCTGCTCACTGCCTTATATGGCATTGGTAACATTAACACTGCACTTTTCGCCGGTGACATTACCGCCGCTTAGTAAACATACCCCTTAGTCTGACAGCATCTTGGGTTGCTGATATAAATTGTTTGAAATAAATTCAGGCACCCACAGCTCCTTGCATAAGTAATATTTTGGTCCATTAAAAGAAACATTTGACAAATGATCCAATTTTCTGCAGGACCAAGTTAAATGCTACAGCTCTGCCCCATTTTTATTTCTATTTGAGCACTAATATTTCTCTGCCATTAAATCTCAACAGACTAAGGAGAAAACAGAATATAAATCATTTGCTATTCTTATTTGAGTTTATCTACCCATTTACAGCAGTTGGATAATTCTTTCTCTGTACTTTAGCTAACCAGATATTCACATATTTCTCTGTAACTTATAATCTTTTTGAATGTTCTCTTGAGATGAAAGGAATTAACACACAATAACTGCAAAGGATGTGCAGTAAGGGTTGGGAGTGCACCCAGCAACTGCCACTGCATTTACCGCACGGGGCAGACATTTACTGCACCCTGTGTTTCCAAAAGCATGAATGCATTTCCTGGCAGTGCTCTTGCAGGGGCTGGGAGGTTATGTTATAGATGTTGGACTGCTGGAAGTGCACTGCTGACAGCACGGATGCACCTACCGAATTCTCATCAGGAAGTAGTAAGGGCATTTTAGTAATCTGCAGCCATGACATCCACACCCATTCTCTCTCCTTTCCTGCCTCATCCCGAGCTAGGACCACTACTGCCAGCCCCAGGCACAACTGCGGACTTGGCAATGGCTAATCAGTCTGCCCTACTGACCGCACAGAGATATGGTACCATCATTTCACAATGACATGATCTGATGGTGATGAGTGCTGTGGTCATGTGGTAACTGTTATCTCATGCTAATTTATGTGAAAACTTCATACAGTGGTTTAGTAAACAGGCCCCTAAATCTCATAAGGGCTCCACAGTCAGATAGAACATATTAAATATACTTGACAAGCCTAAAGTAAGTGCATTTTACTTAATATTTAGATGAATGAAAACACTGATGCTAACATCATCTGCTATATAAGAGCAGAATTATTGACACTAACAGAAATAGCATTTCCTTTGTAAAAATATCTGTTATCCTATTAGAGGGTCAATAATTCTCTTCCTTTAAATTCCAACAGATTAAGAACGTTGAGTCAATGGGAAAGGAGAACAAGACCTCAGTTCCAGAATTCATTCTCCTGGGATTCTCTGACTACCCTCAGCTGCAGCTCTTCATTTCTGTCACAGTTTTCCTGATCTTCCTGATCTCTGTGCTGGGAAATTTTTTGTTTTTAATGTTAGTGTGCACTGACCCTCACCTGCAAAAACCCATGTACTTCTTCCTCAGTAACCTGTCCTTCTTGGACATCTGTAACACCTCCGTCACTCTCTCGACACTGCTGCACAGTCTGTTCATAGGAGAGACACTGATTTCTTTTCCTGTCTGTATGGCACAGCTCTACTTTTTCATGTCTCTCACATCTACAGAACTCTTCCTTCTCACTTACATGGCCTTTGATCGCTATGTTGCAATCTGCAACCCTTTACGTTATGTGCTCATTATGAACAGGAGAGTCTGTTTCCTTCTGGCATCTGTTTCTTGGATATTTGGCTTTCTGGGTGTAGTACCCCATATAGCATTAACATCTCAGTTCTCTTTCTGTGAGAGTAATGTGATTAACCATTTCTTCTGTGATCTCACAGTATTGATGAAACTTTCCTGTAGTGATTTACTCAACATCAAAATTGTATTATTCACTGAAGGGGTGTTAATGTCATTTGTTTCTTTTGGATTAACTCTGTTATCCTACATCTATATCATCTCCAGTATCCTCAAAATCCGTTCTGCAAAGGGGAGGAGGAAAGCCTTCTCCACCTGTTCCTCCCATCTCACCATTGTTATCCTATTCTACGGGACTCTCTTATGTTTGTATTTGAGACCATCTTCAATGTATTCACCAGACCAAAATAAACTGTTCTCCCTGCTGTACACGGCTGTGATTCCAATGTTAAACCCCATTATTTATAGCTTAAGAAACAAAGAAGTGAAAAAATCCCTGATTAAGCTCATAGGTATGAATCATAAAATATCTTAAAATATACTTTGAAGTTTGCCTTAAAGTTATATATTATTTGTTTTTTTCCTGTATCATTCCCATGAAAAATGTCCCTTTTATTTTTATTGTGCTATTAATAAAAATAAGAATGTAATATTAAGCAAGGTAGTCTAACCGGGCTGTAGCTCTAGTTCACTCGCTTCCATCCTCCCATCCCTTCACCCCCCTTCCTTGCCACCACTCTCATAAGGGCTCCACAGTCATTGGAAGCAAATACTGGTCACAGTTTGATTAACAGAAAATTGAACTAGAACATGCAAATAATAAGTAACACATTTTGGCTTGAGAAAGACATGATTATAATCACCCCCCCCCCCCCCAAGTTGGACAAAGTTGCCACCAGCTGTGTCATTAGCAAAGTAGTGCTTCAACTGCTCCACTCCACTGCCTACCTAGGAAGCACCTTTCACCCAGACCCTCCCCCCAAGCGCCAGCCTTGCCATGTTATTATCAAGGACTGGCCTGGCTCTGGTTGAAGCCCCCTTCACCCTGGTTTCCCCCTTCCCCCATAGAGTCCAGGCTAAGATCACCTGACCTGCACCCAACTAGTGTTGAGCCACATAAACCAGCTACCCGAAAGCATCAGGTACCCACATGCCCCCACCATCTGCAGCAACCCCAACTTTGATTCAAAGGATTGCTTCACCAAAGGAAGAGAGGGAAGGGTATGAAAACCTCTGCACCAAAGCCATCTTGCTGCCAAGGGTGGTAGCTGGCCCCGCACGGGTATTTAAGGGGTACTCTGATTCCATTCTCCTCCCATTTCTAAATCCTCCTGGGAACCAATCCCACTTGCACCAAGGCCCATGCACCAGCCCCCCCCCCCACCCCCACCTCATTTGGGCCGACCACCATCATTTGCACAGTTTAGGGACCTGCTCCCCCCTAGGTCAGGCCCCGAGGCCTAGGTCATGTAGTATTTTTTCTAAGGATGTTCTTTTGCATGAAACACATCAGGAAATCTCAACAATATTTCTTATTTTGTTTCATTTTTTTGTTAATTTTTTTATTAATACCATTTCAAAATATAGAATAAGAATACAATTTTTTGCACAAGAAATGGGGTATGCCATAAACACACACACAAAAAAAAATCAATAGGTAATAAAATCACAGAGGAATACAAACCATACAAGCAAACCCCCCTCCAGCCCACAAAATGAGATTGAAAAAGTACGGAAAAAAGAAAGTAAACAATTGATACTCTCATAAGAAAACTGCAGAGACAAACAGCCTGCATTCCTTTTCTTTTAAAGAGTAGAGAAACTACCTTGCCCCAACCCGTTGGACCCAGGGGCATTCAAAAATGAAATTTCACTCAGATGTATATAAGTTAAGATGTAATACTGTAATAATTATCTTAAGTTCTGTTAAGCACTGTTCTATGTAAAGTTAACATTCTTGGTACTTGTAAACAACTTTGGTTTCATGATTAAGTGGTATAGAAAAACAGTTTAATTAATTAATTAATTAATTAATTAACCGAGAGGGAAAAATATACATGATATACCATACAGCTTCACTAGACAATTGCAAGGGTACTTTAGAAAAAAAAACCCCTCCTAGTTATAAAACCCTCAGTTGCAGGATCAAAAATTCTCTACTGCGACGTTGAGTTCCACAAGCTAGATCGAGAAATATGTGTATCATACAGCCATTGAAGAGCAAATTCCTCTTCCTAAAGAATATCTTAAGGAGTCACTCCCTAGCCGACACCAAAGCTAGGGTAACCAAACATGTAGCAGGAATAACAAAGTCTGTACCTGAATTTTCTAACATAGCTGTACCATTCAGTTCTTCAGCTGGCTGCAAACCTGATACCTCAACATTAATTGAACCTTCTGCCCACTAGGAAGGTAATATACCTTCACTAGTGGGGGATAGGAATCTGAAGGAGCCCCTAATATTTCTGACAGGAACAATTTGAATATTTCCTTAGCAGAAATTCCAGGTGACCTGGGAAAATTAATTAAACGTAAATTGGCCAGTCTAGAATGATTGTCCAGTTGTTCCAGGTGTGACTTTTAGTTGGTAGAATCCTTCACAAAAGCCTCAGATTGAGCTTCCAACCACTCACTCCACAGGGAGCCACAGATAATTTCATTGACTCAGCCAATTCAACAGTCTTAGAACAAATCTCAGCATTTTGTTGTACCTGTACTAACTATTCTACCTGTGGAGTAACAGTTTCACCATGTTGTTTAATGGCAGTCCAAATTGCCTCCAAAGTAAACTGTTCTGGATGCTGCAAAGTAAAAGAAAAACTGACAAGTCCCACACTGTGTCCATAGAAAGGGGACTGACGACTGCTCCTAGCTGCCACCAAAGAGTTTCCTCCCCTGAGTGAAGTCTCAGCCAAATGTTGTTCCTGCGGTGCACTTCCTGCACCTGTGACAGCTCCAGGACTTGTTCCCGATGAAGAGGCAGAAGTATCAGCATGGAACACCCCCGCTACCTCTGAATCCTCCGGGTGCGCACCAGGAAAACCCCAACTTCAGAGGCCTCTGCAGTTCTGGGGGCGTACGATCACTGCCCAAGGGAGACACTGAGTTATCTAGCTCCAGTGACCTCACAGCCAGGCTCCCCGTACCATAATCACCGGCTGCTACTCCCAATGCAAAAACACATCCAGTGGTCCAGAGGAGGTTAGCATCAGGGAAGAAAGCTGGGCAGCCTGGGAAAAATTGCCCAGCTTAACCTTTATCTTATGCGGCATTAGGGAAAGCGACAGACTGACGGTTTCTGCCTGCCACCATTTTTGATCATTTCATTTTCTATATACAATAAAAGAAAAAATATATGTTCTTTGTTTTTAATTTTGTTTTGTTCTTCGGACAGAACTCCTGCCCTAACAAAACATGAGAGCAAAAATATTTAGGGAAACACTATCCGGCTTCATTTGGTGCCAGCTAAGAATATTAACATGGCAAAACATTTTTGCACATTTCCAGTTTCTTTCAGCTTTTTACCAATTTTTGGACTTTATTTTGTTTGTGTCACACATTTTTTTTAAACTTCTTTATTTCCATTTTCAGACAAATTACAACAAAAAAACAAAAAGATACTTCTCTTTAAACATAAGAGCAAGAAAATAAGGCCTTAACAGCCTACCCAAACACTAAGGGGTATGTTTACTAAACCGTCTTAATGTGCGCCCGGCAATAGTGTGCAGGCTGCCATAAAAGGAGTAGGCGTTTCGGTCTTAATGTAGCAAAACAGGATTATTGTGTGATAACGTGCGCTGTGCACATTATCGGGTGAGACGCCGCTAAGCACGTTAACGTGCGGTAATCTTAAGTAGGCGCGCAGACATGCAAGCACAGAAGCAGAGGTGTAGCACAATGGTTAATACACTGACTGATGGTACAGGGGTCATGAGTTTGATCCCCCAGTATGCCTAATGCATATGGCTGGCTGAGGCATTAGGTGTAAGTATTGCTTTTGAGGCATGTTATGTATATTTTAATTAGTGCTGCCAGCAAACACACCCTCACGTGCCGTAACCGAAGGTGCCGCATAAGGCACTCCATAGGGCACATTATAAAGTGCACTGTCTGCCAAGGCACCCTATAATGTCCCTTATGGGGCACTCTATAAGGCGCTTTATAGGACACCTTATAAGGCACCTCATAAGGCGCTTTATAGGACACCTTATAAGGCACCGTAGAAGGTGCTTTATAGGGCGCCTTGTACGGTGCCCTATAAGGTGCCTTATGAAGCACCTTATGGCTACAGTACTCTGAGGGTGTTTTTGCTGGCAGCACTAATGCACATTAAAATTAGACAATGCCTTGGACAGCCCTATCAAATAACCCCACCGTGGGTGTGAACCCATGACCGCTGGCTCTACAGGCAGTGAAGTAACCAGTGGTCTACAGCTGCTTACAAACCCCTGGCTGGCTACAGAAGGACTGCAGGTCACCACACAAATTGTCTGCTGTGGTTACCAGGATAGGATTAACCCACCCGTACCCATGATGCACTGCACATGCAAATCAGTAGTCTACAGATGATCACAAGATGGGGTATGCACCCCCCACAGCACCTCGGCCGGGTAGGGGGAACTGACCGTGTGCACCCCCACAGCACCTCAGCCTGGTAGGGGGCACTGACCGTGTGTGTTACTGGCACAGAGTAGCTACAGACCGTCACATTGTGCGGGTACTTTGCTCACTCTGAGGGTGAGGAGGGGCGCCCAGCACCAGGTCCACAGCACCTTGCATGGCTGATATATGCCATGTTGCAGGTCCCCATCAGTGCTACTGTGTGTGATAGGTAGTTCCTGTAGACACACCTAGGATACATGTGTGTCCATCTGTATTTCTCAGTCATGTCTAGCCCTATGGGCTATGATGCACCCAGAATAGTGCACTATTCATTATATTGCAGAGTTTCATTAAGTGGATGACAATAGCGAACTCCCAAGTATTTCACCATTTTGAGTTCCCACACAAAAGGACAATCTTCCAAATCCACACTACAAACTCATGAATTTAAAGGGAACGCTACAGACTTTGACCAATTAATTTTGTAATCTGATAAGCCTGAGTATTGGTCTATCAACTCTAGAACAGCCGGAATAGAACTGGGTGTGGTGAACAGCAGTAGATCATCAGTGTAAGCAGAAAGTTTAATTTCCATGTCAGCTATGGGCACACATTTAACCGCAAAGCTTTGTCTTAACAATAGGGCCAAAGGTTCCAAGGCCAGATTGAAAAGGATAGGTGAAAGGGGGCAACCCTGATGTGTGCAAAACCCTAAGAAAAAAATCTCTGGACTGAGTCACATTCACAGAAATATTAGCGCTTGGTCTCGCATACATAAGTTTAATTAATTTAAGGAAACTCTCACCAAAACCAAACCATTTCAAGACAGCAAATAAGAAAGGCCACTCCAGTCGATCAAACGCTTTCTCTGCATCTAATGATAATCCCATCAATGGGCCCTCTGCTCCTTCCGCACCTTCCAAAACATGACAAAACACTCTGGAATTGTTGGCTGTAGAGCGTCCCTTGGTGAAGCCACATTGATCCGGGTGAATTAAAAGATGGAATCAATTTGGAGAGACGACCAGCTAAAGTGGCAGCAAATATTTTATAATCTGCATTTAGTAAAAAAATTGGGTGGTAATTACTAACCATATGAGGGTCTCTCCCAGGTTTTTCAAGAACTACAATATTCGCAGAGGTGAACGCTCCAGTTTTTGCCTCCATTTTTAAAAGAAGCCTATCATATTGTTGAAGATATGGGTCTAACACTTTGGAAAAGGTTTTATAAAATTCAAACGGAAGGCCATCTGGTCCGGTAGCCTTGCCCACTTGCATAGAGTCAATAGCCTGGATAATTTCCATGACCGTAATCTGCCTATCTAGACCTGCAGCTGTTTCTTGATCCAACACCAGCCTCTGTATATTGGCCAGTAATCTATCAAAACCTTCCTCAGAAAATTCTATCTCTGGGGAGTATAGCTGAGCATAAAATTGGAGAAAGGTTTCTGCAATTTCAGAGTCCTTGACAATCAATTGTTGCACCTGAGGATCTCTCAAAGCAGTAATGTGAGAAGCTTCCTTGTGACCTTTTAACGAGTTAGCTAATAACCGTCCAGCCCTGTTACTTTCCAAATAATACCGCCCTTTCTGCACTTGAATATTCTGTGAGGCCTCAGTAGTCAAAATCGAGTTATATCTAAATCTAAGATGCTGTAACCGTATCAGAATGTTAGGATCAGTTTTCTGATCTATGATGCGTTCTCCCACTTTAATCTGCTCATGCAAAGCTTCAAGTTCTGCTTTATGTTGCTTGGCCTGCTGTATAGCAAAACTGGTTATGGTGACCCACATATTAGCTTTGAATCCTTCCCACCACGCCCAACCCGAGGTGTCCTGAGGTAAATTAAACTGCAAATACTCCTCTATAGCCATCAGGATGGTCTCTCGGAACTCCTGACTACCAAGAAGCGTTCTATCAAAATGCCAGCATGTATGAGATGGGCAGCTCGTTGAGTCCAATAGGGAGAATGAGATTTCTGCATGATCAAAAATATGAGCCCCATGAATATTGGACTCACTAATTCTAGAACATAGTCCTTTAGAGACTAGGAAAAAGTCTATGTGTGATACCGAGTTATGAGGACGAGAAAATAAAGCGTATTCCTTGTCAACAGGATGCTGCAACTGCCATATGTCTGCCAGGCCTAATTCTTGTATTAGAGACAAAAGAACAGGGTGTGCTTTGGGAACCTTATTAGTTCTCACTAGTCTCCTGTCTAACAAGGGGTTTAGCATGAGGTTGAAGTCTCCCCCCACAATAGTTGGGTATCTGGACACCTCTTGCGCCAAAGCCACAATGAAACTAAAAAAAGTAGGGCAATCTATTTTAGGAGCATAGATATTGATTAAGGCCAGTTCAGTAGATCCTAATTTAATAACAATCATTGCCCACTGCCCTTCAATATCAGATCTGGTTTGTAGTACAGTGGGGGATAAAGATTTCCTTACTAGGATGGCTATCCAGTTTTTTTATGATTGGCAGCTGAAAAGCCACTAGTGAAAAGGGTTTTAAATCTAATTTTAAAGACTCCTTCACATTCAAGTGTGTCTCTTGCAGAAATTGGATGTCAGCACTTTCTTTGTGCCCATAAAAAATATTTGTTTCCTCTTAATGGGATTGTTAATGCCCTTAACATTCAGTGAGACTATCTTAAAGGAAGACATATTGACAATATAGCACACTGTGATAGACAATTGTTGCAGAAACATACCAGGTTGTAAGATATGATTTTACATTGTTAATCCACACCTTTAAAGCACTCAGAATGATAGCTACATTAATAGCCCAAGAGAAAAAACACAAGCAGAAAAAACATCTCTTAGCCATAGCCCTTAAAGAAGATCGCTCAAAAGAAAAACTCATGATTCTAAATATCAAAAGCCACCAAAACCCTGGAGGGCTATAACAAACTCTGGACTTAGCAGGTGAGCCCAAAGGGACAAGACTCCTCTGCCACTTAGAGCTTCTTATACTGACCATTACCCACCCCTGGAGTAGCGTCCCCAAACCCGAGGCTCTGAAACATTAGACCAAAACTGCCTCTACCAATACAATGTATGATCGCTGAAGGCTATATGTAGATAGAACATAAGAACATAAGATATGCCATACTGGGTCAGACCAAGGTCCATCAAGCCCAGTATCCTGTTTCCAACAGTGGCCAATCTAGGTCATACGTACCTAGCAGTTTCCCCAAAAGACACAGGTTCTGCAATGCTTGTACTAGGTCAAGCATTGATATCCTGGGTCCCTTCTTAATGGTTTATGAACCTTTCCTCCAGGAACTTGTCCAAACCTTTTTTAAACCCAGCTACACTAACAGCCTTTACTACATCCTCCGGTAACAAATTCCAGAGTTTGCTCTTGAAGAGCAGCCAGACTCTAATGTATGAAAATGAAGTAGAGCGTTTCCAAGCTCTCAACACTACTACTACTACTGAGCATTTATATAGCGCTACCAGTCATACACAGCATTGTACAGACATGTAAGAGACAGTCCCTGCTCGTCAGAGCTTACAATCTAGTCAAGAGAAAACACAGGTGGTGTAAACAGGGATAAAATTAGGGGAAAGAAAAGATAAGGTGAGTCAAGATCCAAAAGCAGCAGCGAAGAGATGAGTTTTCAACCTGGATTTGAAGAGGGCTGGAGAGGGTGCCTGGCGTACAGACACAGGTAGCTTGTTCCAGGCGTAAGGTGCAGCAAGGTGAAAGGAGTGAAGTCTGGAGTTAGCAGTAGGAGAGAAGGGCACAGATAGAAGTAGTCTTCTAGGAGAGCAGAGTTCCCGAGAGGGGTTGTAAGGAGAGATAAGAGATGAAAGGTACTGAGGAGCCGCAGAGTGAATACATTTATAGGTCAGGAGAAGTTTGAACTGGATGCGGAAACGGATAGGGAGCCAATGAAGATAGGTAAGGGACATTTTTCCTTACAATGCCCTGACACCCTCCAAACCACCACAAACGGATAGGGAGCCAATGAATATAGGTAAGGGACATTTTTCCTTACAATGCCCTGACACCCTCCAAACCACCACAAACACCACAGACAACAGAAAACACCTCCTACTTGGAAAATAGAATGCAACAAGTCAAATGCGACCAAAAGAAATTATTGCAGTTCCCCGTCACGCAGGGAATACCACAAGGTTCAGGCCTGTCATCAATGCTCTTTAATATTTACATCCAACCCATATGTAACATCATCAAATGACACAAATTCCACTATCACATGTATGCTGACGACATCATGGTGTATGCTCCAATCAACCTACTAGCACTTAACACCATAACAATAACCAAATGCCTTGAAGACATGAATGCCTGGCTCACAGCCAATAACATGACAGTCAACTACGATAAAACTGAGGCAATGTTCGTCACCAGGAACCCCACCTTCATTCCACCACAAACTATCAGCATTCTAAACAAAATCATAGTAGTCAAAGATGAAGTTAAGTACCTGGGCATCACAATGGACAGAGAGCTGAACTTGAAATCTCATATCACCAAAACTGCAAGCAAGGCCTATCAACGTTTGAGGATCATAAGAAAGATCAAGCCATTACTCCGCCAGGACCACTTCCGCACAGTGTGCCAAGCACTCATTACATCTCTGCTTGATTACAGAAACTCATTATATCAAGGCCTTCCTCAGCAGACCTTCCACCTACTCCAAATGGTGCAAAACACTGCAGCACGCATCATAACAGACACTCCAAGAGCTGAGCACATCACCCCCGTCTTACAGCAACTACACTGGCTCCCAATGGTGGCCAGAGCAAAATTTAAAACAATCCTGATCATCTTCAAAATCATTCATCATCTCTCAGCAGATGCACTCCAATAAATCATAAAAATGGATATCAGTAATAGACCAAGAAGGATTAATAATGACAACATGATCGGTACACCTGCAGGATACCACAAGACTAAACAAAATACTTAAAGAAGAGCTCCATCACTACTGGCATCCATACTATGGAACTCCCTCCCAACGAGCCTGAGGGCATTAAAAGACATCACCGACTTCCGCAAGGCCTTTAAAACACTTCTCTTTACATAAACCTATGAGCAGGGAGACAACAGTCCACGCCCGAATGGTATTGCAACTACCCCTGCCAACTCAATACCCAATCATCCCAACTAGATTTAGGAGTTCATTGTATAGTGTTGTTAAGTACCCTCATGTAAATGCAACCCTCCATAATGTTGTTAAGTACCCTCATGCTAATTGTAAACCACCAATTGTGCTGTCTAAATTTTGTTAAATACCCTCATGTTAAATGTTGTGCTGTCTAAATTCTGTTAAATACCCTCATGTTAAATGTTGTAAAGTACCTACATGTTAAATGTAACCCTCCAATGTGATGTAACCACTTTGATTGTAGGATAAGATGGTATACAAATCTGTCTAAATAAATAAATAAATAAATAAAAACACAAAAAAAGAAAGAAAGAAAGAGAAGGACAGTGTGACCAGAGCAATACACCGGAGTTGCTCTGAGAGAGCCACATTGAATGTCAAGTCTGCATGATTTAAATCGCAACTTCACGACCTCAGACCAGTCAAAACATCCATATGAGAAAGCACAGAAGAACTTCTGCAAAGCTTATGTCCACCACTGGCAGGATTTCACCGTATCAACACCAACTCTTTGTCCTCCAGAAATGCGTGCAACTCCCCCTGGATCATCAAAAGTCCTGGTCTGGTTTTGCAGCGTGACTCTCATGCAGGCAGGTTAAAGCAGCCCGAAACGGGTCTACAGCTGCAATAAGCATGGGCGTAGCACCAAGAAACGTTTCCTCTGGTCTACCATCACCTTCGCGAATTCAGGGAAAAAGAGGAGTTTGTGCCCCTGATAGTCCAAGGGAGAGTGTATTCTGGCTGCTTCCATTATTTGCGTGACTTGTTGAAATTGCAGAACTTTTAGAATGATTGGACGTGGACGCTTGCCCGAAACCATGGAATGAGTAGGCACTCGATGGGCGAGCTTGATATCAAAAGGCATAGTAAACTTCACTTTCAGCACACCCGGGATCATTGATTGTAAAAAGGCCAACATATCTGGACCTTCAGTTCCCTCGGGAACTCCCAGGATTCTGATGTTATTTCTTCGAGCGTGATTGTTACCATCTTCCAACTCTCTTTGCAGTGACCGGATCAGCTTTGCTTGCTTCTTAATGGCCCTGAACCGCTCCCCATGTGTTGCCACCACATTCTCCACATTCTCCAATCTCACCGTAATTGACTCCAAGCTGTTTTTCAAGGCATTAATATCCTCCTGCATTGTGTTCAGCGAGTCTCCGTTTGATCTAACCCTGTCTTTAACAGCACAAATCTCAGCGAGACGTTCCTGCAAGGCCTCAGCACACTCTCGGATGGCAGCCATTTTGTGAGGTGAGAGAGGCTCCGTTTTTGTTCTCTTTGCACTAGCATTTTGAGTTCCTTGGCAATCCAGACATGTCGGTTTGGAGCCAGACATATCCAAAGTCAACTGATTCCAAAATAGGTAGGATCTGTTTAATTAAAGGCTGCAGAAGTCAAGATTTTTGACCATTACCCTCCAGAGCATAGCTCTTACACATCCATCTTGCCTGGAGTTAGGCTCCGCTCCCTTCACACATTTGTTTTATTAAAAAATTTTTAGCACCCATTAGAACTTTTTAATATGCCCTAATTATCTTAACATATGTTAATTCATATGTCAAAACATGCTAAAGTAATTTAGCATTCCCTACATTTTTTTAACATGCTAAAGAGCCAAGGGGCATGTTTACTAAACCACGCTAACAGTTAGCCCAGGTTAAACAATTGCTAAGCCCACCATGGTACTATTACCATGTGCTAAAACAGCGGTGGTGGCAAAAATGGTCTTCCTACCAAATTCACTCCACCACTTATATAACACTGAATCACTCTCTAACATACCGGTCCCCTGGTCAGACCACTACCTTCTAAAATTCAGTATCACCCTCACTGACAACAACCAAACAAAAAGACCACAACCTCCACAAACTAAGAGATTCAGAAAGTTCAATGAAGAAGAATTTCTTGATCAAATAATTCCACACCTAACACTGTTGTTAAGTGCCGTCGAGTCGGAGTCGACTCATGGCGACCCTCTGGATAGCTATCCTAAATTGTGTTCGGTCTTCAGTCAGGCGGCTCATTGTTGACAGACTGGTACCCGTAGCTGCTGTTATTGTAGCAATCCATCTCACTGCTGGCCTCCTCTTCCTCTTTGCGTTGACCTTCTATCTTGCCAAGCATGATGTCTTTCTCTAATGATCTCTCTCTTCGCATGATGTGTCCGAAGTATGAAAGTCGAAGTCTTGTCATCTGAGAGCTTCTAAAGAAAGCTTAGGTTTGATCTCTTCTAGTACCGACTTGTTTGTTCTTCGGGCCAGTTCCATGGTATACACAGTATTCGCCGCCAGCACCATAATTCAAAGGCATCAATTTTCTTCCTGTCGTCCTTTTTCACTGTCCAGCTTTCACATCCATTTTATGATGTTATTGAAAATACCATGGCTTGAACAAGTCGAATCTTTGTATGGAGAGAGACATCTCTGCTCTTGAGAATCTTTATCTAGGTCTTTCATAGCCATTCTGCCAAGAGCAATGCGTCGTCTGATTTCTTGACTGCTTGTTGCTTCTTTATGATAGTTGATCCAAGTAGGTTAAAGTTGTTCACGATTTCAATTTCTTCTCCTTCAACGATGAACCTGTTGATTATGCCAGTTGTCATGATCTTTGTCTTCTTTACATAAGGTTCAGGCCCATTTTGAGACTATGTTTCTTTGATTGTGAGAAGCAACTGTTTCAGATCATCTTCACTTTCAGCCAGTAATGTGGTATCATCAGCATAGCGAAGGTTTTGATGAGTCTTCCACAAATCTTCACACCTCTGTTTGTCTTCATACAGTCCTGCTTCTCTGATGATTTGTTCTGCATATAAATTAAAACAGGTAGGGGGAAAGTATGCAGCCTTGTCTACACCTTTGCTTATTTTAACCATTCTGTTTCTCCTTGTTCCGTTCGAACTGTTGCTTCTTGATCAATGTACAGATTGCGCAAGAGAACGATCAGGTGTTCTGGTATACCATGCTTCTTAATGTGGCCAGAGTTTCTCATGGTTTACAACAGTCTCAAAAGCCTTGCTATAGTCGATAAAGCACAAATAGATATCCTTTTGGTATTCTTTAGTCTTTTCAAGGATCCATCTCACATCCGCAATGATGTCTCTCGTTCCTCGCCCTTTCCTGAACCCTGCTTGCACTTCAGGTAGTTCTTGTTCTAGGTATGGCTGTAGTCTCTTTTGAATAATCTTCAGTAGAATCTTGCTGGCATGTGGGATCAGAGCGATTGTGCGATAATTTCCACAGTCAGTGGATCACTTTTTTTAGTATTGGTATCAAACACAGATCTTTTCCAGTCAGTTGGCCATGATGTTGTCTTCCATATTTCTTGGCAGAGCTTGTAAGTACGGTAAAACAGCTGCATCAGATTGCTGCAATACTTCTATGGGAATGCTATCAATGCCTGGTGCTTTGTTCTTTGATAAGGCTTTCAATGCTGCTTCAACTTCTTCTTTCATCACCAATGGTTCCTGATCATAAGGTATAGGTTGAAACGGCTGTTGGTCCACTTGATCTTTATCATATAAAAACTCTGTATATTCCCTTCCCAAACCTTTTCTTGATCTTCTCAGCATCATTCAACATAGAACCTTGAGCATCTTGTAACATTCCAATTCGAGGCTGGAACTTTTTCTTTAACGCTCGCAGATTTAGGAAAGCCGATCTTGTTCTTCCTTAATAGTTTCTGCTTCTATTTCCTTGCAAGTGTCATTGTAGTACTTTTCCTTGTCCTGTCTTGCTGCCAACGTTGGAAATCTCTGTTGAGGTCTGCGATTGTCTTCTTTCTCCTTTGGCTTTAGCTTCTCTGCGTTTCTGGGCAATTTTCAGAGTTTCTTCCGTCATCCATTTTGGCCGTTTTTGCTTTTTCACCTTGTTTAGAGACTTCTCGCTTTCTTCCAGCACAACCTTCTTGATGTCATTCCATAACTCTTCCGGAGCTCTGTCATTTGTATCTAAGGCAGCAAATCGATTTTGCAGGCAGTCTTTAAATTCCAGTGGTATATTCTCAAGGTCCTATTTTGGTGCATTCATGAGTGGTTTGCTCTTTTTCAACTTTAGCTTGAGTTTGCATATGTAGTTGATGATCTGTACCACAGTCAGCTCCAGGTTTTGTCTTTGTTGATGTTACAGAGCTTTTCCATCGTTGACTTCCACAGATGTAGTCAATTTGATTTTTATACAATCCATTGGGTGAAGTCCATGTGTACAGTCGTCGCTTGTGTTGCTGAAAGAAGGTGTTTGAGATGATAGATCATTGGTCTTGCAGAATTCTATCAATCTTTCTCCAGCTTCATTTCTGTTGCCAAGTTCATATTTCCAACTACTTTGCCTTCTTCTTTGTTGCCAACTTTTGCGTTCCAGTCACCCATGACTATCAGGATATCCTGGTGTTGCATGTTCTGTCAATTTTCAGCTTGTACTATGTTCATAGAACTCTTCAATTTCATTCTCTTCTGCAGCTGTGTGTTGGGGCATATACTTGAATTATAGTTTGTGTTGATAGGCAATCCTCGTAGACGAATAGAAGATTAAGCGTTCGCTGACTGCATTGGATTTCATTACAGTTCTTGCAAGTTTCATCTTTATTATAAATGCACACCATTTCTTCTTTGGCTTTCATTTCCAGCATAGTAGACCATGTGATCATCTGATGCAAAGTGCCCGATGCCAGTCCATTTCAGTTCGCTGACACCCAACGATCAAGTTGTACACGTTCCATTTCATTCTTGACCACTTCCAACTTCCCTTGGTCATGCTTCGTACGTTCCATGTTCCAATGTGTAAGACATCTTTACAGCTTCTGACTCTCATTTCATGCGCAGCTACATCAGCAGTCAGACTTCCCGAAGGCTTTGATCCAACCACATCATAAATGCTGGCTTTACCTAACACTAACACCGACAAATCTTGAGGAATCAATCAAAGATTGGAACAAAACAATCTCCATGGCTGCAGAAAGAAAACCAAACCAGTCACATCAAAATAGCAACGACAATAAGATTAAAAAACTAGACGCCCCATGGTTTAACTTGACACTCAAAAAACTGAAAAGACAATTAAGAAAGGAAGAAAGGAAATGGAGACAATCCAAATCACTTATAAATTATGAGAAATACATAAATACCCTCCATAGATATAAGGAAACAACAGACAGTACCAAGAGAAACTATTACTCTAACATACTCACCAATTCCATTAACCGACCAAGAGAATTGTTCTGTATAATACAGAACTTAACAAACAAAACATACAACTCAGACGAAATATCCATAGATATTTCCCCACAAGAACTAGCACAATACTATATCAATAAAACAAAACCACAAATGACACCCCCAATAACACATACTGAAATTAATGCCACTTCCCCTGATAACTGGTCCAACTTCAATCTTATATCAAAGACCACTCTCAAATGTACTATAGCTAACATCAATACAACTACCTCCATGCCCAGTGGACTGGATAAAAAAAGACATTTTCAATACTCTCTTCTTTTATCCTCCCTCTGGTCAATCTATCACTAGAAAAAGGCTACTTACCACCATCTCTCAAACATGTTCAAATACGACCAATACTCAAAAATAACGCTTTAGACAAATTATCCCCAAACTCATACAGACCCATATCGAGTATTCCCTTCATGGCCAAACTTATTGAAAAAATAGTCCAAACTCAACTACAAGAATTCATCAATACATTGAACCTCCTCGATGAACACCAATATGGCTTTCGACCATTTCATGGGGTAGAAACATTACTAACAGTCCTTTACGACACATTACTAAGAGGAATTGATGACACCAAACAATCCTTCATCCTAATATTCCTGGGCATCTCTGCAGCATTTGACAGCGTCAATCACTTAATAATGTTAAGTAGACTTCAACAAATTGGAATAACCTCTACAGTTTATAAATGGTTCAAATCTTACCTATCAAACAGAACCCAAACAGTGAGAATACTCAACCAAACATCTACCACTTTCAAACAAACACAAGGCCTTCCACAAGGATCTGCACTATCAGCACTACTATTTAACATTTACCTACAACCAGTCAGTAGTATTTTTAAACGCCATGGCGTCCATTACCATATTTACGCCAATGATATAATGTTTTACCTCCCATTTAAGATCCCGCACCCACCACTACAACAAATAACAGAATGTTTTAATGAACTAACAATATGGCTTAAAGAACAGAACTTACACATCAATTTCACAAAAACTGATGTACTATATATCACCAAAAATCAAACATACAAACCCCCAAGCACCATTACCCTAGATAACCACGAGATCAAAATAAAAAAAGAAGTAAAATACCTAGGTGTGATACTTGACAATAAACTCAACATGGACTCACACATAAAAAAACCTGACAAAAAATATACATTAAAAACTCAAGACATTGAAACAATTAAGACCATTGATTCACTTACAAGACTTCATAACTATAATTCAAGCTATCATAACTCCACACTTTGATTTTGCAAATATAATCCTTCAAGGTATCACAAAGCAAAATCTTAAAAAGATACAACTAACTCAGAATATAGCAGCAAGGATAATAATGAATGTAAGTTCAATAGAGCATATTACACCGATTCTGGCTAAACTCCATTGGTTACCAATTTACAGCAGAATAAAATACAAAATTCTAGTCACCACTTTCAAATTAATAAATAACCTAGCACCATCTGCATTCAATACACTCATTAATGTAGAAATAGATAAATGATCACAAAGGATCAGAAACACAAACACTATAGCAATACCAAAAGACTACACAAAAGCTAGAAAACAAACCACCAAGAGGGCCTTCTCACATTCAGCACCTATCCTCTGGAATAATCTGCCTGATAACATTCGCCTACTATCAGACATAAAGGAGTTTAGAAAAAAATTAAAAACTCACTTATTCACTTTACACTACACCACACTACCTAATCAGAGTACACAAAGAGACACAGGATAACAACTATACTACATAACAAATAACGACATAACTACATAATACTTAACCATACCACATAGAAATCCAGATGAAGAATCTCACAATCTTATAATTATGTGCTTAGTCACATTAAAATAATTAAGCATTTATTATGATCATCTCATCCCCTCATATAATTGAACCATGATATAATTTGTAAGTACCTACAATGTAAATATGTTATAATATTTATATGTTATAATATTTTATTGTTCAAATGTTATATTGTTACTTGTAATAGTTCACTTGTTCTATGTAAAACGACTAGGTATGCACTATCACATACCATATAATTTACTGTTCCTTGTAAACCGCACTTGATACTTGGGAAAGAGCGGTATAGAAATAACTGTTAAATAAATAAATAAATAAATAAAATAAAAATCCTGTGATATCTGCTTAGCAAAGGTTGGGGAAGAGAATGGATGGGTTAGGGGTAGAGTGTGGGCTTTGACTGCACATTGTGGCTTGTGCGGGTGGCTTAAGTGGGTGTTACTGTCAATGTTGTAGTTAGAATAGGTGCCCTTACCACCACCTCAGACTCTGGAAAGAGCATTAAGAGAAAATAGAGAAAAACAGAAAGCCTCTGGAACCAACACAATAGTAAAATAAAATAGCCAGACAACAAAGCTAAAAAAAAAAATGCTATTGTTAATTTAGTGATTGAAATATGTCAGTTTTTGGAATTTATATGTGCTATCTTTATATTTTGAAGAGTACAAGGGAAAATGCTTCACTGTTTTTTTTATTTCTCTGGTGTTATGCTGCATGCAAGTGGCTTCTTCAAAATAGCACTGTGATCACTTCATGCTAGTCTCGTAATATTGCCACTAGGGGCTGTGAGATTAGCACAAGGTGATCCAGGTGCCATTTTGAAAACTGCAAGTGCAGGGGCAAAAGTGGAGAGAGAACACTCCTGTCTCATCACCCCTAAATGACCAGGGAGCACCCAGGAAGTGCCCCGGGTGGATATGCAGAAGAGGGGAGGATGCTCGTAGGCCTGGAGTGCGTGCTTTCCTGATTAGGAGTTGCTGGGTTCCTTTGCAGGACATCCATGGCAAGAAGGCTTTCCAGCCTTGGAGATCCTGAAACAGGTGCCTCTTTGTGTGTTACAAGGGGTAGTTGCCTCTTGTGGGATTCTGAAGGGGGGTTATTGCACAACTTGGGGGTAGGATCGCAAGGAGGTGCAGTGACTGAGTTAACGATATTGAGTTACTGGACTGTATTGTTATGTGCACTAGCTGTCACTAATCACCACTCCCACTCTTGGTCCCAATCACAACCCGATTCTTCGAATAAAGACAGCACTTATTTTACCTGACGGTGTCTACTCTTGATATGCAGTCGTGCTTACTACAGGGATTGTTAATGCCGCTGAATATCCCAAGGTGCCATCACTGAATGCCCCGGTGTCTGCATCAGTGTGTTTCAGGGTGGAACGTAGGCAGCACCCAAGGATAACCGGCACTATCTGGCCAACCCAGTTATACAATGCTGCAAACTGTGTAAATGCTACCAACACATTTAATGCCACTGAATATCTGTGCTGGCCCCTGCTAAATGCTCTGATGCTAACTGGTTAGCATCAGGGCAGGGCAGGCCAGGATCATTCCAGGGTGGCACCTGTCGCTAGCCGGGCAGCGGAGAAATTGAGCTGCTGCCTGGATAGGGGCACGTGGCAAAAGTAAGGCACAGAAATGCTGCCCTTACATTCACCACAAAAGCTAACCAGGCAGCGACTGAATATCGCCACTGCCCAATTATTTTCCATGTTCTGCAGCAGACATGGATATTCAATGTTGGTGCTCATGTATGGCCTTGGCATTGGGTATAAGTTTCAGTGCCTGCAGCTAGCCACTGTAGGAGTAGAATCCACAGGTGCTAAATATTGGGCTCATAGAAAAAATGACTGCAGATAAAGAGCATAGAGCCTATCTCACCCTCTCTGCCATCTTAAGAACATAAGAACATAAGATATGCCATACTGGGTCAGACCAAGGTCCATCAAGCCCAGTATCCTGTTTCCAACAGTGGCCAATCTAGGTCATACGTACCTAGCAGTTTCCCCAAAAGACACAGGTTCCACAATGCTTGTACTGGATCAAGCATTGATATCCTGGGTCCCTTCTTAATAATAGTTTATGGACTTTTCCTCCAGGAACTTGTCCAAACCTTTTTTAAACCCAGATACACAAACAGCCTTTACTACATCATCCGGTAACAAATTCCAGAGTTTGATTACACGTTGAGTGAAAAAATATTTTCTTTTATTAGTCTTAAATAGTTTACCCTGTAGCTTCATTGCATGTCCCCTAGTCTGTCTATATTCTGATAACGTAAACAATCGATCTACGTTTACCCGTTCCACTCCGTTCATTAATTTATAGACTTCTATCATATCTCCCCTCAACTGTCTCTTTTCCAGGTTAAAGAGCCCTAACCTTTTTAGCCTTTCTTCATAGGAGTATCCTTCCATCCCCTTTACCATTTTGGTGGCTCTTCCCTGAACCTTTTCTAATAACGCTATATCCTTTTTAAGATACGGCGACCAGAATTGCACACAATATTCAAGGTGCGGTCTCACCATGGAACGATATAGAGGCATTATAATATCTTTTGTTTTATTTTCCATTCCTTTCCTTATCATACCTAGCATTCTATTTGCTCTCTTGGCCGCCGCTGCACACTGGGCCGAGGGTTTTAACATGTTATCCACAATGACGCCTAAATCTTCCTCATTTTATCATAGTCTCCCTTTTGAAAGTTAAAAGGTAGTACTGTGGATTTCCTTACTATCCCTCCTCCACTAATTAAATCAAAGGCGATCATGCTATGATCACTATTGCCAAGTGGCCCCAACACCCTTATCTCTTGCACTACATCTGGTGTTCCACTAAGGACTAGGTCTAATATTTGCTTCCCCTCTGGTCAGTTCATGAACCATCTTCTCCAATAAGCAGTCAATTATTTCATCTAGGAACTTTATCTCCCTAGCATGTCCTGCTGTTACACTGACCCAATCGATACCGGGGTAATTGAAATCACCCATTATTATTACTGCACTGTAACTTTTGCTAGCTTCCTTGATTTCTTTGAGCATTTCATCATCCATTTGTTCATTCTGGCCAGGCGGACGATAGTACACCCCCACTGCCATCGCCTTCCCCTTTTTACATGGAATTTCAATCCATAGAGATTCTACAGCAAATTTTGTTTCCTGCAAAACTTTAATCCTTTCTGACTCAATGCCCTCTCTAACATAGAGCGCAACCCCTCCACCAATTCGATCAGCTCTATCATTACGATACAGTTTGTACCCAGGTATCACAGTGTCCCACTGGTTGTCCTCCTTCCACCATGTCTCTGATATTCCAATCATATCTAACCTCTCATTTAGTGCTATATATTCTAACTCTCCCATCTTGTTTTGTAGACTTCTAGCATTTGCATACAAGCATTTTAGAGACTGTATTTTATTCAAATTAATTTGGCTATTGGTAGACATGGGTAATTTGGGATCTTTAAGCTCTGTCTGCTCCATACTTGAGGGCATTTGGGCTACTTTACTCTTTTTTTGGAACCTCTCTGCTTTTTTGTAGTATCCTTCAAGGATACATTCTTCCGAACCATGCGCTCTTGGGCGACTGTCGGCTTTCCCCTATCATCTAGTTTAAAAGCTGCTCTATCTCCTTTTTAAAGGTTAATGCCAGCAGCCTGGTTCCATCCCGGTTAAGGTGAAGCCCATCCCTTCAGAAGAGCCCCTCCTTTCCCCAGAATGTTACCCAGTTCCTAACAAATCCAAACCCCTCATCTCTGCACCATTGTCTCATCCACGCATTGAGACTCCGGAACTCTGCCTGCCTTTTGGGTCCTGCACGTGGAACGGGAAGCATTTCGGAGAACGCTACCCTGGAAGTTCTGGATTTCAACTTCCTACCTAAACGCCTAAATTTAGCCTCCAGAACCTCCCTACCACATTTTCCTATGTCATTGGTACCGACATGTACCAAGACAGCAGACTCCTCCCCAGCACTATCTAAGACCTTATCTAGGTGGCGCGTGAGGTCCGCTACCTTCGCACCAGGCAGGCATGTTACCAGGCGATCCTCACGTCCACCAGCCACCCAGCTATCTACATGCCTAATGATCGAATCACCAACTATAACTGCTGTCCTAACCCTTCCCTCATGGGCACATGGCCCTGGAGAAACTTCCTCGGTGCGAGAGGGGTTTACATCACCTGGAGGACAGGTCCTAGTTACAGGATCACTTCCTGCCACACCAGGGTGATGCTCTCCTGTCACGTGACCTCTCTCCTCCATGGCAACAGGGATGCTGCCAGACTGGAGGTGGGATTTCAGGACTATATACATGTAGGTCTCGTCTATGTACCTCTCTGTCTGTCTTATGTTTTCCAAGTCTGCTACTCTAGCCTCTAGAGAACGGACTCGTTCCCTGAGAGCAAAGAACTCCTTGCACCTAGTGCACATGTAAGACCTCTCACCAACTGGGAGAAAATCATACATGTGACACTCAATGCAAAAGACTGGAAATCCCACATCCCGCTGCTGGACTGCTGTCTGCATCTTAGTTTTAAGTTTGTGTTTATATCTTTAAGTTCTTTACGTACTAAAGGGTGCTATGGATATTTATACCAATAAAACTGTACCTAATAAGTTTAATATACCTTCTTCACCTGAAGCTTAATTAATCTCAGGTCCTTAGTGTATGACTGATTTGGGTAACGAGCTTCACCTGAGAGCACCTCCTGTCTTTTAAGATGTGCAAGTACCTATAAAGCTGTGATTATCCCAGGGGTTGGTGGGTGTGGGGAGGGAGGGAGGGATATATCACCTATTTAAGAGGGCTGCTACACAGTACCCTGTCCTGTGCTGCTGAGGTAAGCTATATTCTGATTTGATTTAAATTATAGCTCTTTGCTGCTGCTAGGCTCTAACCTATTATGAAATTTAAACTGCAAGCTCTCTGCTGGATTCTAAATTTAACCAGAAAGCTCTCTTCTGTGTTTTAAATTGAATCTAAAAGTACTTTGCTGATGCTAGGCCCTGAGTGACTATGAAATTTAAACTACAAGCTCTCTGCTGGATTCTAAATTTAACCAGAAAGCTCTCTTCTGTGTTTTAAATTGAATCTAAAAGTACTTTGCTGATGCTAGGCCCTGAGTGACTATGAAATTTAAACTACAGCTCTCTACTGGGTATGAAAGGTAACTAGAAAGTTCTCTTCTGTTTTTTTAAATTGAATCTTAAACTGCTGCTACTAGACCCTGACTGATTTAACAAAAAATAGTGGGTTCACAGATTAATTAGCTTTAACAGAAAAAAAATTCCTTTCAGAAAAATTCCCAGAAGTATATACTCACAATTGCAGATTTCTCTCCAGAAGTAACAGACCCCCTTTCTAGTCCTTCAACTACTAAGTCTTGAAGGACTACCAAAAGAGACTGCTACAGCTTGAAGCAGATCTGCACTTGTGAGTATAATCGTCTGGAATAAACTCTAAATCTTGGGGTAAAAAGGACTTCTTGGGGTTAAAGCTGATAAATCTGTGTATTTTAGAATTCAGTGTTTTTGCTAAGTCAGTCAGATCTTAGTACCACCAGTGAAATTTGTATTTAAGTCAAAGCAGATTATAGCTTAGCATAGAACATAAAACAAGGAAATACATATGTTTCTAGAGAGTTTTTCATTTAAATCAAATCAGAGTTTAGCTTAACTTAGAAAGTAAATTGGTAAGCCTTTACCTTAGAAGCACAGGACAGGGCACTGTGTAGCAGCCAACTTTTAATATATCTTCTTTTCCTCCCTCCCTCAATCCCCGACTTCTACCCACCCCTGGGATAATCACAGCTTTACAGGTGCTAAACTCTTAAAGGAAAGGAAGTGCCCATATTCATTCTCAGGTGCAGCTGTTTATCCTCATCAGGCATACATTAAGGACCTGAGATTAATTAATCTTGAGGTAAACAAAGTCCATTAAATGTATTGAGGTAAACAAAGTCCATTAAATGTCCATGTGCCCATGAGGGAAGGGTTAGGACAGCCGTTATAGTTGGTGATTCAATCATTAGGCATGTAGATAGCTGGGTGGCTGGTGGACGTGAGGATCACCTGGTAACATGCCTGCCTGGTGCGAAGGTAGCGGACCTCACGCGCCACCTAGATAAGGTCTTAGATAGTGCTGGGGAGGAGTCTGCTGTCTTGGTACATATCCACAGCTAATAGCACACTGACGGGCAGTAACAATGTGAGATGGGGCCAAGGCACGCTAATAGCACCTGCACACAGAGCACATGTTATCAAGCCTTGAGCTGACATTGAGACAGGAGTGGCAAGCAGGAATGCCAACCATCCCCACTTTTGACAGTGTGCCAATGAGTGTGTATACATGTGGCTTTCTGCACTGTACTTTAGCTCACTTTGTTTGAAAATGTGAATAACACGAGGCAGAGGATTGTGGGTATCACTTGAAATAGTGCAGAATGGCCTGGGTGTATCTGCCACAATAGTAGGGTCAATGGCTGAGATGTCATTGTGCACATCGGCCATGTGCATTGCCTGGGTGGCTACTGCATGTCATATTGAGATGGTACTCTTCCTATGCCAAAAAGTGACCATGGCACGGCTATGTATCCACATAGAGCTATTATAATGCTTGGTTCCAGTGATGTGGATGCAATCTCTGTTTGGGGATGCCAATCACTGAGCAAAATACTGGGTGTCAATGTTCAGTATTCCAAGACAGGATGCACATGGTTGCACTAAGCACATGCCATGTATGCTGACCAACAGCAGTTGGTTTGTGCTTGGCTGTCACCAGGGCTGGGCCATCCATTGAGCAAGAATGTTGTTTGCACAGGGCCCCTCATTTCAGGGGGCCCCACGCAAACAGCATCTTGAACACTGGCGGCAGTCAGGGTGACTTTAGAGGGAGCTGGAGAGGCCCTGGCTCCCTCTAACAGCTGCCAAAGTGAAGTGCATCTTTTCCCTTCACTTAGGCAGCTGTACTGAAGTTTAGAACCCTGCCGCGCTGAGTGCAGGAAACAGGAAGTTCCCTTTGACCTCAGTGCGGCAGCATTCTAAATGTCAGTACAGCTGCCGAAGTGCAGGGAAAAGGCACGCTTCACTTCGGCAGCTGTAGAGGTGAGCCAGGGCCTCTCCGGCTCCCTCTTAGCTAGCCACGGGGGTCTTTGGGAGGGGAGGGCTTGGACATGGACTGAAAATGGGCTGGGGGGTTACTACGACTGGAAATTGTCTGTGGGGGTTGCTAGGACTAGATATAGGCTGGGGGGGTTGTTAGGACTGGAAATGGGCTGTGGGGGTTTGCTAGGACTGGAAATGGGCTGGGGGGTTGATAGGAAAGGATATAGGCTGTGGGGGGTTGCTAGGACTGGAAATGGGCTGGGGGGGTTGCTAGGACTGGAAATGGTCTGCGTGGAGGGGGGCTTGAACTGCAAATAGCTGATGGGGAGGGGGGCTTGGAATGGAAATGGGCTGTGAGAGGAGGGAGCTAGGACTGGAAATGAACTGTGGAGGGAAGGCTTGAATTAGAAATAGCTAATGGGAAGGGGGCTTGGACTGGTAATGGGCTGTGGGAGGAGAGTAGGACTGGAAATGGGCTGAGTGGGGGGGGAGCTAGGACAGGAAATGGGCTGATGGAGGGGCTAGGATAGGACTGGAAATGGGCTGTGGAGGGGGCTTGGATTGAAATGTACTCATGGAGGGGCTAGGACTGGAAATAGGCTCATGGGGGGCTTGGACTAGAAATGGACTGATGGGGGCTAGGAAAGGACTAGAAATGGGCTGATGGTGGGCTAGGATTGGAAATGAGCTGATGGGGGGGCTTGGATAGTACTGGAAATGGATGGGGGAGCTAGGACTGGAAATGGGCTGATGGTGGGGCTAGGATAGGATTCGAAATAGGCTGATGGAGGGCTAGAACTGGAAATGGGCAGATGCGAGGTCTAGAAGGGAGTGGATGCTGGGTGGGGCTGGAACTAGAAGGGAGCTGATGTTGGGGGAGGATTAGAAAGGGAAGGGGCTGGGAGAGTGAAATGGAGAGGGGAAAAATATTTTGTGCAAGAGGGAAGAAAAATCTATAATTGGCCGGGTATTGGGAGAGTAAGTGGGGATTGAGGATGGAGGGGTAAAATTTGAGTGGATGAAAAAGGAATAAAGAAAGAGATGGAGGAAAGAGCAAAAGGAGAAAGATTAGTATATTAAAGAAGATGTAGAGAAAGAATGGAAAAAAAAATAGAAGAGAGAAGAAAGGACAAATGGACAGCAGACGATGGAGAGTTAGCAAAAGACATGAAAAAAAACAGAAGAAAGTGGCTGGAGCAATTGCAACTAAAAAAAAATTCACAAAAGGTAGAAAAATATCTCTTTATTTTTAATTTTTTAACTGGAATATGTCAGCTCTGGGAAATGTGCATCATTAACGACTGCGCTTTGTTTAGTACAAGAGGAAATTAATTTATAGTTTTATTTCTACAGTGTTGTTGTACATTCCAAGTTTGGCTTTTGGGGTTCCCAGTTTAATTATTGTCTTCATATTTCTATATTGTGATTCCTTGTTCTTTGTTTGGTGATGGTCTATGTTCTGCATGTGTAACTGAGCTGAGGTTTATGTAATTTCTATTTGATATTGCCACTTGTTCTCTTTCCCCAGTAGGTCGTGTATTGTTATTCTTTGAAATATATTGGTTTAATATTTGCAGTGTTGCCTTTTGATAGGTAGAGTATGGTGCTTTGTGAGTCCTGGTAGTGCTGTTATGATACGGCGGGTTTGCTATGGGTTCTAAATGGGCAGTGTTTGTAGTAGTTCCTAATGTGCCTGGCGGTTGTCACTGGACTACAGTAATGTAGAATTTTAGTCTTTTTTTTATCCATACACTAACCTTTAGAAAACATGTCTCTTAATGAGCATTTTAACATTATGAAAATATTTATGCAAATGATGCCCCTTATGCAAATTAAGCCCACACCGAGTCTCCGCACATGGCTCCGCACCCCCCTTGGGCTGCCCCTGGCTGTCACAGCCTAGTGAAGGGAGCAGGGGCAGTCTTACTGCGGGGGCTGTGGTCGATTGTTAGTCCTCAGTGTTTTGAGTAGCAATGTTTCTGGGGTCATGGTTGGACTGTAGCTCCATGCCAGCCTATATGCCCCTACTGCAGTGGCTGTCCATGGCAGCAGCACATTGGCACTTGGTCCTGCTATCAGGGAGTTAGTGTCCAACATAGGCATAACACAGGGCCAAGCTGTGGCCTACAGAATGCAGGAAACAAGGAGAAAAAGCATAACACATTGCAAACAATAACCTACTACATACCAGCAGCGATGTAGACTTGCAGCACAGCCAGCAAAGACCATCTCTAACAGTGCAGGTTCAGTGGACCAGGTGCTGGGCACTCATCTTCACCCTCATGGTGATAGCTGGAACTGTTCTGCAGCATAGCTTGCAGTTGTTATGTGCATGTAGCACACACAGTCAGTGCGTCTTACTGAGATGATTTGCTGGATCAGTGCATTCTCCATTGGTTCTTCAGCTGCAGACCACTGTTTTGCATGCACAGTGCCTCATGGTTAGTAGAGGGCACAACCTATACTGGCACACACAGCAAACAGTTTGATCAGAGACTTACAGGCTCTACACATCTATGTAGAGGTGTAGCCTACTGGTTGGTGCAATGTCTCCATAGTCAAAGGTCCAATCTTTGATTCCCACTTGTTCATTTTGTGCCTGGTTGCTACTCAGGTCACTTTCCCACCTTGCACAGTCATGGCTCTGCTGTGACCCGCAGATCATCATTCTTCTACATTTCTATGATTTATGGCCACACGTTGGGTAACCCAACATGGCATTCCCCATCATGGACTTCTGAGAGCATGGCTTTAGTGGCTCTGCTGCAGCCCATTTCAGCGGGTCAGTGATGTATACGCATAAGATGTCTGGGACAAATAGTACGGATGTGTTTTCTGTTGTGCCATCATTGTGACCTCCCAGCTTTACAGAAAGAGGACATATTGCGTACATTCAAGCACATAACATTCATTGCATAGCCTTCCCCTGCACTGTTCTGCCATCATTACTTGCTCCACATGGGGCAAATTGGTTCAACTTGTCCCTTTCTATCATGACACTCTATCAGGTGTATTGTCTTGCAGTTGTACAGGCTGAGTCACCAGTCCCACCCACACAAATGGTGTTTCATGTACGCCATGGCACTGCTACTTTTGGATCACACACACACACCAAATGCTTTTGGTCAGTATTATCCCATACATCCACCCACCACACACACTGAAAATTCTCTGCTTGGAAAATCCATGGCACAGTCTTGCACCCACCTCTCAGGGGGATTCAGGGTGGGGCAGCTTAATGGCCATCAAGGGTCATTTGCAGCAGTTAGCCATATCATGCACACCTCTCCTGTGACTGCTCCTCATGAACACTCATGGACAATCTTCACTTTGCTGCCCACATCAGGAACATGCTGCCCCCACCCAGACACTGTTCTGGCCTATGGCATACCACACACTGACAGTACATCTGGATACATGTCCATACCTCACAGACACTATAATATAGCTTATGTATTTATTTAGCTGTATTTATATCCCGCTTTTCACTGGGTCAAAGCAGTCAATTGGGGGATACATTTAACACAAGGGGATATGAGACACATATGCTAATACTTACAGGGAACATGGGCAATGGAGGGTTAAGTGGCTTGCCCAAGACCACAAGGAGTGCCTATAGGACTAGAAATCCCAGTCCCTCCAGCCTGAGATTGCTGTCCCCAGGTGGGACTTGAACCCACAGCCCTCCGGCCTGAAGTACCTTGTCCTAACCACTAGACCACTCCTCCCATCTATGGCTGCTACATTCATTCACTGACTCTGATGCCGCCACCACCCACCCATGACACTGCCAACACACACACTGACCAGCATCACTAGGCAGCCGCCTATCTCACCTAGTCAACAGCACAGGCCTGCTGTATGGTCAATAAGAAACAACTCCACACATTAACCACAATGTAGCACTGGGACCTGTGCACTAAAAAAAAAAGCCCTCAGAACTATCCTCTGATATTCATTGAATACTCAAAGCCAAAATCTGGCTTCAGCAATCCAATCTGAGGTAAATTACATCAACGGTCTGCATCCAACCCCTCCATCCGTCAACAGCACCAGAAAGCTACAAAATATCCAATAAACTGATGGGGATCCAAAACTAACAGTTGCTTTGACAAATATCCACAGCACTTTACAATCGTATCATTAAACATAACAAAATATCGAACATTAGTGCAGAAATCAATATACAAAATAATAATGAACAATAATCATAATAATCAGATGCAACAAAGTGACTATCAAAGGGGCATCAGCATTTAACCACATGACAGAGCAAGAGAAAGCCCCTGCACAAAAGAACCCATCAGCACAAGTTGCAATCTTCTGCTCAATTTTCCAAGATGATCATTATGGTATCAACCCCGACGCCACAATCAGACGTCCTTCTTAGCGTTTCGCAGACGCTGCCTCAGTGGGGTATACTATAAAACAACAATAAAAACAATAAAAAGAGTGCTAAACTTTCCCACTACAAATACATACACACTCCTATATCGGAGCAGACAAAGCCTGAATAACTTACCCAACCGGCGTCCCCATCACGAACTCGCCATTCAGCTCAGATAACGCTCGAATCTTTAAACATCCCACAGTCAAGATATACAAAATCCGGCGTCTGACGTCACATCCACGTCACCACTGGGAATTGCCCTACTGAAATCGTTTCACAAGCCGTCAATCAAAAACAAGCCTTCCAATCAATATTAAAATTCAACCCACCCGGAGCCACCGTTCAAAGCATAAATATCCACCGCTGCTCCCGATATATCAAAAATTGCTCACGAGACAGATCTTTAAAGCCTTTGACAACCTGCTCAATCCCAAAACACTGCAGATCATCAAACACATGCCCCAAGATACTTTTCGCAGTTTTTGCATTATCGGTGCAATTGTTCATCTAGGGAAGATTTTAAGGTTCAGGCCCGCTCTTTGAAAAAGGCTTTTCTTGATCGAGGTTATCCTGTAGTGGTGGCAGAGAGGGCATATAAGCATGCGCTATATAATGATAGGAGTTGGTTATTGGCTCCCAAGGTGAGGTCTGCTCATAAAGAGGAATGTGTGAATTTCATTTCTAGGTACTCCCCCTTCAGTATGCGGATCCAGCGGATCTTGCATCGGCACAGTAATGTATTGCAGACTCTCCCTGGTCTTGGTGATAAAAATCTTAGGTGTGTTTGGCAGCGGGATCGGAATTTTAAGGAGATCTTAAGTCTCTCCCGGTTATCGGGTGATATGCGGCTTGAGCGACAGGGTAGGCATGTCTGTTGTGGTGAATGTACCTGCTGTTCTGTCTGTTGGGAGACTGATTGATTTGTTTATAATGGGAAGGAATTTCTTTTACGGTCTTTTACTTCTTGTAAATCTGATTATGTGGTGTATGGCATTTTTTGCCCTTGCCGCCTACTGTATGTAGGTAAAACGATTCACCCTCTGTTTATACGCCTGGGGGAACATCAAAGTAGGTTGCGGTGCAAACGACGGGAGGCTCCACTTGTTGGTCATTGCTTGGACTTGGGGCTGAATGGCGAGTTCGTGGTGAGGACGCCGGTTGGGTAAGTTATTCAGGCTTTGTCTGCTCCAATATAGGAGTGTGTATGTATTTGTAGTGGGAAAGGTTATCACTCTTATTATTGTTTTTATTGTTGTTTTATAGTATACCCCCCTGAGGCAGCGTCTGCGAAACGCTAAGAAGGACGTCTGATTGTGGCATCGGGGTTGATACCATAATGATCATCTTGGAAAATTGAGCAGAAGATTGCAACTTGTGCTGATGGGTTCTTTTGTGCAGGGGCTTTCTCTTGCTCTGTCATGTGGTTAAATGCTGATGCCCCTTTGATAGTTGCTTTGTTGCATCTGATTATTATGATTATTGTTCATTATTATTTTGTATATTGATTTCTGCACTAATGATCGATATTTTATTATGTTTAATGATACGATTGTAAAGTGCTGTGGATATTTGTCAAAGCAACTGTTAGTTTTGGATCCCCATCAGTTTATTGGATATTTTGTAGCTTTCTGGTGCTGTTGACGGACGGAGGGGTTGGATGCAGACCGTTGATGTAATTTACCTCAGATTGGATTGCTGAAGCCAGGTTTTGACTTTGAGTATTCAATAAATATCAGAGGATAATTCTGAGGTCTGTGCTCCCCGTTGTCACGGCGCTGGAGGCTTTTTTTTTAGTGCAAAGGTCCCAGTGCTACATTGTGGTTAATGTGTGGAGTTGTTTCTTATTGTTATGAAGTATCATTGTTAAACTCCGGTTAGGCTTTGTGTTATTTGTGTGCTGTATGGTCAGACATGCTCATCACACATACTGCCACATAGCCCAGCATCAGGTGAATCAACTCCATCAGCTACCAATTGTGCTTGAATCCATACCTTCTCCAGTGTCTTCCCTGTCCCCCCTTTGAATGCTTCAGAGGCTTTCCTGCATTAAGGTGCATGCAAGACATCTTAAAGCAGCATGTTCTGTTACCACATGATAAGTGTCCACTAGCATAACCAGACCAAGACTTTTGATGATCCAGGGGAGTTATATGCATTTCTGGAAGACAAAGAGTCATCAGTGATGCGGTGAAATTTACTTTGCAGCTCTTATTTGCTGAAGTTCTACAGCGCTTGCTATCATGGGCGTTTGGTTTGACTGGTCTGAGGTCATATAAAGGTGACTTATCCACACAGAAGCGACATTTCCCCATGCAGTATTGCTATACACTGGGACATCCATTCTGTCTCTTTTGAAGGAGTTCCAGACTACTATCCTGGTCAAGATGTTTCTCCTGTTGTCTCTCTCTTTCTTCTTTTATGCTCTATGTTGTCTGTGATGTCTATGGCGGTTGAGAGAGTATTGGGGCTTGGAAGAGCGGGATCGCCCTTATTCATTAGGTTGGGGTCATAAGCTGATTCGACGTGGGCTGCCCTGCCATGCAGCTCTGGTGTGTTGGGTTTTGAGTAAACTGTCTTTACTCTTATGTGGGAGGTGGGCAAGGTGCGATATTTTAAGTGACAAAGAAGTGGGAATGTACTAAGTCATTTTGCCCTCCGTGTCTGTCTTGTCCTGGTGGGCTCACCCACTAAGTTTTGTGTGTTTTATAGCCCCCCTGGGTTTCGTGGTTTTGGTGATTTGTTTTTCAGAATTATGTGTTCTTATTGTGAGCGATCATGTGCAGGGGCCAGGGCTAAATTGTGTCTCTTTTTGTTGGGTTTTCTTTTCTGGGCTATAAGTGCAGCTAATACTCTGAGGGAGCTTAAGGTGTAGATCTACAATGTAAAACTATATGATACAATTTGGTATGTTTTTGCAACATTTGATTGTCAATTTGTGCTATATTGTCAGTATGTCTTCCTTTAAGATAGTTTCATTGAATGTTAAGGGCATTAACAATTCCATTAAGAGGAAAAAGATTCTTCTATGCAGTAGGAAAGAAAGTGCTGACATGTTAGGGGCATGTTTACTAAAAACCGCACATTTGCGCATCCGCACAATAGCGCACTAAAAGCGGTACTTAAGTACTCTCAAGCGCCCCGCACATGTGCGTGTCACCACCGCACAGGTGCGCGGCACAATAACGGGCCCCGCACAAGTACGGGCCCGCAAATGTCCGATAGAGGCGTGGAAAGGCTAACGGAGGGCGGAGGAAGGCTCCTGAGGGGCGGAGAGATGGGGTTAATGGGCGGGGAAGGGGAGGGGAGGGGAGAGGCTCCCCGCACATTATCGGGGCCGAATTTCCATGTAAAAACTACTGCGAGTGAAACACTCGCGGTAGAGGGCATTTAAAGGGAAGAGAAACCATTTCCGTCAGCAATGTACAGCAAAACCGGGGAAACCTGAAAAACGTGAGCAGTGTGATACATGTGCACAGAACAAAATAGCAAATATAAATTGAAAAAGACCACAACAAAATTCTAAAAACTTATAACCCAGCTGGGAAACAGTGATATTAATGGGCAACATTAAAAAACACTCACAGGAAAGCTGTGCTGGGAGTGTTTTCTATGGTCGCCCATTAATACCACTGTTGCCCAGCTTGGTTATATTTTTCCCCCTCTTTTCACGGTCATTTGCGCCCAAAAAGAACTGTGCGCCGCCTTATGCTACCCAAAATATACAGTGCGCCACCTTATGCCGCCCAAAAAGAACTGTGCGCCGCCTTATGCCGTTCAAAATTAATTTGCCTCCTAAACCACTTTTACCCATTACAGTTGCTGCCTCAGCTGGCCTTTTTCGTTGCGCACAATGGGGGATTGAACCCATGGCCCCTGCATCATTGGTCAGGGTCTTCACCGTTGTACTACGGCTCTGTTGTTTTGTATACCCAGCAGCGTGCCACTTTGCCTTCCCACGTGCTAATGTCGACCCCCGCACATTAGCGCGACGCGCACAGGTCCGGTCGCTTACTCCCGGTTTTTTGCTATTTTCTGCCTGAACCGCCCACTCCTTTTATGGCACACGCACACTAGTAACGGGGACCCGCACAATTTCGGAGTTTAGTAAACATGCCCCTTACTGTTACAAGAGACACACTTGAATGTAAAGGAGTTGTTAAAACTAGATATAAAACCCTTTTCTCTAGTTGCGTTTTCAGCTGCCCATCATAAGAAAAATGGGGTAGCCATTTTGTGAGGATGCTGGGCGGTGGACAATGTCTGTCATTAAAATTGGATCCACTGAACTGGCCTTAATTAATATTTATGCTCCTAACATTGATTGCCCTACTTTTTTTTTTTTTTTGCTCCATTGTGGCCTTGGCGCAGGAGGTGTCCAGATATCTGACTATTGTGGGGGGGAGACTTCAACCTCGTGCTAGACCCATTGGTGGTCCAGTGAGAACCATTAGGGTTCCCAAGGCTCACCCAGTTCTTGTATCTCTAATGCAGGAATTGGGCCTGATAGACATATGGCGGTTGCAACACCCTACAGACAAAGAATTCACTTTCTTTTCTCCTCCTCATAATTCGTTATCACATATAGACTTTTTCCTAGTCTCCAAGGGACTTTGTTCTAGAATCAGTGAGTCTAATATTCATGTGGCTCACATCTCTGATCATTCCGCAATCTCATTCACCCTATTTGACTCAACAAGCTAGCAATCTCACTCACGTTGGCAATTTGATAGGACTCTTCTGGCCAGTCAGCAATTTTGCAAGACCATCCTGGTGGCTATAGAGGAATATTTTCAATTAAATCTACCTCAAGACTCCTCGGGGTGGGTGTGGTGGGAAGGCTTTAAGGCTAGTATGCGAGCCACCATTACTAGTTTTGCTATAAAGTAGGTCAAGCAGCGTAAAGCAGAATTTGGTGCCCTAGACAAGCAGATTAAAGTGGGAGAACGTATTTTATGCCAGAAAACTGATCCTAATATTTTGTCTTAGATTTAGATATAATTTGATTTTGACCACTAAGGCTTCACAAAATATTCAAGGGCAGAAAGGATGTTATTTCTTGGAAGGTAACAGAGCTGGACAGCTGCTAGCCAACTCGATTAAAGGGTCATAAGGAAGCTTCACGCGTTACAGCTTTAAGGGATCCTCAGGTGCAACAATTGATTGTCAAGGACCCCGACATTGCAGAGAACTTTTGCCAATTTTACGCTCAGTTATACTCCCCAGAGATAGATTTCTCTGAGAAGGAGTTTGATAGTTTGCTAAATAATATTCAAAGGCTGGTGTTAGATCAAGAAACTGCTGCAGGACTGGATAAGCAGATCACAGTCATGGAAATTATTCAGGCTATTGACTCTACGCAAGTGGGCAAGACTACCAGACCAGAAAGCCTTCTGGCTGAATTCTATAAAACGTTTTCCAAAACTTTAGGGCCATACCTTCAACAATATTATAGATTTCTTCTGGACAATGCAACACAGACCGGAGCGTTTGCCTCTGCAAACATTGTTGTTCTTGAAAAACCTGGGAGGGACCCTCATTTAGTTAGTAACTATCAGCCAATTTCATTGTTAAACACAGATTATAAAATCTTTGTGACAATTTTAGCTGGTCGTCTCTCCAAATTGATCCCTTCTTTGATTCACCCAGACCAATGTGGCTTTACTGAGGGACGCTCCACAGCTGATAATGCCAGAGTGCTTTGTCACGTTTTGGAAGGCATGGAGGAAACAGAGGACCCTCTTGTGGTACTCTCACTAGACACAGAGAAAGTGTTTGATCAGCTGGAGTGGTCTTTCCTGTTTACTGTTCTGAAGTGGTTTGGATTTGGTGAGGGTTTCTGAAATCTAATTAAACGTATATATGCGAGACCGAGTGCGAAAATTTCTGTGAATGCGACTCAGTCTAGAGAATTTCTTCTAAGATGGGGTACCCATCAGAGTTGTACTCTTTCTCCCATTCTCTTCAATCTGGCCTTGGAACCTTTGGCCCTACTGATAAGGCAAAGCCTCATAGTTAAGGGTGTTTCTATTGCTGGCATGGAAATTAAACTATCTGCATATGCGGATGATTTGCTGCTTTTCACCACATCTAGCTCCATACCGGTCATTTTAGAATTGATAGGTAAATATTCAGGATTGTCTGGCTATAAAATGAATTGGTCAAAGTCTGTTGTTTTCCCCTTGAGCTCAAGAGTATGTTGGACGGATATGGAGGAATTTCCTTTTGTATGGGAGCCTAAGATGGTGAAGTATTTAGGGGTTCACTATTGCTACCCACTTAGTTTAACCCTACAGTACAATGAAGAAGAAATCCTATCTACAGTTTGTAATATAACAGCAAAGTAGTTCCCGGTCTGTCTTTCTTGGTGGGGTCGTCTTGAAGCTATAAAAATGGCTATCACTCCTAAAGTGATTTATATACTAGAAATGCTACCAGTCTTTCTTACAAGTAAAGTTTATCGTCAAATTGCAAGGATTCTGGTTCAATTTCTATGGAAAAATAAACCGCCTATAATTGCTCTTAGGAAACTTAAATCTAAAAAAGAAGAAGGGGGGAGGGATTTTCCTGACTTTCAGACCTATCACTGTGCTTTTTTGCCAAAACAAGGTTCACAATGGGTGGAGGGGGCCGTAGGTATACGTCCAGTATGGCTTGAACTAGAAGAGAGATTAAGTGCTCCTTTCCCCTGGTGTCTATTAGGAGGTTGAAGTCTCATAGGGTTATCTCGGACACTCAGAAGGCTTTTCAACAGTAAGCAAATGCAATTCCTAAGGAGGATTGCCTATCAAAACTAATACCCATCTGGCATAGTCATTTTTTAAAAATCAATCAAAGTTTATTTGCATGGCAACAATGGTTTAGCAGGGGCATTTGAAGCATTGGCCAACTGATAATGGATGGTAAGTGGAAACCTTTTTCCTCTTTACAAAGTGAATTTGATCTGCCTAAATCCCTATACTTTCAGTGGATTCAGCTGAGGCATTGTATAGAGAAATCCCAGTTGGATATTACATCGTTGTTCGACGAGTGGGGGTTGATGATTAAGATAGGCTCAGTACATATGACCTCTGGGGTGGCTTCTCACTATTATAAACTGGTGGTTCAGAACAACAGTTCTCAGGCCATTGGGGTTCAATGAATATGGGAACATGACACTGGGGAAGTTTTTTTCTCTGGAAATTTGGACAAAATTCTGGAGTAAAATAAACAGGGTTTCTCAGTCTGCCTCTGTCTCACAAGCTTTGTACTTCTTTGCACATAGAGCGCACTTTACTCCGGTAAAGTTTGCTAAATGGGATAAGGCAGCTGGGAATGAGTGTTGGTCTTGTCGGGGAGATGTTGGCACTTTGAGACATGTGGTGTATGATTGCCCTAATATTCAGTCTTATTGGGTTTCCATATGGAATCACATTCAAGAGGTGCTGGGATTCAGGGCCACTCTCTCCTGGTCTGTGATCATTTTTCGATCAGCAATTGGCATCTCGTTGTTACAGAGGGATTGTCAGTTTTTATTTGACTTCATGTTGGGAGTGACCCTACATCTCGTTATTTCTAACTGGAAACATAGAGCAGAGCTTAGTTGGCACGAATGGTGGAATCACTTGTGCTTATGCTGAAAATATGAGCAAATGCCACGGTGTGGTAGAACTCTTAAACCCTCCACTTTTCTCAAGTGGAAACCCCTACAGAATTACATCTCGAAAGCACGATATGAGATATAATAAGGGGTTGTTAGTCAAATCTTCTCATTTCTTATGTAGTGGAGTGTTTGATGTTCCATAGACCTTGTAGGCCTTCAGCTGTTTTTTGGGGGGTTTTCTATAGCCCTTAATGATCGCATGATGATGGGAGGGACAGGGTGGGCTGGGCTGTGAATAGCCTTTTTCTTTTCTTGTTTCTTGTTACAGAGAAGTATTATTTATTTTGATTTATTGTAATTTAGTTTTCTTTTCTTTTGTATTTTGTTGGAAAATATAAATAAAGAAGTTAAAAAAAATTGCCTACCCACTGCCAAGAACAGTGACATCCCACTACCCACTGCCCCCCCCCCCCACCACCACCACAGCTGCAGCCTGTCTGCTACCATACAAGCTTGCAACAGGTCCTGCACTGTGCTCAGGAAAATATCTAAACTAATATCAAATGGGTGAACCCCATCAGCTTTGTATAAATCCTGACAGTCTATAGTCAGGAGCTCATGTGATAGCACAAAGCCTCCCAGTAAGACCAAGAACATGGAAATGTCAGTGTTTATCTGACATCGGAGTCTATCCAATGCATTTGGCTGTTTGGCATCCTCCATACCAAACAGGGAATAATCTGGGGCAATCCCAGGCCTGCATTAGGAAAAGAACCCTTCACACACAGCAAATCTCTTTCTATTTGGTGAATTAAATTATCCCTTAAACAACACATAGATCATTTCCTCCAAATGAACCAACAGCAGATATGGCAATGAGAAACATCTTGCTTACTGGAGGGAAGGGATGAGTTGACTCCTGCTTCTTGCTCATGTCCCGAAGGCCCAACCAGCAAATTTAGATACCCAAGACTTCCAGCCCCAGATAAATTCCCAGCCAGGCCTAAGCAGCTCTTTTCTGTGCCCAGAAGATGAAAGAATGCCCACACGTCCACACACAGATCTCTGGAAGCAACATCCCTGGAAGAGAAGCTGAGAAAGAGAGGAGACTAACATGAACCAGTTGCCCAGCTAGCACACACATTGCAGATAACAAATGGAACACCAGCACCCAAACCTTCCAGATACAACCTGCTGAGCCATCTCACACAGCTGCCCAAGTAGAAGTGCCAATACCGAAGGAATGAGTTCCATACTCTCAGGTGTCAAATCCTGCATGTGACAGGCTCTTACTTAGTACAGACTCATCTCTTCCAAAAACATTTTGGCAATGAGCAACCAACAATGTAGAATCAGCAAAAACTCATGCCCACAAGCACATCTTCCCCGTCCCATCCTCATGAAACCCCTATGACTCCATCCCCCCACATTCACCAACTCTTCATTCCTTTGTATATAATTTTGTTCTCGGCTTTAAAAATGTTCATCGTCATGAGTTCACTGAATTACTCTCCATATTCATTGTAAAAGTTCTAATGCTGTTCATAACTTGTTCATTGTAAAAGCTCAGTTCTCTGTGAATCTCTTTGAATTGTAGAAAAATGGTATATTAAAACTTGTAAAATAAATACAATAAATAAATGCAGCTGTGAATTGAAATCTAGTCAAAGAGAAGCCAACACATTCCACCCTTTGATCATCTGCCCAGGAACTAATGAGCACAACCCTTAGCAAATGCTGCAAGATGACTTATACACCCTTCCCATATTAGTCTGTCTTGAATCACAACCACTGTATATGAACACAGCATTCACAATCTTGTTAGAAATTCCTGTGACATGGCACACTGTCAGTTATGTTCAGCAGCGGCCAATGCAGAACCACCAACTACAGCAGTTCAGATGACAGGCAAGCAGCGGGCATACTGTTGGTTAATGATTTGAGCCACTAATGTGTTGGCAGGTCGCAGGATCATCTGATGATGAGACAACCTGTCACCCTAGACCACTAAATCCACCCACACCCATAACAACTACATAAAGGAAATGTTCTGGCACCACCCCCTCTCCCACTATGCTGAGGCCATGCTTGTGCGCACCAACCTCCATGGAAATAGACTGAAGTGACGTTTCTCTGAAACATCAGAAAATAGCTCAAGGTCCCAGTTTTTCATTAGGGGCACCTGCCACACACAGACCCCATTAAAATTCTGCAAGAATGAATTCCACAAGTCCAAATAATTGGCATATAATGGGCACACTCACACCAAGTGATGCATGCGCACAAGCCCCAATGTTATGCATACTACGAGACACATGAACACTCAGCCCATGAGAATCATCCGGCAAGCAAGTTAAACCTCCCCAGCAATGGCAAGATTTTCCTATGGCCCTGGATTTCCACCATCACCACCACCAGTGTGTCCACTTAATTACTAGGCAATCTGGACTCCATACACTCAGAGTCCAGCTCCCATAAAGATGAACTGTCTACACAGTCCCTCTGACTTTTCTTCATCTAAAGGGATGCCCAGCTCATTTTCAATAGAATGGAAGAAGGGCAAACAACTGGCTCAGTCTTGTGACCCTTCCCCACCCCAAAAAGAAAATCATCCATATAATGCACCAGCATGACCTTCCCTGAAACCCTCTGGACCAACCAATACACAAACGTCATGAAAGTCTCGAAACAAGCACAGGCTATAGAGCAATCCATAGGCATGAACTTGTTGAAGTAGAAGCCCAGATCAAATTTAAAACCCAGCAGGTGGAAAGATCTAGGATGAATGGCAACAATCAAAAGATTGACTCAATATCGGCCTTCACCATCAAAGCATCTGGACCCCACTGATACAGCATGTCTACCACCTGGCTAAAAGAAGCTGACTGCACTGAGCAGAAGCTTGAGTTGATGAAGGAATTCACATTACATACTATTACTACTACTTATCATTTGTATAGTGCTACAAGGTGACAGTCATTTTTGGGCATTAAGGTGCATGCTTGGGTGTCCTGTTAGCGCATGCTAAGAGGGACCTTGCGCCCTTACCACCGGAATGTCTACTACCCGGCCTGAGCCTTTATTGCACGCAAACACCCTTAGCACTTCCATTTTCACATCGATCTCCAATGCTCCTTTAACACTCTTTAGTATACATACCCCTTAGCCTTATTCTGAACCTATCAAGATTTTTATTGTAATCTTCAATCAGTATGTCAAAACAAAATCATTTTCTTTCCAAAAATCATTTCCTTATCTGTCTCTACCTGTGTTTCCTCTGCAATCACAACCAGAGCATTTATTTAATATTACATTCTGGTATTACTTTCTTCATCACTGAAAATCTTAGCTTCCTATAATATCCAAAGACCTCTGGGGATCCTTTTTGCTCACAATAATCTAAAAGAGTTGTATAATGTAGTTCTTGTTTTATCAACCACTTACTCAGACACACCTCCCAGTGGTCTATTTTCTCATCTAGTGCATAATTTTCACCTAGAGAACAAATCTTGTAATATTTCATCCCCATAGCTCATCACCTTATTCCACAGTGAGAAAGTCATGATATACCTCAACACAGACAACAAAAGAGAGACAGTGCGCTCACAAAAAAATGAACATAAAAAAGCAAGAAGGACAATCAGAATAAATATAATAAAAGTGTTAAAAACGTAAAATAATAAATATCAGTTTATGAATATAATCAATTCAAATGACTCAATTTTCATAAAGGCCAATATTAATATGCCCCCCTGAAGGTACAGTCACAAATTAAAAACTCAACATGGCCATGTTTCATCCAGTACCTGCATCTAGGATATAAACGATGAAATAGATGGAATCTGCAAAATAAATGAAAAAAATAAATAAATCATCCAAATATAGCCCATATAGAAATAAGTTTAGAAATGAAAATAAAGGTATAATAGATAAATATTATCCCTTATGTTCTGATCCCACCTATAGGGTTGTTGATTGGGAAGTCATACACAAATGACAGATCTGAACATCATCACATATATCATTTAATTTTATACCACAATCAGACAAGAGTCACTCATACTGGCCATATGGGACACAAAAGGAAGTGATCCATGCAGGTGGCCATCTCTGGGACTGGATGTAGCTTCATCTAATGCATAGATGTGATGGAACCAAAGCTGTAGAGTCATAATAAGGATAGAATACTTGAACCTTTTTTTTCATTTATGTTAGATCTGTATTTCCTTGAATGGTGTTTATTATACTGCATTATCAGTTCAGACAAAGCAGTGCACATTGTGCCTAAGGACCTACTAATGTACATTAAAAAGAGGGACATTGAGCACCTGCATTCTTCTGAGGCAATAGAGTGTTAAATGACTTGCCCAAAGCCACAAGGAGTAGAGGTCAGTGTATGAAGGATATGTCATACAAAAAAAAAAAACCCTTCTAGCACACAAAGAGAGCAAGTGGGAATTGAACCACAGTCCTATGGGTTACAAGTCAGTGCTCTAACCATTAGCTACCCCTCCACTCAGGCAACACACATCAGCAGGGTGAACATATCTGAAGTGCATGATCTGAAATATCATGTTTGCAGACTCAATGTGCTATGTGAGCGCATAAAAAAACTGAAGAATGTGTGTTCACAGAGCAGACACCGGACTGTTCCTAACTATAAGATGAACTGAGTATATTGCGGGCTAAGTGAAAGGGGTCTTGAATGACCTATAACTGTATTGTAGGCCAAGTGAATATGGTTTTTGAATGATCTATAATGTTGTCTCCTTTTTCTGACTGTAAAATCTAGCTATTAGTGTTTCATTCCTGTGAATGCTTGAATGCAGGACCAAACCTAGTCCTGTTCGAGCGGTGCAGCCGCACAGTGCACAAAGGCTTGGGGGGGCGCATTTATGGGGGGCGCATTTAGGCTGCCTGCTATTGCCCTGCCTTCGCCACTTTTTTATTTTTTCAGCAGCGGAAGGGCAACAGCAGACTGCCGAAATGCGCCCCCCCCCCCACCAAGCCTTTTTGCAGCACTTTAAGCAGGTCTGGACTTTTCCCTCCTCCGATGCGATGTCAGAGCAGGGAGGGATAGATCTGCTTAAAGTGCTGGTGAATTGCAGATCAGGCATGCTCGCCACCCTCCCCATACCTTTGTCCAGCGCTATCTGTTCTTTCCCTTTTGCCAGCACCGCTGTGAAAAAAACAGAGGGTGGCAGCAGCAGGGCAAAAGCAGGCAGCGGCTGGATGGAGGTATGGGGGGGGGGGGCACGCACGCCTGATCTGCAAGTCGCATAGGGCGCATTTCCAGCTCGGTACGGCCCTGCTTGAATGTATGATGTGAAACATCAATAAAATATACAATTAAACCAAAAAAAGACTGACTGAGTATCCCACAGCCACAAAGATCACAATTGGGATTCAAACCCTCATTTATCACTTATTTAGCCAGTGCTCTAGCCATTAAATTACACCTCCACACTGTTCTGCACAGCAATGTCTACAAGCAAAGAAACAGCAGGTCCCTGCCTGCTATGGGCGATAACCAGGCCATGAAACAATGTGGCTGGTGCATTCTGAGACAGTGGTACACCACACCTGCAGCCTGCCCACAGGTGTGCATATGCAGTATACATAATGCACAGGAAATGCAGTACTGTAACTGCATAACATACACACTGCTGCAGGATACAACTCTTGTCCAAGGAACAAGGCACATGTTGAGGTCAAGATGCCCATCCCTCCACTGTACCCCCAATATCAAACAACAGTCACTTGCATGGGTCCACTGTGCCACAGTTTGGCACTTACCCCAGAGGCAGCACATGTGCAGAGCATGCAGTCCCCTGTGACATATTGCACATGGCGAGATAGGTACACCTGCACACACACCAAACGAAAACCACATTACTGACCCATGTGATCCATTGCAGCCCATCCTGGCCTCCCCGGGAGGGAGGTGGGCATGCACACATCTCCCACCATCATAGATGACAAGCAGGTTCTAGACAATTCTCCTGTGATCACAGTCACCACTATGGCTGCAATGTCTTCTCTGTGTGCCAGTATGGGTTAGACCCTCCATTACTCATGATGCATTGCACATTCTGAACAGCTTTCTGCAACTGATCACCAAAAGGTGAATGCTGTGATCCAGCATATCAGGCCATAATTACACAGGTACATTGGGTGCTTCGAGTACATAACCACTGATAACTGCTACAGACCGGTTTCTGGGGTCACCCTGAATGTGAGGAAGGCACACATCACCTGGTCTCCAGAGCCTGATACTTCAATATCTGGGGAAACACACAAACACATACACATGACCCCGCTGTTCAAAATCGGTGCACACTGTCATTGGTATCTGCATCTTAGGACTCCTTTAATGCTCCACCATTGTCTACGCCTGTTCAATGTGCAGGAGCTATCAATGCCCACTCAGTGTGCTGTGCTGTAGGCATGCTCTGCCATGCAGCCTTACATTGTACAGTTTCTCAGTGTGACAACTCAGGCTGGATGTAATGTGTGTTTGGGGAGGGGTAGGGGGAGGGGAGGAGAGTTTGCACATGATGCTTTTGTTCTGGTAAGGAATGAAAATGTTAACACACCTGGACAACACTTACTATGTTAAAAGTAACCCAATTGTGCTGTCTAAATGTTGTGAAGTACCCTTATGTTAAGTGTAACCCACCAATTGTGATGTTTATGTTAAGTTTAACCCCAATGCAATGTGACCACTTTGATTGAAGGATAGCGTGGTGTACAAATCTGTCTAAATAAATAATTAAATAAATACATAAATAAATAAATAAATTCCTGATCCAACAGTTGGCCTTGAATCCTTGGCCATATACACGTTGCCCATGTGTTTGGAGCCACAGAGCAGCCATGTGGAGGTATCAGTCCATGGGTATATAGGTGGTCATTGTCAAGGTGCATGAGGCTATGATTTGGGATGTGGCTATGTCTGCTTAGCTGTCTGTGGGCTCTGTGCCATAGTTGTCTGATGGGGGTCTGTTAGGCAGTTGCGTGAGAGGGACATCTTGTGAGGTCTATATGTTGAACAGCTTTGCTATGCTGCTGGTGCAACTGACTTGCATGCTGTCCATATGGGATCTGTTCAGTCAGAGGGCCAGGTCATAATAAATGAACACACACATTCCAGCCTAAGGGTGTCCGAGCAGAATGACCAACCTACCCATTGTGCTTGTGAGCCAGTCATATTCTCATATGTCGCAGACCACAGGAGGTTATCTACATTCATATGTGGTTCAGATGTTTGTGACCCACTGAAGACTAAGTTATGGAAGGGTCACCTGAGCACGCACTAATTCTGGTCATCATTTGGCAGATGAGAGAGCAGGGTGCTCCTTTTTCACTCTGACATGGGCTGTTCTCATATTGCATAGTATTCCTAGCTCAGTGGACTCTTTACGCACCACATGCACATTTCCACTCAATATGCGCAAGTGGGAGGCATCCTGATCCCAGGCACAGCCCATTGAAGAGGCACAGTAGCCGTGTTCCAGGATATACATATGGTGGTAGGCAGCATGCAAACCAATATCTCCCTCCCTGCAAGCGTACCCCAGCCGTTGCCTCAGTGCTGCCAGTGGTCTTATTGAGGTAAAATACATGCAGCTATTCACACCATACCACTCTTGCCCTCCTCCACTGGGGGATGTGGGCACAGGGGCTGCTGCCTTCGACCTCAGGAGAGAGGCAGCAGGATATGCTCCGCTGTACCTGCTGCTGGCATGCTTGGCGTCCCACTGACAGTGTCAACTGCAGTGTTGCAGCTGACACACAGTTCCAGGACACTTTCTTCTACAGCAGCACCCCCACCATCATACAATGCTAACATGGCAGTGGGGGTGGCAGAACTCCCTTCTGACTGTGGCAACATGTATGTGTGCTGCCAATGTCACAGCAGAGTCATACCAGCCATCACAAATGTTTTCCTGAGGCAGCCGACTTGTCAGCATAGTGGATCTGCCAGCCCCACATCATCGCCCACGTGACACCTCCTTTGCCACATTTGCAACATCAACTTTGTACCCTGTCTGAATAGGGCACTATGCTGTTGCTGCTAATGGAACACTACTATCACTTCCACTCTCCCCCTCCAGCTCTATTTCTACTACCTTGGGGTATTGCACTCGAAAGTGGTACCATAGTTGTCGGTATCATATCCAGCATGGGGACTTTTTATTGGCTGCCATTGAGCATTCTGCAGCCGCAATCATGTGCATAGTTAGTCTCCAATGCCTTATGGAGGGGGTGTCCTCTCCCTCCCAGTATTGTAGGATAAGTTTCTTTTCCACCCCTAGTCCTATCAGGGATAAAGTGGCCTTCCATCTTTCATATGTTACTCTCTCCCAGTGGGCCCTCATCCCACAACAACAGCATATTGTATGTCCATTCCACTTGTTTCCCAATTATCTTAGTCAGGCACTCTAGCACTGGGTGCCACAACTCGGTCAACTTGGGACATTCTAAGAAAGCATGTTTAAAGGTCTCTGTTGGGCCTTTGAATTTGTCACACCGATTGTACTCCCAAATCCCAAGGCCCATAGGTAAATGAGTACCCTATCCCTTTTTATCGGGGAGTGTATGCCCCAATATTCAGTGTGACAATAGTGCATTCAGCCATTCTTAAGTAAAATTATTGCTTTACTTTGCTTATTGTTCCTGTAACGCACGTTCCAGAGGTTTCCCAGCTGAACGTCCAGCCCACCTGCTCTCTTTTTAAGCCACCTCCAGCTCTGTCTCATGTTCTTTCCCCCCCCCCCCACCCTCGCTGTTTACTCTTCTTTTGTTTCCCCTTTAGCTGTCTTTTCATCCTCTCAGATCCTACCACATCCCTTCCCTTCTCCTCCCTTCCCCTCCATTCATCCCCTTCCCAACACCATTCTCTTGCTTTCTCTTATCATCCCCCCATGTGGGGCTAATCCCACAAACTCCAAGCCGCTGTTGACCATTTCTTCTTGCCCACAGCCCAACACCCACTGTAGTACTGATGTTTCCCCTCCCCCTTCCCCTCCACCCACCTTATTCAGTACAGCATAGTCGACCCCCTGCCCGTACTCTCAGGTGATACAGCGATTTGTCCCTCTCACTCTTCATTCATCCACTGATACCAGTTTTTTTTTTATGGTGTATTCTCTCACTCTGTACATGTGCCTCCCTCTATTTCTGTTGTTTTACCAGCCATTCCCAGTCATTTCTATTGTCTTTCTACATCTTCCCTTTTGGCGGTGTGGGGAGGGGGGATATTTACCCCTTTGGTATTTTATCTTTTATACCTTAGATGGAGGTGATGGATGAAACATAGCCATGTTGGGATTTTAATATGTGACTGTACATTTGGGGGCCTGTTTGCAAAAGTGTGGCATGTGCAAGGTGTGTGTGGCAGATGTAAGGGGGCTGCCCAACATCGGCACTGCATTTAGCATACAGGTCAGACATTTACCACATGTGTCCTGTTTTACATGCCTTGGCAAATATTGAAGCGTTTGTTGTTGTAACGACATGCCAAAAAATATTGATTGCTTTCATGGAGATAATGCCCTTCCCCATCTCCCCAAAATATCCCCCTTCGATCAAATCTCCCCCACTGATCCTACTCTGATCCTAACTCCCCTTCTGATCTTCCCAGTTTAGCAACCAAAACCCATGGACAGTCCGACCTGGCCCCAAGAGAACCTCCCAGGACAAGGTGCATGCAAGGAGAATATCCCTCCCCCCCCCCCCACCCCGGCCTACCCTGGAGGCTCCATGGTAACTCCTAGCAGAACTCTTGTCACTCAGTCCAGATTTCAGTGGTATCTCCGATTTGTTTACTGCCACTAAATATCTTGCTGCGGCTGACCACTGTGGCATTTGAATATTGTTCTTTATGAATATTGGACCCTTTTAATTTATTGAATTCATAAACTTATATTTATTCTTTTAAAAATTTTAACACTTATTATTCTTGCTGTTTTTATATTCAGCTTTTTGTGAGCGCACTGTCTCTCTTTTGTTGTCTGCGTTGAGGTATATCATGGCTTTCTCACTATGGAATAAGGTGATGAGCTATGGGGTTGAAATATTACAAGATTTCTTCCCTCTGGGGTGGTTTCTTCAAAAAAATTATGCACTGGAAGAGAAAATAAACCACAGGGAGGAGAAGGTGTGACCGAGTAAGTGGCTGGTAAAACAAGAACTACATTATACAACTCTTTTAGATTATTGTGAGTGAAAAGGATCCCAGAGGTCTTTAAATATTACAGGAAGCTAAATGTCCAGTGATGAAGAAAGTAAGACCAGAATGCAGTGTTAAACAAATGCTCTGAATTTGATAGCAGAGGAAACACCGGAAGAGAAAGATAAGGAAATGATTTTTGGAAAGAAAATGATTTTGTTGTGACACAATCGGGCAAGTGGCATCCAGGCCTGGGCCATGTTCCCTGCCCCTCCCCCTTCCCCTACTGCCTTCCCACCCTTTATCCCCCCTTTTACCCTGCCCCATGTCTCCTTGCTTAAGTCGTCCCTCACCGCTGACAGAATGCACAGACGACCAGTTTTGCCACAAAAATTTAGTTTATTGGATAATGTTGGTTGGCCACATCATAACCTTAAGCAAACATATAACCAAAATTCACAGTGTACAATTCTCAAACATATATATAACATATAAATTGCCCTAAACCTTTCTAACACTTATCCTCGAGGCGCACAGCCCATATTCGCGCAAGGGAGGTGCCCGTCAAAGCCCGCCCCTTGAACTGAAAACACTTCTTGACCATTGCTGTCATAAATGATACACATTATCCATAATATGCTGTGTGGGGCGAAATGCTGTTAAAGCGTGCACTATACCCCTGGTCGCAGCAGCATCCTCCTTTTTTGTTTCTGGCCCGGCCCATCAAAGGTCAGGATTGCTGCGTACTTAATATATGGCAATGAGGTGTCTCCCTCCCTCCCTCCCCCCACCATCAAAGCATGGGGAGGCACATTGCCATGATCCTGCTGTGAATCCGTCGTCTCTGTCAGGGGGAGGGCAATTTCCTTGAGGCCATTCCCCCTATACTCAACTGCACGTCTGTGTGCTCAGTCCGATGGTCCTTAACCTCTGGCCACACCTCCTGACAGCAACTCCTCTCTTGTTGGGGGACCCCACCCGGTACTCGGCTGTGGCCAACAGCATTTCTACTGTGTCCTGTCCGCGCACAGGAAAAATGTCCATGCTGATATCTGACAGATATATGCCTGCTGCACCACACAGGACAGGGCAACTTACATCGATGAGGTCATGCACAATGCAACTCCTCCTCCATGAAGCAAGCCAACCAGCCATTTGCATTTTATCTTGTTTTCTGCACTGCCAAGTGTGACCTTTTTGCCTTTTCAGACCTTCTGTGATACGATATGGGACCATACAACCCGAATCCCAGAGAAAATGTCAGCCAACTGCATCTTCCGGTTAATTCAACACTGCAGGTATTGGCCAATTGTTCCCCCTCAGAAGAATCACTAAGACCAAAGGACTCCTGGCCGCCCTCCTTCTGCATATAAGGGACAGAAGAGACAGAACCAGCAGGTCCCATATCATTCCTCGCACCTCCATCCCGATGATCAACATCTCTGCAGGATTCAGGCCCAAATTAAAGCCCTGAGGTCTGCTCCGGGTTCTTCTTTGCACCCAGTGGACATATGGATGGCCTAATGTCCACATTTCCAGGGGAGTTGCACCTAGGGCAAACATCAATAGAAGAACACAAGAAAGGTCAGGTTAGTCAAAGCAACATTCGTCAATCCCTGGTTTCCAGGCGAACGTAGAGGTTATAACGATCAGAACGCCACCCATCCACAGATATGTGGAAGGAATGAATTCCGTAATAGCCAACCTCAAAGTCCGACTCTGCGATGACTGGCTTCCACACCTCTGCTTCCTTGCAATAGTTTTGGCTAGAATTTGTTTTTTATAATGGAGTATAGATGAATTCACTTCTCTGCTTCTTCTGTTTTTATTAGACATGGTGACTCTAGGCAGGGGACTCCGCTATTGATATAACATTATGGATTTTTAAACTGACTCCTGTTTTATTTAATTTTACCTCTGCAGACCTGACTTTTTCAGCTAATGGTGTTTTGGTCAAGATATATTTTCACAGTTTGCCATTGTAAGTACCCATTTAATTTATATTAGAGATGGAACACCTTGGCTCCTCTTCATCTCTATTTTATGTCCCGGTTTTGGGTCAGTATATGTGGTTTGTGTACTGTGATGTGATCAGGCATTATAGTTTATGGCTTCCACACCCTGGAGAATTGGAAGCAAGGCGGGGGTCCTTCGCCTGCATTGACCAACACTGCTCGCCTCCCATTGGGTATAATCATTTGCAATCCTCAAAATACCACACCGGACACGTGCGGTCTCCCGGCAGGGGCGACTATGACAATTTGTCCCTCCCTTTCATGGGGTCCATCTTAGAGCTACAGGTCTGCAGTTAGATGTGTGGCGATGCTCAGCTGACCATCCCATCATTATCCTTGCAATGACAAAATCCACTGAAAGGCTCTGTTCTCCCATTGCTTTGGCAAAAGAGGTGATGGCTGTTAAGCACGTTCTTACTGCAGATTTACTCCTGCTCCTGTCCCTATAGCAGAATAACCAGCGAAGAATGGTGCTGGCCTTAAAGCAGTCTCCTCCCTGATGCCGTCCTGCACAAAAAAGTCCCGGAAGTGATCCCAGGCCTTCAAGTGTCGGCCTGGTACGCTCTGCCAGGAAATCCATCAAGAGGCTCCAAACTTCGGCTGGTCCAATACCCAGACTGCCTCTGGAATGGATATCTTGACTGCATCTGCCCAGGGAGCTTTGGCCTGAAATGTTGCCATCTTAAAATGAGAAAGGGCATCGGCAGTCATGTTATGGAACCAGGAACATAAGGAAGAAAGAAGCTCTCTTACCCTGAGTGCCCCAGAGAATGCTAAAGATGGGTCTCAAAGGTGTTCTAGCAGACCACCATCCATGATGGCGAGCAGCTTCCTTAAAACATCATGGGTGATCAGGCACCTGTGGTCTGGAGTGCAGCAATGGTCAGAAGCCATGTCCATCATCCTTTAGCAATGATGAAATCGGCCGAAGGGCTATTTTTCCCCATTGCCCAGGCGAAGAAAGTGACCGCCACCAGGGGCATCTGTATCGCAGATTTCATCATGCCACTGCCCTTGCATGATAGAATCCACTGGGGAGTGGAGCCTGTCATGCATCGGTCACTGTCCCTGATCCCGTTAAGGCTACAGAACTCACAGAAATACTCCCAGACTTCCAAAATATTTCTGGCAGGTGAGTTTGGCCAAGGAAACCCAACAATAGCTCTCGAACTTTGGCAGGCAAAACACCCAGACTGCTGCTGGAATGGATATTCTGATGGCATGGAACAATGAGAAAGGGCATCAGCAATGTTATTGTAGAATCCCGTAATATGCTCTGCCTTAAAGGTGATATTATACAAAATGCAGAGCATAACAATTTCCTGGGCAGCGCCACCACCCCTAGCATCCTGGCATACATCTTGTGTACTGCTTGGACCACCACCAAATTATTGGTGTGGAATGCAATCACCCTGTTAGCCAATTGAGGGGCCCAGATAGACAGGGCTGCCAACAAGGGGAATATCTCCAGGGATGTGATATCCTCATTAGCCCTGAAGGAGTGCCACTCATGAGGTCAAGACTCCAAGCCCCAGACCCCCCAGAAGTATATCCCAAAACCGCCCCCACCCCCAATGCATCTGTGAACAATTCCAGGTCACAGTTTAAACAGGGGGAGCCCTGCCAGAAGGCTAAGCCATTAAAGGCCTTCAGGAAATGTTCCTCAGACTCGTAGGTATTCATGTATGCTCTTATCAACCCTGATGCGGTGGTGCCTCTGCTTGACCCCCCACTTGTCACAAGAGCCAGTCGGTGACAGAAAACCTGCCTCATCAGGATCATCTTTCAAGTGAAACGTAATAAATTGAGTAGAGATTGAAACTGGTTTAATTTAGCTTTCTGTTCTAATCTAACTTTTCGCAAGGCTCTCATTTGCCAAATGGTGTTTTTTAATTTTTCTAACTTATCCCTGGGCAGTCTAGACACTTGGACTTGTATATCTAGCTCAATTCTGAGGAATGTGTCTTGCAGGTCCCACGGCCATTTCTGCCGCCAGAGGTACTCCAAACCGCTGTGCGATGGGCTCGCAGGAATCCAAGATTCTTTTGCATTCCTTGAACCTGGCCCCCATAAACAGGAAATCAAGATAATGAACAGTTGAGCCAGGCCTGGCTATTTCTTTGACTGGCCAAAGCAGGAATGAACTGAACTGCTGAAAATATGCACAGGAATTGAGCAGCCCATGGACATACATTTGTCATAGTAGATGAAAATGACTCTGGATGCACCGTGAGCAGTCAGAATGCCAGCCCTATCTCTGCCTTAGCCAGTTTTGCCTATGGCCCAAATTCTGAATGATTGCTATGGTCTGGTCGATAGACATATATCTCACAGAACACAAAGAAGGATCGATATGGTTAACAACCAACTCACCCACGGGACAGAACAGCTTGTGTATCAAACAGAATTTGCCTGACTCCTTTTTTGGCACTATTCCCAAGAGGGACAACACCAGACCCTTCCCAAGACATTTTCCTTGGTGATTCCCCCGCCCCCCCCCCGCACCACCTGAAGGTGCTGAAGGAAGGAAGGGGGGCTCCATATGGTGGGCAAGGAAGTAGGGACGGAGGATATAATAGGGAAACCTTCTGCAAAGCCTTCCAATAATGATGCATGCCAAGTCCTGGTGAGGGTAGGACCATGGCTATGAATGCAAGCTCTCAAGCCTGATGTGCGAGGAAGCCATGTCCTTCGCTGGGTCATTGGGGCAGCGACTTAAAAGGCTTTCCCTTACTGGTGGATCTACAAGTGGAAGCTGAATGGCTAGCTCCACAGACCGAACAGGCATGCCAGGACTTACATGAGTTCCATGTGCAGCTACTGGTATTATATTGGGGGCAGTATCATCACCCAGTATGTCACCAGTATGGTCACCGGATCTTAGAAAGGATATAGCAGAATTAGAAAAGGTACGAAAAAGAGCCCCCAAATATGGTAAAGGGTATGGAAGGATACCTCTATGGAGAAAGGCTTAAATGATTAGGGCTCTTCAACTTGGGAAAAGAGAAGGCTGAGGGGATATATGATAGAGGCCTATAAATTAATAGCTGCTAGTGTATCTGGGTTTAAAAAAAAAGGTTTGGGAAGGTCCACAAACCATTATTAAAGAGGACCTGAGAAATCCACTGTTTACCCCTCGTGGAACCTGTAGCCTTCAGGAACTGGCCAGGTACTTGTGACTTGGATTGGCCACTTTTGGAAACAGGATTCTAGGCTTGATGGAGCCTGGTCTGACCCAGTACGGCATTTCTTAAGTTAATTTGTAACCTCTAAAGCAAATAGAACTGGTTTTTGTTTTATTTTTTTTTGTTCTTTTGTTTTTTAAATTAACAATTAAACCCAAGATCTCGCCTCTTTCCAAGCTTTAAGTCACCAAATAATCACTTTTGCCATCAGCTTTCCCTCTAAACAGTTGCAAAATCCAAATCACTCATCTGGATTACCTATTCTCCATCTGGATCCAGGAGTCCTGACATTAATCTGTTCCCTACCAGCACCATATATATACCCACAACAGGGCCACTGGATAGAATGTAGAGCTCTTTTCTAATGATTTGAACTGTCCTGGAGATACATGATCCACAGCCAGGTCTCAAACCTGCAACACTCAGTCATATGCATACCACCTCAGTGTGTTGAGCCATAGTGTTGACATGTGCTAATGTAGCCACTGGAAGGTAGCATCACACCAAACCATAGCTAGAGAATGCAGTAAGATGGGCAATACCAGAAAAAAAGGGGGGGGGGGTGTTGGAGTCAGCATCAGTGTAGGAAACAGCACTGTAAGTGAGAATGGATGCTGACCCTATCAGCCTTCCCTGTTCTTGTCTAACTGCAGAATTGAGCCATAGGCTTGCAAGGACTGCATGTTCCTGCTTGACCTCTGCCCCTGCCCCCAAATACCATCCAGCCATATGGCAGGCCATGTGCTCTCCTGCACTGTCCTTCCCCCTGGCCATAAATAACAACCTAAAGCAAGAAGTCATGGTCTCAGAAGCAGCAAAACAGGACAACCAGTAAGTAGAGTGATCCTTACGCAGGTGTGTCTGGCAAGAGAAGAAGGAAAAAGCATGGTCCTTTTCCATCTGAACCAGAGGGGCAAGACGATGGCTCACAGCCTGCAGGCCATGGCCATGGCCTGCCCCTCCACCCCCAAGGCATATTAACCCCTGCATCTTGCCCCTGCCCTCTTATGCATGGGAGCTGATAATCCAGCCAGCTGGGTCTTACTGATTGAAGATTACAATAAAAATCTTGATAGGTTCAGAAAGAAGACTAAGAAAAATCAAATTCCAAAAATTTAAGGAAGATTAAATTTAGGATGAGTAATAATAAACAAGGCACCGAAAGGAGATGGGTTAGATTCAGGACCAAGAGAGATAGTGAAGAAGTTATTTTTATAAACAATCAGCACTCGCACCACCTGACTCATATACAACGCCAAATAAATCAGCCAACACTGACATGATGGCAATAACATGGCCACAGCTTTATTTAACTTTTTTTGTGTACATTTTTATTTAGTTTTCCAAACACATAACAATACGACAATAACTTTATTTAACTTTAAACAAATCTAATCATTTAACAGAAACAGCTTACCCAGGTCATCCCACCCATTACCCATAAAACATCCTAATCTTCAACTCTGCCACCTGGCTAGTTGGTGATGACCTAGCTATAATCCTTATTTCCACTTAGTCCTCGGTAATGGCAAGCTATGACCAGTGACTCAAAGTAGTGTCACATGCCAAACATTATATCCTTCACTTTCCTCAGTCTTAGCCTGTCCTCATAACTTTGGATGAGTCTGGGGTATTACCAGAACTGCCTACCCCCTGCCAGGAATGATTACAGCCTCTTGCTAGTCACTGCCCCCCCCCCCCAACTACCAAAGCTGCAGCCTCCCTGCCACCATAACAAGCTTCAAACAGGTCCTGCACTGTGCTCAGGAAAATATCTAAACCAATATCCAATAGGTGAACCCTATCAGCTTGATATACTATAAATCTTGACAGTCTATAGTCAGGAGTTCATGTGATAGCACCAAGTATCCCTCCATACCAAACAGGGAATAATCTGGGACTATCTCAGATCTGCAGTAGGAAAAGAACCCTTCACACATAGTACATCCCTTTCCATTTGGTGTATTAAGTTACCCCTTTAACAACACATAGATCTTTTTTCCCAAATGAAACAACACCAGATGTGGTGATGAGAAATTACTTGCTTGCAGGAGGGAAGGGATGAGTTGACTCCTGGTCATGTCCTGAATGCCCAGCAAGTGAATTCGGATACCCAAGACTTCCAGTCCTAGATAAATTCCCAAGCAGGTCTCAGCACCTCTTTTAGGTGCCCGGAACATGAAGGAATGCCCACACATCCACACACAGATCTCCGGAGGCAACAACCCTGGAACAGAAGCTAAGAAAGAGAGGAGACAAGCAAAGTTAAACCTCTGCAGCATTGGCGAGATTTTCCAAAAGCCCTGGACCTCCACAATTGCCGCCACCAGTGTGTTCACCTAATTCCTGGGCAATCTGGACTACATGCAGTCAGAGTCCAGCTGCCATAAAGATGAAATGTCTACATGGTTCCTCTGACCTTTCCTCATCTAAAGGGATGCCCAGCTCATTTAACATACAATAGAAGGCCAAAACCAACTGCTCAATCTTGGGACCGAGCCCCACCCCCAAAAGAATCAACCATAAAATGCACCAGCATGACCTTCCCTGAAAACCTCTGGACCAACCAATGCACAAATGTCGTGAAATCCTCAAAACAAGCACAGGCTATAGAGCAATCCATAGTCATGCACTTGTTGAAACAGAAACCCAGATCAAATTTAAAGCCCAGCAGGCAGAAAGACCTAGGATGAATGGCAACAAGCAAAAGGTCTACTCAATATTGGCTTTTACAATCAAAGCACCTGGACCCAATTGATGCAATATGTCTACCACCTGGTCAAAAGGAGCATACTGCACTGAGCAGAAGCATGGGTTGATGAATGAATTCATGCTACATCCCTCTACTACTACTAATACTACTACTATAGTACTACAAGGCCTACGTAGTGCTGTACATGTACAAGTAAGAGACAGTTTCTGCTCATCAGAGCTTACAATCAAGACAGACCACACAACTGGGGACTAGGGTAAATAAAGGAGAATGGCAAGATACAGATAGGTGATAAGCAGGAGAATAAGGAGATCAGAATCCAAATGCAACCTTGAAGAAGTGAGGTTTTTAGTCTGGATTTGAAAAGGGCCAGAAAAGGAGACTAGCAAACTATCTTACCAGGAAAGACAGAGTATGGATTAATCACAATTTGCCTGGCTCCTTCTTATGCACAAGACCAAAGAGAGAAACAGTCAGGTCCACAAAAGGAGGATCCCAAAAAGGATCACAATTCACCCCAAGTTCACTCTGCAAGCTTCTCATGAACCATGACAGGATATTTTTATGTATTTATTTATATACTCTCTTCATGGACAAGCCAATCAATTTCAACACCTTCAATAATGGCATAGCTACCCGCAGCATCTCTGGAAGAATATTCTAGAGTTCTAACACTACTATAAAGGCCCTTTTCCTCCATTTTTCTAAGCTTAACCATAAGGGTTTAGCATCTTTATCTTCATCTTTATTAAAACATTTGATAGACCACCCATTGGGAGCCATCTGGGCAATTTACAATAACAATGATATATATTAGAAAAGCCAGAAACAGAAAAGGAACTACAATGCTAGACAGGAAAGTGCACACCCGTACAGGCCTAAAGAGAGAAAGAGCCTAAGTGGAAGGAGAGGAGGAAACAGGGGGGTCAGAGAAAGGGAGATCATAGGCAGTACAGAAGAGGTGGGTTTTCAAGAGAGACATGAATTTGGGAAATGATTCTTCTTGATGGATTAGGGGTGGAAGGGAATTCCACAGTGATGGGGCTAGAAAAAAGAAGGCAGAATGCCGGATTTGCTCCAGGCGGGCACAGGCAGGAGAGGGGAGGTCAAGGCGGTTGGTGTGCAGGGACCGGAAGTTATGAGGTACTGTACAAAAGTGTATTGAGTCTGCGAGATACTGAGGGGTGTGCTGATGCAGGGCCCTGTGTGTTAGAATTAGGAGTTTGAAGATAATGTGGTAAGGGATGGGGAGCCAGTGCAGGTGGATCAAGGAGGGAGTGATGCGATTGAAGTGAGGAGTATGAATGAGGAGACGCGTGGTGGTGTTCTGAATTAGCTGTAGATGGTGAAGTTGATGGTGGGGGATACTGGCAAAAACAACATTACAATATGCAAGATTCAAAATTACTAGAGACAGAAGAAAAGTTGTGAGGGATGTTGGGGAGAGCCCAGGACCGATGGCTCTAATCTGATGAAGAAAAAAGTGGAAGCGGTGCACAAGGGAGGAGATGTAAGTGTGGAAGGAGAGGTCAGGATCCAGGATAACCTTGAGGCACCAGAGTGAGGTTAAAAGGGGGACTGGGGCATCCAAAAGAAAAGGGGAGAGGGCCAGTTGGGGACAACCATGGGTGAGCCACATTGCAGACATTTTGACTGGGTTGAATCATCCATCATCCATCTTCCCACTATTTGTTGCTAATCTGGTCGCCACATTTTGAGCCACCTGCAATTTATCTATGTAGCCTGAAAACCAACAGAACTGCTGAGGGATTCTGAACTGCCAGGTGGCATTATGAATCCCATGTAAGAAAGGCAGGTCCTCTAATGGAATTACAAACCCCTTTAAAAAAACATCCCACAAAAACTGAGTGCTCCCTGATGCTAATGAAGGGAGCTGCTCTGGTGAGTAAATGATGTTGTGTTATTTTTTTATTTGTAAGAGGTATTGTCTGTTTTATACCATATTTTGGATGTGATATTGTAATTCATCAAGAATGTATAGCCTGGCACAGTACAAATTTGTATAAATAAATAAATAAATGCTGGAACAGGAAACTCCTGCCACCCCCAATTTCAACCCTCCCAGGCTAGGCCACTGCACACGCTGCATTTCTGTCTAAAAGGGCATACTGGCCACTCGCACTTCACAGCATAAAAATGGAAGAGGAAATTGCCCCTTCCCTCTCTGTAGTTGAGCAGAGACCCACACTCTCTGCCATGGTGGGTAGGGATGGAGATACACCCCTCCTCTCCTTATATGCCTTCTTCCTCTTCACCTCTTCCTGTTCCCATGCCAAAAACATTCCCCTTCTCGATCACTCCTCTTAAATGGCTTCAGTAGCACTCTAGCTATATATTATGTATCCCGTGTAAGAGAAGGGGGGGGGGGGGGCACCAGAGCCGACTGATCTGGAGGCCAAACACAAAGAACACCCAGATATGAGAGGATAAAAACATGGTCTGGGCCCCCTGCCAGCCAGCACCTCTACCAAATGAATTCCATAGTGTCCAGAAGCACCCCCAGTACCCACCATATAGGATATCCACCCCTGTGGCCTGAAATTTGCCAAAGGAGTGGGAGACATTCCACATAAAGCACCCACGCTCTCCCCCATGTGAAGAGCCCAGGGAGAACACCACAATACATAGTAACATAGTAAATGACGGCAGATAAAGACCAGCATGGTCCATCTAGTCTGCCCAGCAAGATGGCAAGAGTAGGTGCACCTGTCGCTCTGTGCAGGCCACCCCTCCCCATGTCTTTGTTTAGGGGTAAACCCACCACTCCAGGTAGGACACCCCTATTTGTTGAGACGTTATATATTTGGTGAGACGTTATATGGTTCAGAAGTTAGATGGTACCGTTTATTTTGTTTTTATCCTATTGCTGTAAAGGGATCCACTGTTTGTCCCATGCCTTTTTTAATTCCGTCACCATGTTTGCCTCCATCACTTCCATTGGGAGGGCATTCCAAGCATCCACCACCCTTTCAGTGAAAAAATATTTCCTGACATTGCCCTTCAATTTACCACCTTGCAGCTTCATGTTATGCCTTCTAGTTTTACAGTTTCCCCATCTTTGGAAGAGGTTTGTTTGTTCATCATTTCTCTTTAAGTATTTAAAGGTCTAAATCATATCTCCCCTGTCCCTCCTCTCCTCCAAAGTGTACATATTTAGGTCTTCAAGTCTCTTGGAGGCCACATGGAGGCATGTGGGTTACGGACAGATTAAAAAAGTAGGCAGCCTTGTCATAAACCTTTGCTTATTTTAAACCATTCTGTTTCTCCTTGTTCTGTTTGAACTGTTCTTCTTGATTAGTGCAAGGGTTGTACATGAGAGCTATCAGGTGTTCTGGTATATTAGTAATTTTTAAAATATCATTAAATTAATCTACAGTACATGAAGACTAGAGAGTGGCCGATATGATGCCAATTTTCAAAAAAGGTTCTAGGGTGATCAGGAAAATGACAGACCTATAAGTCTGATGACAGTGCTAAACATAATGTTAGATACCATTCTAAAAACAAAACTATTGAACATATATAGTCATGGTTTAACGGGACATAGTCAACACTGATTTAGTAAAGGGAAGCCTTGTCTGACCAATATGATACATTCTTTTCACTGAAATATTCCAAATGAGGAACCACCACCCAGGAAAAAGATGTAGACGTCATCATGGATAATACGTTGAAACATTCCATCACGTGTGCAGTGGTTGCTAAGAAAGCAAATGCATAAGTAAAGGAATGGAAAATAAAACCAAGGACATTATAATGCTTCTGTATCATTCCATGGTGCAGCTGCACCTTGAATATTGTCTGCAATTCTGGTTGCCATTTCTTAAAAAAAGATATAGCAGAATTAGAAAAGAACAGAGAAGAGCCACCAAAATGGTCAAGGGTATGGAAGGATGCCCCTATGAGGAAAGGCTTAAAAGTTTACGGATCTTCAAATTGGAAAAGAGATGGCTGAGGGGAGATATGATGTGTTGTTGTTGTTAAGTGCCGTTGAGTCGGAGTCGACTCATGGCGACCCTTTGGATAGCTTTCCTAAATTGTGTTCGGTCTTCAGTCAGGCGGCTCATTGTTGACAGACTGGTACCCGTAGCTGCTGTTATTGTATTGATCCATCTCATTGCTGGCCTTCCTCTTTTGCGTTGACCTTCTATCTTGCCAAGCATGATGTCTTTCTCTAATGATCTCTCTCTTCGCATGATGTGTCCAAAGTATGAAAGTCGAAGTCTTGTCATCTGAGCTTAGAGGTCTATAAATTAATGAAAGGAATAGAACATAGACAGATTGTTTACTTCATCAAAAAGATACACAATGAAGCTACAATGTAACCCATTTATGAGTAATAAGAGAACATATTATTTCACTCAACACATAATCAAATTCTGGAATTTGTTACTGGAGGATGTTGTAAAAGCTGTTAGTATAGTTGGGTTTAAAAAAAATGTTTGAATAAGTTCCTGGAGGAAAGGTCCATAAACCATTATTAAAGAGGCCCCATAAAATCCACTGCTTACCCATGGACAAGCATTGTGGAACCTATCTACTTTTTGGGAAGTTGCCAGATACTTGTAACCTGGATTGGTCACTGTTGGAAACAGGATACTGGATATGTTCTTTTGGGATACAACCTGATGGAGGAGGTGGGAGCAAAACAAGTGGTGGAATTCAAAAAGATATGGAACAGACACAGAGAATCCTTATATGGCAAGATGATGTTATCAAACCAAACTTAAATAACTTCCTGACTAGAGTAGCAACCTGCACAAAGCAGCAGGTTGCCACTCTACAACTCTAACACAAAAATATGCAGACTGGATGGAACATGCTGCTCTTTATCTGCTGTCATTTACTATGTAACTATGATTTGAAGGTGTGAATAAACAGGTAGCTAAAGATGAGTTGGTTCATTTGGATTTTCAGAAAGCCTTTGAGAAGGTCTCTCATGAGAGGCTCTTGAGGAAATTGAAGTCATAGGATAGGAGGTGATGTACCATTGTGGATTGGGAACTGGTTGAAAGATAGAAAAAAAGAGAGTAGGGATAAATGTTCAGTTTTCTCAGTGGTGAAAGGCGAATAGTGAAGAACCTCAGATATCTGTCCTAGGGGGATGGAGATGGAGAAAGGGAACAGCATAGCACCAGACAGCAGGGAAGCCGGCACAGGACACTCTACACAACCCCATAGAGACAGACAACCTCAGCAAGACCTGAAGTGACACTTGCCCTTTGGAGCACACACAAGCAATCCAACTCTGTGGCATACCTCATTCCTTAGACAACAGGCCATCGAAAAGAAACACTGAGTAGGGAGCAACAGTCAATCAAGTCAATGCTCACTGATAGAAAGATAGCAAATGACAGAGAGTAGAGTATAAAAAGAACTCCAGCGACACCTTGTGTTATGATTAATGACTGTGTTACTTCCCCTTTTTCTTTAATAAAAAGAGCTTTTCAGGAGGAAGAATTTCAATCCAACAGACGTAGAACTGTGCTGAGTCCATAGACCGTCTGTTGTTTTCCCTCTGAGCTCAAAGAAAGTAGCACTTTGTGTGTGATTGTGTTCTGTGTTACTCTCTGCTTATTTCTCACTGCTTGAGGGACCAGAGACTGAAAGAGCCGTGGTATTGTAGCCAGATCACGGGGTTTTCTTCAGTATAGATGGTTTTAAAAAAGGTTTGGACAAGTTCCTGGAGGAAAGGTTCATAAACTATTATTAAAGTGGACCCGGGAAAACCACTGCTTACCCCAAGATGAGCATTGTGGAAGCTCTGGACTTTGGGTACCTGCCATGTACTTGTGACCTAGATTGGCCACTGTTGGAAACAGGATAGTGGGCTTGATGGACTTGGTCTAACCTAGTATGGCATTTCTCATGTTCTTAAGGATTGAAAACAGAACTGCTAATAAAGAATTTTAAAAGGAAGCTATAAAGCTATCAAGTGTAACGCTATAATGTTAAAATAAACAAATAAAATTATCTGTTCTCTGAGTTCCTGTAAGGATCATTCCCCCATGTTTCAGTGATTAGGTCCCAGAGGCATTTGCTGTCTCTATAATAAGGTAGATTCACAATCTTAGTCTTTGAGGAAAAGCAATCATCCATCCTATACATACAACAGTAAGTCAGTCCCAGAAATAAACTATTTTACAGTGTTTATTAATTGTGTTTGGGGGTGTAGAAGAAATTGCATTATTTCCAGATCTATCATACTGACTGGGAGAAAGTGCTATTTTCTTGGCAGCGTGATATAACCAGTCACTTTCCCCTAGTGAGAGCAGGCAATGAAGCACTTCTGCATTAGAAACTTATTACCGTATTTGTTATATTATGCTACTCTGAAATAGTGTTTTTTATGACATATTATATTAAATTTTATCATGCAAACTGCTGAGTATCTACAGATGAATTTTTTGAGATCACTCAAAATTTTATGTCTTGATAACAAGGTTGATTCACAAAAGCATATTATCCATGTTACTGTTAACATGGGTCATGAGCATTAATTGTTGTGGCCCCGTTATTTTCTGTGAGGCTGATTCACTATAAACATGCAGCAACCCACCTGAACGGAAACTCAAGTTGCCACTTTTTAGTGAATCAGCCTCATAATGCCCTTCTATGAGTACTGACACCAGAAAACAATTTTTAAAAAGTTTGACTTTATGAATAACAATTTTAAAAATGATAAATTCATTTGAATTTAGAATTCATCCATACAATAACTTGTGGCTTGAGTGGTTTGTCATCATTAAATCTTACTAGATTCACTGCATGCTAGATATTCAAAAAAGTAAATATAATTAAAAGTAAATTATGGGCAAGGTTATTAAAAGATAAACATAATATGGGACTTGTCATTGAAGGTCTGATTTTATAACAGTGCACCTATATGAGAGATCCAAAAAGGTGCCTTATTTAAACCTATTTTTATAAAGGCAGCATATACATCTATATTCCATTAAAAAAAAACAGGCACTAAGGACCAGCCCCAGTTGCATGCAAATGCCAATGTATAGATTTACCCAAACTCTGAAGTTAGTGAAATGCCCTCTCAAAGGTAATTATAATACAGGGCACCAAGATTAAGTGGGCTGGAAGGTGCCTTTTTTATAAAGGCAAATAGGTGCTTATTGTCTTCATAAAATGCTAGTGTAAGTTCTGCAGAAACTGCACCTATGCTGCAAGCACAGACATGATTCCTGCTCGAGAGCTGGTGTAAATGTTCCCATGTGTAAATTAGCATATGAACATGGAATCTATGGGCCTGATATTGAGCAGGATTTTTCAGTTAGAAGCACCTGCTAACCTCATAAGCCCCACTGACAGTGATATTCGGCGACACAATCCAGATAGTGCTACTGAACGTTCCTACAGATCACCTCCGCACTATCCGGATTGTACCAGGCTGGTCGGGCAGAGCTGGGGCGGAGCAGGAACTTATCCAGATAACATGATTTTCAGGGCCGCTATCCGCAGAACATATATATGACTGTGACATCTACAGCACAAGAAGTGCCTGCGTGTTGTCACGTTCATTTTTCTACCTGTGACAATTTTACTCTTGTATATTGCCACATATGCATGAAAATGACTTGATAAACCACCTCCTATGTGTATTGCAGCTCTGCTGTGTTCCACTCAAAGTATGTGTGTATACAGCTGCACAATTTTCTAAAAAGCTTTTCCATGTGTATAAAATGCATTACAAATGCTCTCTTTAAGACAAGTTAGTGTTTATATTTTTTTAATTTATATGTTGTTGTTAAGTGCCGTCAAGTCAGTGTCGACTCATGGCGACCCTCTGGATAGTTGTCCTAAATTGCGTTCTATCTTCAGTTAGGTGTCTCATTGTTGACAGACTGGCACTCATAGCTGCTGTTTTTGTATCGATCCATCTCATTGCTGGCCTTCCTCTTTTACGTTGACCTTCTACCTTGCCAAGCATGATGTCTTTCTCTAATGATCTCTCTCTTCGCATAGTGTGTCCAAAGTATGAAAGTCAAAGTCTTGTCATCTGAGCTTCTAATTAATTAATTAATATAATTATTCTATATTCTTCATTTCCTTACCTCTCTTGAGTGATCCTGTTGTCTAATACATACAAGGACTGTAATTGTGATATTGTTGTGCTTATTGTATACTTCCATTATCCTGAAAATTAAGTATTGGGGACTCATAAGGGTTTTATTGGTACTGAGGTTACTCTGGTTCCACTGCTAGGGACTTTTGCTACTCTCTTCCTGATGATTGCATGGTTGTTCTGGTAAATCTCACAAAAAGGTAATGTTTGTTCCTATTTGGGCTTCATGGCTTTGACATTAATTGTCTGGAATATTTAGGGAATTGTCTGGAATGAAAGGGAATTTTGTCTCCTTTACAAAAAGACAATACCTTGACTGCTTTCTTACGATAAGCTCATCCTTCCTTGACGGAGCATGATAGAATGAGATTGTGTGAGACTTTGGTGATTCAGGTATTCTCTACTTCTGGCTCTTCAATAAAAGAGGGATTCCTCTCTTCATAGCCAGACATTGCTCTTTAGTATTCAAGGAGCAAGGTCATGTAGGGAAGAATTGTGATTTTGATTGGGGAAACTGATGGTCAGCGTATTACATTTGCCAAATGTGTATGTCCCTAATTCTAACCACTCTCAGTTTGTCTTCTAATTTCTGCAAACTTATGACTATGCTAAAGGTTCAGTCTGTCTCAATAGAGATTTTAATAGCATCATCTCACCTACAAACATATCTGAAGGTTTATGAAGAGATATGCGAGGAATTAGGTTTCTAAGATCCTATTTGCCATAACTTGAGCTTTGTGATATCTTGGCTGACAAGCACCCTGGGGAACTAGGACTACTCATTCTTCACTGGGTACAAATCATACTCCCACATTGAATTTTTTATTTGCCTCTTCCACTGTTTTATATCTCCAATAGCCTGTAATATTGATTCTATTCTGATTTTGGATCATGCTCACTTTAGAGATGGAAAAACTATCAGGAAATTCCCCTCCCAGACAGCAGCCAATGAATAGGCATCTGATAAATGGCCCAACTTACTGAGGTTTGTACAGAATAATAGAGTTGTTTATTTTTTTTCAATTGTATTTATTTAGGTATTTTTATATGCTGCTATATCTGTATGTCAATACTGTTTACAGTTTGAATAATAATCATCTTACTATAGATTTAAATCAAACACAAATGCAACTAGGTAACACATAACTTTAACTTTAACATGGGGTAAGGGTACAAAGGGCAAAAGAATAGAGGGTTATGCTGAGACATTGTAACATCATTTGTTCCTTTGAAGGGTATCATGGTTAGCTCTCATTACCGAAGTGCTCCATGAAAAGATAGGTTTTAATCTTCTTTGAAAGTCAGGTCAGATATGGGACATATGTTTCCTGGAAGTGCATTCCATAAGGCTGGAACATAGACCAAAAAAACCTTTTAGACATTGTTTGGTTGCTGTTCAAATTTATAGTAGATATAATGAATCTGTTTAGGGAGTTTGCCCTTCTAGATCTGTTGTTAGTTGGTCTTTATAACAACTATTGGAGTTATACTGATGAAAGGCAGTGTACTACTTTGAATATTGTTTGTCCCTTACAAGCCTGTTCATGAGATCTGTTAGCAGTTTCTAGATCATGGTTGATCCTAAAACTGTACTGGTGTGGGTCCAGCAGGACATGTGTGTCAATGTTGTCCTGTAGTTGGAGATGTACAATCTTCTCAATAACCTTTGCAAGGAAAGGTAAATAGCAATGGGTCTATATGAGCTAGGTTGCTTTGAGTCTAATCCTATCCCTTTCTTCTAAGGCAATGTAAGGTTAAGAGTCTTTCCCAAGGCCACAAGTGGGATTCACACCCTGGTCTCTTTCTTACTGAGCCAATGCTCTCACTATTCGGCTACACATCCACACACATCCCATATTCACCATATCAGAGATCCTGAAAACAACCCTATCGTTATCCTCCCAGGCTGAAGCATGCTCCACTCAGTGAAATGTGAAAGGGGTAGACATATTTGTGTTGTGCTGCAGTTGATGGTGGCTCATACCAAGTGGGATGTATGGGATAGCAGGCCCAGATATGAATGGTAAGTCACTGTTACCACATATTATAGAGGTCAGGTGCTATAGGTGGAGGAGTGGAGGAGTAGCCTAATGGTTGGAGGACTTACTTGGGCACTGAAAGGCAGGGCACATATGGCTGCTAGTGAAAAACTGTATACAATGGCGTGGGGGTTGTGAAGCAGTGCTAGCACAAGCACAGACAGTGATGATTATACAAGGCCACCAAAAAAGGGAAATGTGGGGGATCAGCAATACAATGGCCTTTACTCCCACAGAGTGTGTGACCAGGTACACCAGGAAGTCACTAATCATCCATTGTCTCAGAAGAATTCAAGTTATCAATGTCCCTGTTTAATGTACATTACTTTGAAAAAAATGATAAAGTTGTATAAAAACCCTCTTAAATAAATAGCTATATATGGTGGGGGATCATATGTCAGCCATGCTGATTATAACCAGACCTCTGTAGCCCTCTCCCTCCTGCCACAAGGGAGAGCTACAGGTCAGCATGTCCTGCCTGTAGCTGTGTGTCTTCTGGCACTGTAGTATGTGACAGTGCCACACAAAGTGCACGGCAGAGTATGCCTGCAATCTTGTGCAGGTTCGTGCCATAGCTGGCAATGGTCCCTTACTGCATGTGTGGGTGTGCTGTAATGTGATGACAAATATTTCTTAGCCTGCACTGTCACTGTTGCTGCCTGGGGGAAAAAAAGGACCAACGTATGTGAGGGGCACAACTGGAAGGAGAAAACAGTACAGTCACAATGTCCAAGAGTGGGTATTAAACCTGCAACTTGGGCACTGAATGGCAGGGCACATCTGGCAGCTAGTGAAAAACTATATACAATGGGGTGGGGACTATGAAGCAATGCTAGCACAGACACAAACAGTATGCAAGGCTACTGAAACAGGGAGGTTTGGGGGATTAGTCATACAATGGCCTTTACTCCCACAGAACATGTGACCAGGGGGAGGGGGTTGTCTCTGGGGCTCTCACATACAGTTACCCAACCAAGACCAGATATGCAATGGCCCCCATAGAGGATGGGTCCAACTATTTTATTTATTTTATTTATTTAGCAAGCATTTGTAGCCCGCTCCTTCCAGCGATCAGAAGCAATTGTTATTAAAGCCTTTGCATTGTAGAGGTGTCTCAGTTTGGCCATGCTCTAGTTGGACTGGTTTGTTTGCAGGCTTTTGTACCTTCCTTTGACTTCCCCACAGAGGATGGGCCATGGTGTTCTCACCTGTCTGATGGGTTGGACACCTTGACTCACCCTTGGGAGCAGACCAGTGTGAATCCCTGATATGGTGTCTATGTAGGCAAGGCCAGTCATCCTACTACTACAACTGAGCATTTATATAGCGCTACATGATATACGCAGCACTGCACAGACACATATAAAGACAGTCATCAGAAATTACAGTCTAGTCAAGGCAGTCACTATAGTCACGGGATACATCTAAGGGGAATGGTAAGGAAACATAAAGGAGACCAGATGAGTCAAGATCTGAAAGCAGCAGTGAAGAAGTGAGTTTTCAACCTGGATTTGAAAAGGGACAGAGAAAGTGCCAGACATACAGACTCAGGTAGTTAGTTCCAGATATAAGAAGCAGCAAGGTGAAAGGAGCAAAGTCTGGAGTTTGCAGTAGAAGAGAAGGGCAGAGATAGAAGCAATTTGTCATTGGTGGAGTGCTGTGAGTTTGATGGTGCAAAAATAGTGTGTGTGGGGGGGCGGGGGAGGTGCTGCAGGGAATGATCTGTGCAGATGCCCACAAGCTGGTCGCCTGTACATTCCCCCATACTCGGACTCCCATCCTAAGCAAGGTCCATCTGTAAGGTGCACCACACAACCTTCCAAAGGGAAGCCATTACTGCCTATGGAACAGAGCCAGACAAAACATGGATGTATGGAAGTCAAACAAATTTTATATATTAAAATGATGTCAAAACAGGGGATCAGGTAGGATATTACAGAACTACATAAAATATAATGCTGCAAAACATATGTACACATCTCCCCACTACCACTCCTCCATACCTTTGCCTGAATAAGAGGTGTACTATGCCCACTCTTTCACTGTAGGTCTAGGACTTCCCCTATCCCTGGGATGTCTACTGCTCCCTCCCCTACACTGGGCAACTGGGTGCTGCTAGCACAGCAGGGTATCAGTGAGGGCCCTCATACTGCTGCATATTGCCTCTGCTATACCCTCCACTGCCTCCCTCAGGAGCTGCAGCTCGTGAACCACTGCTTCCACAGAGCCCATGTGCTTCTGAGGTGGCACAGAGTCTAGTAGGGGTGAAGTGCTGCTGTGGTGGCCGGTGGCGAGGACTGTGGTGGTATCTGACTGCCCAGTCCCACAAGGGCTGATCCTTGTGTGCATGGTGCTAATGGCACTGTTGTGGACTGCCAAGCTCTGGAGGGGTGGGATGGCGCAATGGCAGCTCTTGTGCAACCTCCCTTGCTTCCACCTTTACCATGGCTACCAGTAGCACTGCAGCAACATGATCAACTGGTTGTACATTCTACAATACTGCAGGCTAGCCGGGACTCAACTGCAGTGCCTGCAAGCCCCTCAACCATGTCCTGAAGCTTCCTCATGTCCTTCTAATCGCCTCCATCTTACTGTTCCTCACTGATTGCCTCCTCCTCTTCCTTATCCTCTTTGTCCTCTTCCTTCTCTCCTTCCTCCTCCTCTTCTGTATCTTCTTCTTCCTCTTCCTCTGCTTCCTCTTCTATGTCTTCTCCCTCTTCTGCCTCCTCCTCCTTATCGTCCCCGGACCACCCTTGCTGCTCATGCCCTGAGATCCCAGACATGGAAGATGTAGCACTGGTGGTAGTAGAGCTGGAGCTGGAGCTGGTCCTTTGTTGCTGCAATGGTGTGCTGTGGCGGCACAGTCCTGCCCTCCTTCATGCCTCTGTGGAGCATTCTGCTGCCATTGCGCTTCATAAACAAACATGAAAAACTTGGTCAATAAATACATTGAACACATGTTCAATAAATGTGGCTTCACATGCCATGTCATGACTATAGCAAGGGGGGCACATGATACTTAGGTAACACTACCACATTGTCCATGGCTGTGGGACCATAGAAGGAAATTTCTAATGCCAAATCTTAATTAGTGTCTCAAGAGGTTCAACCCTACACAGGCTGTGTTTTGGCAGTGGGCCTTCATGAGGGTTGTGAGAACCTGTTATCATTTAATTAATTTCCTCAGAAGAATCCAAGTTATCAATGTCCTTGTTTAATGGACGTTACTAAGTTTAAGTTACAATGTAATCCACTTTGACTAAATTATAAAGTGGTATAAAAAACCTGATAAATAAACTAACTAACTAACTAACTAAATAAATAAATAAAGGTATATATAACCACCATAGGACGAAAATTGTGGCTTCAGTAATCCGCATTATAGCTCTGAGCACACTGTGTCGTGTAGATACAGCATTTCAGCGCTATAGTGCAGTTCACTGAAGCCACAATTTTCCTTCTCTGGTGGTCATATATACCATATAAACATCCTTGATGAAGGCCCACTGCTGAAACATGGCCCATGCAAGTTTGAACCTCTTGAGACGCTAATAAAGGTTCGGATTTAGAAATTGCCTTCTATGGTTTATTCCACCTCACTCCACACCTGATCTCCATATCTTTGCTAATGTGTGTTGCCCTTGGTTTGGACTCCATGGTTGTGGGACTACTCCTTCCTCTCTCCATACCCAGTCCTAGGGTTCATTGATCTCCTTCAATGGTTTTCTGTACCATTGTTGTGCTGCCGACTGTCAGATTTACCTCTGACATGGTATTTCTCCAGAAATCCAGGTCCATATCGCTGCCAGCCTAGCTGATATAACAGGCTGCTTGTTTCAATATGGGCTGCTATTGCACAAGGTTGAAGTGAGGCCTCTCATCTTGGCCCCTGATGCCACCTCCCCTTTTCCACATTCTTGTGAAACATGCTGTGCTCATTCCTTTTTCCTCAGCTCGCAAACTTTGAGTCATAATACACTCCTCGCTCACCTTCTGCACACACATGCAACTGATTGCTATGACCTGTTGCTTCCTCCTTTGTCACATCATTGCAATTTGGCTCTTCCTTTCTGACAACGCCAATATGACAAGATTCCCCTCTTGAATCCACTGCCATCTACAGATATGAAATCCCCAACTGGTAGCTGTCCCCATGTGTCATCTCTCTCCCCTTCAATCTGTTCAGGATTCAGCTGCATGCCTCATTGTCTGGCAGTCTTGAGTTGTTCTTTCCTAGGTGCATAACTTTGCAAGTGTCCACATTAAATTTCATCTGCCATTTCAACATCCAGTCTTCCAGTTTATCAAGGTCCTCTTGCAATTGTTCACAATCTTCTTGGGGTTTAACAACTTTGAATAATTTTGTGTCATCTGCAAATATGATTACCTCACTCATTTCCATTTCCAGGTAATTTACGAATATGTTAAATCACAGAGGAGCGGGGACCATCTATTACATGTGTGTTATAGAGTTGTGAGGACCTTGTCACACTTATCATATCCCTTAATGAAGATTAACCCCACCAAGTCACAGACTTATACAATATGTTTTGTTGGATAAACAGTCAGGAGAGGAAAACATCACTCTCGCATGACTGTAACATCCTTTTACTCATTTCTAGTTTCCAGAAAAATGCCACAGACTTATTTGCATGTTTGTCTGGGGTGCAACAGCTCTGGTGTATGTCAAATCCAATCCTGTAATAAGGAACCCCACACACAATGTGCACGTTTCAAGCTATAATATAGCTCTGCTTCAGGAGTAGCAGGGATAATGAAGCTCTTTCCAACTCAATCACCAAAAAATGCCAAAGAGTCCAGGAACACCACCAAGTCCTGCTATGAGCAACTGCCCTTAATACAATTGGATGACTGAAACAACATATCAGTCTCCAAGAACACCATTGAGTACAGGGAAACTATAACAAGCTTCACCAATCATTTCCAAATTCAAACTCTTGGGGCTAATTGTATCCAAATGAAATATCCAACATTGTTCCGTATATTGCATTCTATAAAGTCTATCACCACCATGAGATCTCTTGGTATATGATCAATAATCTACCACCTTAAGTCATCAAATCCATGTTTTTAAGAAAACAATGTTCCACAATCGACGTGGAATGAATGGCTGTTTGAACCCAAGAAGAGTGCTCTCCCAAACGTAATTTCACTGGACGAGAAGTACGACCATTGTTTAAAAATAGATTGCACAGGCAACACAAATCTTGAAGAACAGGTGGTACACCACCTCATATAATAGATGCATCCCATGACAGGATCTTTCCAATTGCTTTCATATCAGAAGTAGTAGGGTTTGTAGTAGTAGCAGTGGTGCACGCACATTAGATCGGTGCAATTAGCTACCTCCCTGGGCCTGTACCACCACCCACCATGTGCAGCTGTCATTGCAGACAGATATATAGCACCTTAGTGGGCCCTTATGAAGTGGACTATAAATTGTAGGTTTACAGCATAAGCAAAGCAACATTGTGGCTTTGTGGTAATACTGGCACTCTTTTCCACAGCACCTACTGGGAGGATGTCCGGGCATGGTCTGTGTTGGGCACCCATATCTATCATGCATCGGCTCACATGATGGTCACCTGTGTATAGCCATTTAGAGCGGTGTGGCAGCTTTTAGTGTAACGGGTACTGGCTCATATCCCTCTGTGTTCTTTGTCAGAGCACCCTCTCCAGAATCTAGCATCAATATCCCTCCAGGATGAGGTCAGCTTTGACCATGTGGTTTGGGGCATCGTTCATGAAACCTGGGGGGACAAGGTTTGATTCCCACAAGGGCTCTGGCCATGGGCCCTTGCAATACTGGCTCCCTTCAGGGGACACATGCTCCTGTCTTGCACTAGATTGCAGCATTCGTTGCTGCAGCTGGGCCTGGTATCAGGGATGGCACACTGGCTGCTCTACCATATTTTCCAGCACATGTATGATTCTACCATCACATGCCAGGTGGCCCAATCTGGGTCTCATTTCTTTCAGGGATCACTTTTGGGGCTCAGCCTTTTGACCTGCATGTTGTACCCTGCTCCATATCTCCTGTCTGTTAGGTGTGGCTGTGTGGTGCATTGCCTGATCTCGCAGGCTACACACCAACCACTGGACAGACCCTTCACACTAGCAGTGCTTCTGATGCAATGGAGATGGGATGTGTATTGTGCCAGTGTACACCACTCTGTACACCATTGCAACATGACAACTGCTGGAATCTGGCATCTGTGCTTGGCAGACCCATGATCTGACTGACTCTGCCATGTCATCTGGGCAGAGTGAGGCCTTATTTGTGCCAGCATAGCACCATTTGATGGCCAATACATAGTACACTGGTTGCATGGCTGCTGTTATGTGATACAGACCAGTGTTGCTTGCATGACTGCTGGTGGTGGGACTGCCATCAGGGGAAGGGAATAGAATGGGTATGACTTGAAGGGCATGTGGCAACAATGCAGCAGACTGAGATCCCTGGTGCAGCCAGCTGTCTGCAGGTGGATCAGTCATGTGGGTTTATGTGCCATGGGTGAGTTCTGATTCACTTGCCGCAGCTGCTATCTCCGCTTGGAGGCACTGAATGAGGTCCGGGTTCCCCTGTTCCTTATGGTCTGGAACTACATTTTAAGGTCTCCACACTGAATTTCTTGCGAAAGACATATATATGGCATCAGGAAGTTGCTCTTTGGCTACACACATCACCTGAAGCCTGTGCCCCCTCCCTCCACATGCACACTGTACACAACAGCTTCCGCCTCATCTGTTCCTCTCTGTACTTCATGAATGCTCTCTCCCATTCCTCCACCCATGCCCCTATAGTGCCCTCTGCAGATATATCAGCTGGCCTTCAGTTTTGAGGTGCATACACGTGTGCTGTAGGCTGACACCCAGTATCTCGGAGAACATGTTCTCTTCTTTTTCAACACATATTGGTACCCTGCCTCTACACGGCTGCTAATCTCCCCTGCCCTGCCATCATCTTCAGTTATAGAAACATAAAAACATGATGGCAGAAAAAGACCACAAGGCCTATCTAGTCTGCCCTTTCATATCAACCACTACAACAGTCCCCTTTTTTCCTTTAGAGATCCTCTGTGTTTGTCCCATGCTTTTTTGAATTCAGATACTTCACTCATCTCTACTACCTCCACTGGGTGACTATTCCACGCATATACCACTCTACATAAAGAAATATTTCCACATATTACTCCTGATTCTATCCCCTTTCACCTTCATCCTATGTCCCCTCGCAGCAGAGCTTGTTTCAGTCAAAAGAGGCTCTCCTCCTGTGCTTTTATGCCATGGAGGTATTTAAATGTCTCAATCATATCACCTCTATCTCACCTTTCCTCTAAAGTATACATAAGAACATAAGATATGCATTTATTTCCTGTGATTTATTCCCCAAAACGTGGGCTAATGTACTTAGTTTTGCTTTATGCTATGTTTTGAAGTATTATGGTGGTTAATTTTGTTTTTTTGTATTTGCTTCTTTTATATGATAATTGTATTGTCAGTAAAATCTCATAAATAAATAATTGAAAAAAAAAGAAAAAAAAGAACATAAGATATGTCATACTGGGTCAGACCAAGGTCCATCAAGCCCAGTATCCTGTTTTCAACAGTGACCAATCTAGGTCATACGTACCTAGCAGTTTCTCCAAAAGACACAGGTTCCACAATGCTTGTATTGGGTCAAGCAGTGATATCCCTGGTCACCTAGTCAAAGAAATCAATCAGATTTGTCTGACAAGACCTGCCTCTGGTGAATCCATGCTGCCTCGAATCCAGTAATCCATTGGACTCCAGAAACCTTACAATTTTCTCTTTCAGCAGCATTTCCAAAAATTTACTCACCACAGAGGTTAGACTAACTGACCTGTAGTTTTCAACTACATCCTTACTTCTGCTTTTGTGTAAAGGGACCACATGTTCCTATCTCCAGTTCTCTGGCACCACTCCCAACTCCAAAGAGGTATTGAAAAGATCGGTCAGTGGAGCTGCTAGAGCATCCACAAGTTTCCTCAGTATTCTCAGGTTTATCCCATCTGGTCCCATCGCTTTGTCTACTTTAAGTTTAGTTAATTCCTCACGAACAGTCTTCTAAAAATTATTCAAAATGCCCCTCACTTCTGTTCCTGTTTGTGGGGGGTTTTCTGAGGTCCTGCTCCTGGTTCTTCATCTGTGAACACAAAACAGATATATGTGTTAAACATTTCTGCTTTATCCTCAGCAGCTTCTACATATTCCTCCCCTTCACCCTTGAGTCTGACAATATCACTTTTGCCCTTCCTCTTCTCACTAACATATCTGAAAAATGCCTTAACCCCATTTTATTGCATTGGCTATTTCCTCCTCTTTTTGAATCTTTGCTTTCCTGACTACTTTGCTAGCTTCTCTAAGTTTTTCCAAATATAGATGCCTGTCTTCCTCTCTCTGTGATCTCTTGTATTTCATGAAGGCCTCCCTCTTATTCTTCACCTTTTCAGCTACTTCTTTTGAAAACCATAACTGTCTCCTTTTCCTTTTACCTTTATTTACCATTTGAACAAAACGTTTGGTTGCCCTGAAAATATCCATTTGTTTTGCACACTGTTTTTCTACATCCCCCAGCTGTTCTCATCCCGCTAACGACTACTTGAGGTATTGGCCCATCTTGGCAAAGTTAGTTTTCCTAAAGTCTAAGACCTTCGCTTTTGAATGGATTTTATCAGTCACAGTCCTAATGCTGAACGACACCACCTGCTGATCACTGGATGCGAGATTATCTCCCACTTTAACATTAAAAACACTTTCACCATTGGTAAGTCCATTATGGCCCCTTCACATCTTATCAGTTGCCTGAATAGTTCTCCCTGTAGAGAATCCAGGATCTCCTTACTTCTAGATGATACTGCAGCAGGGATGTGCCAATTCACATCCAGCGTTTTGAAATTCCCTATCAGTAACACTTCCCCTTTCCTGGCAATGCTGAGCGTGACTTCTATTAAACCTCCTTCTACCTCTTCTTCCTGTGAAGGAGGTCTGTATATTACAGCAATGTAGATAGATTTCTCTTTCCCTTTTTCTATTTTAACCCACAGTGCCTCCTCTCTTCCTTTTAAGCCCTGTATTTCCATAGCTTTCATATTAATTTTTACATACAGTTACATCCCAGTCATGGTTGTCCATGGACCATGTTTTTGTTACTGCCACTAAATCCAAGTCAGCCACTCCCATTAAAACCTCAACATCTGGGATCTTATTTCCCATGCTTTGGGCATTTATACACACTGCTTTCCATATGTTGCCCCTTTTACCGATTTTCATAAAGGTATTTAATATTTCACTTACCTGGGGACTTTCACTTATCTGGGGTCTTTCTTTACCCATCCCCAACTTAAAACACTCTTCAGTAGGTTACCAGTCTCCTACTGAAGACATGTCGACCCTCCTTAGACAGATGGATGCCATTTCTATTCTGCAACCCTTGGAACAACATCCCATGGTCCAGGAAACCAAAACACTCTCAATGACACCATCCACACAGCCATGAATTTACCTCCAGGATGCGAGCTTCTCTGTCTTGGCCTTTATCCTCAACCAGGAGTATTGAAGAGAACACCAGCTGTGCACCAATCTGCTTCATCCTCTGTCCCAGAGCCATGAAGTTACTTTTGATATGCTCGGAGGGATACCTAGCAGTGTAATTTGTGCCAACATGGATGAGCAACATCGGGTAATAGCCAGTGGGCTTGATGGTAAACTCTCTATAACATCTCAGATTTTGGCACCTGGGAAAAGAGCATACCTCTCTGACATCAAGTCTGGTTGGCAGATTGATGCCTCAGTACCCCTCAGAAGAGAGTCGCCAACCATCACTATCCTTCCCTTCCTTGTGGTCACTGACTCTGCAACTTTATAGTGTCTAGTTCTTCCCTTTCCTGGGATACTTACAACTCCTCCACTTCCAGGGCTGCATATTGGTTCTTCAATTCAAGGGCTTAAGGAGCAGGATTGGGTTTCTGCAGGCCCTGGTGACTCATGTCCTACCTTCGTCATTCTATAGGCTCCCATCTTCTCTGCTGGAGAGCTTGGATGTTTCAAGAAGCATCTCATCAATGTACTTCTCACTGTCTTGAATGCTCCTCAGCCATACCACCTCTTCTCTGCACTCCTCCACTTGTGTCCTGAGAGTTTCAGCATGCAGGCATCCTGCACATGGAACCGTTCCTTCAACTGGCATTGGAATCTCTGTCTGGACAGAGGCAGAAGCTGTAATGGGGGCAACAGCTTTGGCGATACAATTTTTCCCAGCTATTGTTCAGTTGGTGGAGCTTAGGTACCTGTTGAAGCAAAAGGAAGAGAGACCTACCTAATTTCGCAAAACTCAAGATCAAGCAATAAAAATCCTCAGATCGACAAGAAAAACCCAAGAGTCTTCCAAGACCAGCAAAAAATGACGTAACAGGAAGTGATGTACCGGAAGTTGCATAATTGGCCATGATGAACCAGGCAATGCCTAGTTTGGTGTGCTTACTATGATTGGCTGAAATGGCTGTCCCTCTGCTTTCTCTCACTCTTTTAGCCTTTATCATGTAAGAGAGGAGAGAATTTGGAAGTGACATCACCGGAGTCCTGAAAATTACGTAAAAATGACGCGCAGACGTAAAATGGCGTGTAGATCGCCGGTGCGGCTGTGGCCTTAAAAAACCCCAAGATCTGAACTTGAAAATCCCAGAACCCAAGATGAGGTGAAAAATTCCAAGATCTTAGGAAAAAAACCCAAGAGTGATCACACCAAAATACCAGCTGATTTCCCAGCTGTCCTTTCAGAGAAAAAAAACAATCAACCTCTTTTAAGTTTGTTCTAAATGTGCTATTCCAAATCCCTGTGTTTAGCTAATTGGGGAGGTGCCCTGTAAAGCAAGACTGCTCACATGGGTGGGGGTGGAGTTGGAGGGGGGTAGGGAAGGAACTAACACCTGATGAAGGGTCAGTAGCTTCAAAGACCTGAAAAAGATGCTGAAAGCAGAGTTTCTAACCTACACCACTAAAGAAAATATTTTCCCTTATGAACTAAGGCACCAAAAAGAACTTAACTTTATTTTAAAAAGTACAAAAAACCCTTTTAAGAGCTCTCAGGCAGAGAAACTAGTAATTAATAGCCACATACCCTTACCTTTGCTTGAAATGCAGAGCCTCTGTTAGGAATGCCTCAACGTGCAAAGCTCTGTAGCCCTTTATACAACCCTCAGCTGCTCTCAGTTCTTTCACAGGCTAATCAGGCCCACTAACACCTAATGAGGAGTCAGTAGCTTCAAAGAACTGAGAAGGATACTGAAAGCAGAGTTTCTAACCTACACCACTAAAGAAAACATTTCCACTTTTGAATTAAGGCATCAAAAAGAATGTAACTTTGTTTTAAAAATGTACCAAAAATTTAGTAACACAATGGCTGCTGGGGTTTGGTCATGGGCTCTACACAAATTTTGTAATTGATCTGAGCAATGTTGTGGCACATTGGAGTGCCATGGCTTCATGATTGCACTCACTCTATGATGTAGCACCACTGTCCCTCACCTCTGCCTGCTGCAGCTGCTCTTAGCCAGCCAACTGCCAAGCCCCACCCCAAGGCTTACTCACTCTCACAGCCGCTATTGGATGGCCCTCCAGATGTATGTGGTCAGCTGTAGATTTTCCCTGCGATGGCCCCTGGGGTGCAGCATCCCCCTCCAACCTCAGCATCATGCGTGCCAGGACCTCTACCTCCTTCATGCTGAAATTCTCCTGTCTTCTTTGGGATACGATTTTGTCAGTAACTGCTCAGCAGGGTGGGAGCTTCCTACTCATGGAATGCGCCAATGGCAAACCATTTAGTGGTGCACTGGGCATTGCAATATTAGCCTTGCGGAACTTGTGTGTGAGAGCATTGTTTCACATGGGTATTGCTGGGGCATAGTCTATACTGCACAGGTCTCACACTAATAACTGCATAAGTCCAGGATCATGAGTTTCCGCACATAGTTTGCCACACAAACAAACCTATGCGTGATACACGAGAAGGCTGCACGATGCGCTCTTCTACTTCATACAGGGGCATTTTGTATGACATCAGGATGGCCCGGATTTCTCCATATGAATGCCCAGTTTCAGACCGCCTGCCGCACAGCATGCCCCCTCATATTGTATATTTGCCCACATATCCTCTGCCATTTTATGAGCATGCGTTTATTGGCACATTTCGCTGCCTTTGTCACCTTTCCAAATATAGTACCCATTTAGTCCAATAAAACGTTGCTATCTACAATATAAATGAAAAGTTAGTGCTGCAAGTAAAAAACTTACTGACCTGATTTCAATGAGCAGGAGTTCAGATTTCTTAAGAATTTTGTGTTAAAACTCACAGTTCATTTTCAATTAATTAGTAAGAAAACAATGATTGCCTTTGGCACAAGATTTTGATAATTGACATATTGGCATTGATAGCCCGTCATCTGCTATGTAACTCAAATGTCATTTCCATTACAGTGTCAATATTCCTCTCCTTTAAATCCCAGTAGATTAAGAACATCGCTAGTCTTTCCCTTCCTCTTTACCATCATTGACAATGTGAATAGAACAACTCTTATAAAAGAAAAGTAAAACGCTGCCAGTTGCAGAGTCTGAGTTTTAAGCATTTCTAGTGTTTGAAACCATCCTGGGTTACTCATATACATTCTCCTAATTAATTTCAGGAGTTTATATAGACTTGAAAGCATTTTTTTCATGACTATTATTTTGGTCCAATAAAAGAAATGCTTGACAAAGGAACCAGTTTTCTCCAGGACCAACTTAAATGCTAGAACTCTACCCCATTTTTATTTCTATTGGAGCACTGATATGTCTCTGCCATTAAATCTCAACAGACTAAGGAGAAAATAGAGGAAAACGAATATAAATCATTTGCTCTTTTTAATTGATTTTATCTACCCACTTACAGTAGTTGGACAACTCTTTCATGTTCTGTAGCTTGCCAGACATTCACACACCTCTCTTTAGCATATAATCTTTTCCAATGTTCTCTTGATATGAAAGGAATTAAAACTAACATTAAATATAATTCATAGGCCTAAAGTATGTGCATTATACTGAAGATTTTGATGACTGAAAACACTGATACTGACATGGTCTTCTATGTAAGCGCATAAATATTGACACTAACAGAAACGTTTGTTTTCACATAGGAAATGTCATTTCTGTTAAAATGTTCCAACGGATTATGAATGTTGGATCAATGGAAAAAGACAACAAGACCTCAGTTACAGAATTCATCCTCCTGGGATTCTCTGACTATCCTCACCTGCAACTCTTCATTTCAGTCATGATTTTCCTGATCTTCCTGATTTCTGTGTTGGGAAACTTTTTGTTTTTAATGTTAGTATGTGCTGACCCTCACCTGCAAAAGCCCATGTATTTCTTCCTCAGTAACCTGTCCTTCTTGGACATCTGTAACACCTCCGACTTTTTGGTGGTGGTGAGAATCGAGGAGGAATGTGACACATTCTATATACCCTTTTGATGTCTAGGACATCTGTACCTTGCCCACTCACGATCTTAAATGACAGAGGTGTAAGGCAGGGGTCTCCAAATCCAGCCCTGGAGGGCCACAAACCAGTCAGGTTGGCAGGATATCTCTAATGCATATATATCTCATGCATGTTCATTAGGGATATCCTGAAAACCTGACCGGTCTGCGGCCCTCCAGGACCGGAGGTGCCCACCCCTGGTATAGACAGACACACACTTCCACACCTATGCCATCATGGTGCTACTGTTGAGGAGGTAATTAGCCTTGCCCACCAAACCGGTCCTGAGCACGGCAACACATGGATATGGTACGCAGTACAGCTGGGGGTCACTCCCCAGGGTGGTAAACACCGTCAGAGGCCAGGCCTGGAGCACGCACCGCAAACACCTAACAGATTGTTCGGATGGGGTCAACTAGCAGTATGTGCATAACGTATGGATATCTAGCTGCCTGTGCTCCTAGCCAACGTCTCAGAGCTGTGTACCGTATACCTCAGGTGTAGGGTGACATTGGTAAGTTATGCAAGTGCTAGTTTTGGGAGATGCATGCAGGGTCCAATGGTCTGCCTCTCCAGGAGACATTGGCCAATGAGGCCTGTGGGTGTGGGTGTGGGTGTGTCTGCCCTTGATGGCTGCTGCTTTACGGCAGAGATTCCCAACTCCAGTCCAGGTTTGCAGCACACTGTTCTGGTTTTCCTGCTGTCCCTCATGGATATGCATGAGCTACATCTACATACCATGGGTGTGGTGCATAGATATACAGCACAGGCATTTGTATGAGTGGCATCATGGAACCTGACTGGTGTGTGCCCCACCAGGACTGCATTTGGGTGATTCTGCTCTGTGTACTGGCCCTGTTCATGGTGTCTGTGCTCAGTGGGGTAAAAGATAGACGTATTGCCATTGCATATGTCCTCACCAGGAAAGGTGTGCCCTTACTATCACTGTTTAATTGGGGGAAAAATATGTGGGCAAGATTGGCAGTTGCCCCAGTTGGGCTTTGAACCTGTGACTTTCTGCTCTTGCATGTAGTGTCTGTGTGCACTGCACCACCGTGTAGCCACAGATTGGGTGGATTCCCTGGAATGTCCATGACTGTGGATCCGGCAGGGCCTGTCTGTTGCAGTCTGTTGCAGTGGACGGTGGCAGCCTGCACATGGCTAGGCCTCTGTCTTCTGTCGCTAGCAGCCACTGCCCCCTGCACCACATGTACTCGTCCGCCAACATGCTGGCATGAGCTTCTCCCATAAAAAGCAGGTGACCTGATTGGAATGTGGCAGTACGGGACTGCATTTGGGGTACTTGGCTGTGGGTAATGCCCATTGTTGTGGTGTGTGTGCGTTGTTGGGTAAAATATGGGTGTTTTCCCCATGCTTATGTCCCCTGCAATACAGGGGTGTCTGCGCTTTCTGTGTTTAGTGGTGGGTAAAATATAGGGACTGGGTTGGCAAGTGCCCTAGCTTGGCTTTGAACCTCTGGTCCTAGAGGTACTGACTCTGTCTGCTGCACCACACTATGGCCACAGAGACAGTGCAGCCCCTGGAGGTAGTAAGCCTGGCAGGATGGAGTCACAAATCCTGCTCTACGCAATTTTACTGTGGGCATATGCACCCTGTCTGGTGACAAACGTGCACATAAACCCCGGAGATGACCACGGGAAATGGGGGACAACATATCACCACGCTGGGCAACAGTGATATTAATGGGCAACCATAGCAAACACTCCCAGGAAAGCTCCACAAAAGGAAATGTTTTTTGGAAGATTCTCCGCTTCGTAAACCCTTCCAAAATTCATTTCTTTTTTCTGGAGCTTTGCTGGGTGTGTTTTCTGTATTTTCCCATCACTATAACTGTTCCCCAGCTGAATTACTATTTTTAATAGTTCTGTTGTGGTCATTTTCTATTTTTAATTGCACTTTTGTGCTGTGCACATGTATCACACTGCTCATGTTTTGCTGGTTTCCCCGGTTTTCCTGTACATTGCTGACGGAAATGGTTTCTCTTCCCTTTAAATGCTTTCTACCGCGCGTGTTTCACTTGCGGTAGCTTTTACATGCAAATTCGAGCGCGATACTGTGCGGGGAGCCTCTCCCTTCCCACTCTCCACCATTGACCCCGTCCCTCCGCCCCTCCGGAGCCTTCCTCCGCCCTCCTTTAGCCGTTCCACGCTTCTATCGGACATTTGCGGGCCCGCACTTGTACGGGGCCCGTTAGTGTGCCGCGTACCTGTGCAGGGCTGACAGGCACGTGTGCGGGGCATTTAAACGTGTTTATGCGCGTTTCAGTGCCGCGTTTCCATGCGCTATTTTGCGGCGCGCACATTTGCGATTTTTAGTAAACATGCCCCCTAGCATTCTATTTGCTCTCTTGGCTGCCACTGCACACTGGGCCGAGGGTTTTAACATGTTATCCACAATGATACCTAAATCTTTTTCCTGGGTGGTGGTTCCTAATGTGGAACCTTGCATCGTGTAACCATAGTTTGGGTTGTTCTTCCCTAGGTGCATAACTTTGCACTTGTCCACGTTAAATTTCATCTGCCATTTTGATGCCCAGTCTTCCAATTTATCAAGAACCTCTTGCAATTTTCCACAATCCTCTTGGGTTTTAACAACTTTAAATAGTTTTGTGTCATCTGCAGATTTGATAACCTCACTCGTTATTCCCTTTTCCAGGTCATTTATGAATATGTCAAAAAGCAGTGGACCCAGCACAGATCCCTGGGGTACACCACTATTCACTTTTCTCCATTGGGAAAATTGGTCATTTAGCCCTACCCTCTGCTTTCTATCTTTTAACCAGTTCCCGATCCACAATAGTACACTGCCTCCTATCCCATGACTCTTTAGTTTTGCCAAAAATCTCTGATGAGGGACCTTGTCAAAGGCTTTCTGAAAGTCCAAATACACTATATCATTTGACTCACCTTTCTGTACCTGTTTGTTCACACCTTCAAAAAAACATAACAGATTATAAGACAAGATCTTCCTTGTCTAAAGCCATGTTGGCTGTTTCCCATTAAGCCATGACTATCTACATGTTCAGCAATTTTGTTCTTTATGATGGTTTCTACCATTTTTCCCAGTACTGACGTCAGGCTCACCGGTCTGTAGTTTCCCGGATCACCCCTGGAACCCTTTTTAAAAATTGGTGTTACGTTCGCCATCCTCCAATCTTCAGGTATTACAGATGATTTTAATGATAGTTCACAGATTACTAATAGCAGGTCTGCAATCTCATATTTCAGTTCTTTCAACACCCTTGGATGTATATCATCCAGCCCAGGTGATTTGCTACTCTTCAGTTTATCAAATAGTTGTAATACATCTTCCCGATGTATCGATATTTCCTTCAATTCTTCCACACCTTTAAATACCACATCAGTGGTATTGTTTATCATACCATGTGTGATATTTTACAGTAAAAATAGAAAATCTGAATCAAATATTCCAAGCATATGTTGGAGAGCCCAAGAGAGCAAAACACTCTTCATGCTGTCCAACATTTGCAGTACTAACTTCAATACCAGTGATGGCCTTAGGGGGTGACAAGCTAAGCAGCAATGGTCTGGGGCCTCACATTTCAGAAGGAGATTTTGTGAAGTGGCAAATCTATTTGTATTTTAACACTGGATTATTTAACGAGTTCCCTCATTCATAACACAACTTTCATTGCAGTTTAAGGATAGGGCAGTGAAACTGAATTAAAAACAAATTCATTTAATTTAGGGACCCTTTTAATAAAACCCATTAGGTGGTTAACATGCATTTATTTAGCATGTACTCGCTATCTGCAATCACATCTAACGTGGGGAATCACAGCAACTGATTGTTAAAATGCTTGTTAATAGGCCATCCTGCACTAGGATGGCAAGTGGGTGGGTTGGGGCAGAGTCTGGACATGGAGAGCAACTCCTCCTTCTATGGCAAGATGGGTTCTTGCTGGCTCCGGGGCTGCTCCGAGGAATAACGTATTCTTTCGAAGTTTTACTTGCACCCAGCGCCTCCTGCCTAACGATAAACGGTGTCCTGTTGGAGAGCGGATGAAAAGAGGAGTGAGAGCAGAGGGGGCCATGCCGAATCCATCGAAAAAAGAACGGGAGAGGGTGAGCAGAGTGGGACCCTCAATGGCGATAATGGCACAGCCGACCTCCCCAAGCATGGCGAGCGTGGAGTCCGCGACTGACGATCTGGCTAAGGAGGTCACTAATCTGCTCGAGCCTAAATTTGATCAAGTGATCAGAAAACTGGATTTTCTTGGAGACTCGCTCACAGAGATTGGGAACAGAGTGGAGGAGCTAGAGCAGAGAGTCTCGAGCTTAGAGGATGGGGAAGGCCGAGCAGAAAGAGAGCTGGCTGAGCGAAAGAAGCAGATAGAAACTCTCTATTTAAAAGTGGACGATCTAGAAAATAGATCTTGACGAAATAACCTAAGAGTGGTTGGAGTGCCTGAGTCCCACACTGATAATATGCTCTTACCGCTGCTAGAGACCTGGCTGCCTAAAGAGTTGGGTCTGGCCTCGTTAGTGGGAGAACTAAAAACTGAGTGGGTGCATCCCGGAGGCGGGAAGACCAACAGAGGCCCCACGTGGTCATAATGAGGATCTTAAACTTTCAACATAAGGTGCAGTTGCTCCGAGCGTACCGGGAGAAAGGAGACCTGAAGTTGGAGAACCAGCGGCTGTTACTATTTCAGGATTACTTGGCGAGGGTGGCAGAGCACCGGAAGGAATACGCCCACGTCCGCACAGCACTTTTTGGAAGAAAATACGATTTACATTGGCTTTTCAAGCGATCTTGAGAGTATGGCACAAGGGGAAAGGTTTGCTGTATTGGACCCCAGATGAAGGGCAGTGATTTCTGGATGGCATCGCGGGAGGAGTGGGAGATGCCAGCGGTATTGGCAGCGGCGGACAGAGCTGAGATGTTGGAATCCAGACATGAAGAGTTTGGTAGTTCTTGGTCCTGAAGTTGAAAGAGGACACTGCCTATAGAACTGAGAGGAAGGGTCCTACGGGATACTCTGATACACGGGGCGGGAAGAGGGCTTGAAGTTGCTGTTGAAGTTCAGTTATTGTATCTGTTGCCTGTGTAGTGTGTGCAAAGTGTACTTGCTAAGGGTGTAAGGAATATTGAGCTCTTGGGGCAGCTCTGCTGCATGGTCTTGGGATCTAGTCTCAGCGGGGGCGGCTGAGAGTTTGTTTATTGTTGTATATAAAAGGGGATAAGGAAGGATGGGGGGAGGGGGGATTGTTGGAGGGGAAAGGAGGGGGGCGGTATGCAGGTGGGGTAAGGGTCCAGAGGGTTTGGTGTCAGCTACTCATGCAAATGTGGGGAAGTCTGAGGGGGGAAGAAACAGTTTGGTATCAGAGGCAGAGCTGTGAAAACAAGCTCGGGGCTGGGGCTGGGCAGCCTGGAACTTTCAATGTAACACAAGAATCTTTAGTGGAAACCCAGCTAAAAGTTATGGGGTATGTATCCTGACCTGCGAATAACTACGTGGAATGTGGGGGGGATAAGTACACCAGTAAAAAGGACAAAAATACTCCAGGCTCTGAAAAGGGGGAAAACGCAGATTGCCTTGTTGCAGGAAACCCATTTAACACTAAAGGAATGTGCTAAATTACAAACAGACTGGGTGGGTCAGGTTTTCTCGGCCTCCTTTGGAGGGCGGAAACAGGGAGTAGCGATTTTAATTAAGCGGGGGATTTTCATAGAGGTCATAAGTGAAGATGTGGATGCTCAGGGGAGGTTCTTTTCTTACATGCCAGGATCAATGGGGAAGAAATGGTCTTGGGTAATATATATGCCCCCAATAGCTATGACCATAAGTTTTTTAAGATGATTTTGGGAAAGCTAACAAGGACACCGCAGCTTCCATAGATATTGGCGGGGGATTTTAATTGTCCTCATGATCCTTGGTTAGATAGGTCACAAGGGGTGGAGGGGGCGAGGAGGGGGGGATGGAACAATAAAGGTGTGGGATACTTGTGTAAATTTGGGGACTTGTTAGATGTATGGAGAATCTTGCATGAGGAAGAGCGAGACTACACGCACCTTTCTAGGGTGCATCGTTCCTGGTCCCGTATTGACTATATATTAGACACAAGAGATCTCTTTAGTAAAGTCTTAACCACGGAGATTGAGTCAATAGTAATTTCAGATCACACCAAAGTTACCATTAGTTTAAAGGGGAGGATCCACCCAGGGAATAGATGGTCCTTCCCTAGGCATTTATGGAAAAGTGAGCAGTTTCGACACTACCTGGTCCAAAAGTGGGAAGAGTACTTAGAGCTAAATGAGTCCCCAGAGCTTCAGGTGGCAACTTTTTGGGAGGCTGGGAAGGCAGTTCTGCAGGGCCACATCATAGCCTATGTAGTGAGAGATAAGAAAAGGATAAACGCAACTATTTTGGACCTGTCCCGATCACTTCAAGAGGCTAAAGTGGCTGCTATAGCTAGCTCGGGGAAGTTGGGGAGCTATTTGGGAAAGCAGAAGGCGCTTAATGCTGACTTACAGGAGAGAGCGGTATATTCAACTCAATATTATAGGCACCAGCTATTCCAATATGGAGATCAAGCAGGGAAGCTGATGGCGCGACTGGTACAGGAGAGAGGGGGTATCCAGGGAGTAGCTGCCATCAGAGATAAGGATGGGGTGAGGCAGAGTGACGGGGAAAAAATCATGGAAGTGTTTGGGCAGTATTACTGGGAGCTATATACCCCAGAGCAGGAGAGCAGAACCCGGGAACGAGAATTTCTAGAGAAGGTCAACCTTCCGAAGTTAACAGAGGTTGATATGCTGGAGTTGAATGCGCCTATCACAGGAGAGGAGGTGCAGCGGGTTATTAAACGAGGGAATAAGACCCTGGGCCGGACGGGGTGGAATTTTATAAAATTTTATCAGCTAGGATTACCCCTACCCTGGTGGCTCTCTATGAGGAGGCTCGAGAAGTGGGTTTCTTCCCAAGAGATATGAGGATGGCAGCGATAGCTATAATACCTAAATCAGGCAGAGATCCGGAGAATCCTGCGTCATATAGGCCCATTTCCTTGATCAATTATGATATGAAAATTATTGCGTCAATCATGGCAAGCCGTTTACAGAAAATCCTGCCTCGACTAATAGGGAGCCACCAATCGGGGTTCATTAAAGGCAGGGATGCTTTTGCTAATATTAGTAGAGTCATTCTACGAATGGAGCGCTGCTTGGGGAGGAACATTCCACTGCTGCTGGTCAGCCTGGACGCTGAGAAGGCTTTTGATCGTGTATCGTGGCCTTACATGTTTGAGGTGATGTCAAGATTTGGATTTGATGGTCCCTTTCTGGCCTGGGTGAAAGCGTTATACATGGACCCATTGGCATGTGTTACTAGTGGGGGACGGCTATCCCGTTCCTTCTCCTTACGGCGGGGCATGAGGCAGGGGTGCCCCTTGTCTCCCTTGCTGTTTGTGCTTCAATTGGAACCATTGCTTCTGACGCTGAGTGAGGAGAGGGAGGTGAAAGGGATAGACTGGGATGGAGGTGGTATTAAACTGAGTGCCTTTGCAGATGACATGCTTCTATGCTTATGTGACCCACAGAGATCCCTGGCAGCTAGTCTGCGGATCATGGAGACCTTTGGCTCCTTCTCGGGGCTACGCATCAATAGGGATAAATCTCTGGCCTTAGATGTGGGCGGACTAGTTATAGGTGGCTGGCAGGGTGTATTCCCATTGATATGGGCGCAGGGGCACTTCCGTTATTTGGGTATACATCTACCGGAATATACTGCGCAGCTATATGAGGTGAATATTAGACCGATGATTGTGAAAACAGTTGCCCGATTGCAGAAGTGGAAGGATCTCCTGCTGACGCTGATGGGTCGTGTTGCGCTTCTTAAAATGGTGGAGCTGCCGCGCTGGGTATATGTCTTACGTCATCTTCCCATATGGCTGGCGCGGAAGGATCTAATAACTTTGCAGAAGCATTTTGCCGGGTTTCTTTGGAGGGGCAGGAAGTTCCATATACCCTTTTTGGTGATTATGAAAACTAGGGAAGAAGGGGGGCTTGGTTTGACTTCCCTGCGCAATTATAATTTAATGTGCCTCCTCCGGCCCTTAACTGACCTAGTGGGGGCTGCGCGAGGCCTCCTCCCGTTGAGCCTGGTAAACAAGATGTCGGCACCGTGCCATCCGGTTTACTTGTTACACGTGGCGGGAGAGGGTCTTGCCTGCTGCCTGGAAAAAGTCGGTGTACATGATGGCTCTTTGGCAGGCTTGGAGGGTTGTGTGTCAGCAGAGAGGGCTTAGTTGGAGATGTACGGACTGCCTCCCTTTGGAGGATAATATGGATTTTGAGCCTGGTCGCCTTGAGTTGATCTCCAAAAGTTGGGGAAAACGAGGAATCGTGTATATTGGACAATTGAGGATGGAGGGGTAGCAGAGCTGGATTCTTTTCAATCTTTAGCGCGGAAATTTGACTTAGAACGCAGTATGTTCTATCTTTATTTGCAGGTTCGACACTATGTTAGGGGTCTTCAACGGGGCTCCCGCCTTCAGCTGGGACAGGGGACTCTTTGGGATTTTTTCACCACGTTGGAGGGGGAAGTAGCCATGCGGACCTTGAGGAAGGAGCTTTGGCCAGGGGGAGAATGGGGGGCATTGGGAAAGCTAGCACAGGCGATGGGTTCGAGATGGTATGCTGCAGATGATGGTGGCAGTGCTTCAGGAGACATTTTCTAAGATTGAGTGTCTTGGAATCCGTGCGCCTTCAAGACATTCAGTACAAATTTTTGTGGAGAGCATATGTTCCTAATGTGTGGGCAGCTCGGATGGGGTTGATATTGACAGACACTTGTATGCTGTGCGAGACAGGGCCAGGAACTTTATTCCATCAATTTTGGGAGTGCTCCAAGATTTGTAGTTTTTGGAACGCAGTGGGGGGGGGGGGGGGAGGTTGAAGGTGTGGAGGCCTCAAGGTGGGGAGCTCTCGCCAGAGTGGTGCCTTTTTGGTATTTATTCAGGAATGGACGAGATGAGGAAGGAATGTAGGCAATTATATGAAAGGGGGTTTATAGTAGCTAAACAGAGTATTCTGCGACATTGGCTAAGTGCTGTGGCCCTGACAGTTCAGGAATGGGAGATAGGGATGAGAGATTTAAGAACCATGGAGCAGAAAACAGCTAAACTGTTGGGGGGCAGGAAGTTGGTGGAGATGGAAAGCTTGTGGGAAGTGATTGGCTAGCTCCTGCGGATACTTGGGTGGTTCATATGGGCGGGGCTACTTGGGAAAGGAGATGAGAATTCTGTATGCCTTTCCTTGCTTTTCTTTCCTTCCCTTCCTTCCTTTCTTTCCTTTCCTTCCCTTAGGTGGGGGGTAGGGGGAGGTTCCCAACGGGTGGGGGTAGTAGATGCTGACATGGGTGCTAGAGGGTTAGGGGTAGGGGTTGGGGGGGTTGGGGGAGTTGGGGAGGGCGGGGGGGAAAGGGAAGGGGGTTTAATCTGATTAGTTTAAACTGACTAGTTACCTTTTGTTGTCGTGCATATTGTTTAGGGGACTATTGTATTGTTGGACGGGATGTGTGATAATACTGGCTGTGACTAGTATTGTTCCTAATAATAATAATACTAATAAAAATTATTTTCAAAAAGAACACACGATAGGCCATACTGGGTCATACCAAAGTCCATCAATTCCAATATTCTGTTTCAAATTGTGGCCAATCTAGGTCACAAGTATCTAGCAGTTCCCCCAAAAGATACAGGTTTTACAATGCTTGTATTGGGGCAAGCAGTAGATATTTGGCGTCCACTTTAATAATGGTTTATGGGCCTTTCTTACACTAACAGCTTTTACTACATCCTCCAGTAGCAAATTCCAGAGTATGATTAGATGTTGAGTGAAAAAATATTTTCTCTTATTAGTCTTAAATAGGTTATTCTGTAGCTTCATTGCATGCCCCTAGTCTTTCTATATTTTGATGGTGTAAACAATTGATCTACGTTTGCCTGTTCCACTCCATTCTTTAATTTATAGACTTCTATCATATCTTCCCTTAGCTGTCTCTTTTTCAGGTTGAAGAACCCTAACCTTTTTAGCCTCTCTTCATAGGGGATCCTTCCATCCCCTTTACCATTTTGGTGGCTCTTCTCTGTACCTTTTCTAATAACGCAATATCCTTTTTAAGATACAGCGACCAGAATTGCACAAAATATTCAAGGTGCAGTCGCACCATGGAATGATACAGAGGCATTTTAATATCCTTTGTTGTATACTCCATTCTCTTTGGAAGAGCCCCTCCTTTTCCCAAAATGTTCCCCAGTTCCTAAAAAATCCAAAACCCTCATCTTTTCACGATTGTCTCATCCACGCATTGAGACTCTGGAGCTCTGCCTGCCTTTTGGGTCCTGCACGTGCAACGGGAAGCATTTTGGAGAATGCTACCCTGGAAGTTATGGATTTCAACTTCCTACCTAAAAGCCTAAATTTAACCTCCAGAATCTCCTTACCACACTTTCCAATGTCATTGGTACCAACATGTACCAAGACAGCAGACTCCTCCCCAGCACTATCTAGGTGGCACGTGAGGTCCACTACCTTCGCACCAGGCAGCCATGTTACCAGGTGATCCTCACATCCACCCGCCACCCAGCTATCTACATGCCTAATGATCAAATCACCAACTATAACAGATGTCCTAACCCTTCCCTCATGGGCACATGGACCTGGAGAAACCTCCTCAATTTGAGAGGGTTTTACATCATCTGGAAGACAGGTCCTAGCTACAGGATCACTTCCTAACACACCAGGGTGATGCTCTCCTGTCACATGACCTCTCTCATCCATGGCAACAGGGATACTGCCAGACTGGAGGTGGGACTTCAGTACTATATCCCTGTAGGTCTTGTCTATGTACCTCTCTGTCTTCCTTATGTCCTCCAAATCTGCTACTCTAGCCTCCAGAGATCGGATTCATTCCCTGACAGCAAAGAGCTCCTTGCACCTCGTACACACATGAGACCCCTCATCAACTGGGAGAAAATCATATATGTGACACTCTTTGCAAAAGACTGGAAAACCCCCATCTCACTGCTGGACTGCTGTCTGCATCTGTGTTTTAAGGTTATGTTTAGGTATTTAAGTTCTTTACTTAGTAAGGCGTGCTAGGAATACTTATACTAATACAACTATACCTAATACGTTTAATATACTTTGTTCACCTGAAGCTTAATTTATCTCAGGTCCTTAATGTATGCCTGATGAGGACAAACAGCTGCACCTGAGAGTGAATATGGCACCTTCTTTACCTATAAAGCTATGATTATCCCAGGTGTGGGTGGGTGTCAGGGAGGGAGGGAGGGAAAGAAAACTTATTAAAAACTGGGTGCTACACAGTGCCCTGTCCTATGCTTCTAAGGTAATCTGTGACCAATTTCCTGGGTGATTCACACAACCCTTGCTTAGATTGAGGGAGTCATGGGTTCTAAATTTAACAAGAAAGCTCTCTGCTGTGTTTTAAATTTAAACTGAAAGCTCTTTGCTGCTGCTAGGCCCTGACTGAGTATTAAATTTAAACTAAAAGCTCTCTGTTGGGTTTTAAACTTAAACGGAAAGCTACCTGTTCAGTTTTTAATTTAACTAAAAACTCTTTGCTAATACTAGACCCTGACTGATTTAGCAAATACACTGGATTCATAGATTAATCAGCTTTAATCCAAAGAATTTCTTTTTCATAAAGATTTAGAAAAATTCCCAGAAGTAAATACTTACAAATGCAGATCTCTCTCTAGAAGTAGCAGTCTCTTTTTTTAGTCCTTCATGCCTCCCTTTGTTTGCCCTGCTGGGATACCGTGTAACCTATTATTCAGCCCCTCAAGACTGCTTTGACTGCCTCCCAGTATGTTCTGGGGCTTACATCCTCTGTTTTGTTTTCTACTTCATAATCGAGCCACGCTTTCCTAATACATTTTTGAAATTCTGCATTCTGCGTCCAAACTGGGTTCAAGCACCATGCCCTATCATTCCTCCACCTGCTCCCTCTAAATTTCAGCTGTACCGCTGCATGGTTTTAGACCACGGATGATTCTATGGTAGCGCTGGTCAGTGTGTTATATAATCTTTCTGCCACTAGTAGGTACTGTTGTTGTTGTTAAGTGCCGTCATGTCGGTGTCGACTCATGAAGACCTCTGGATAGTTGTCCTAAATTGAGTTCGGTCTTCAGTCAGGCAGCTCATTGTTGACAGACTGGTACCCATAGCTGCTGTTACCGTATCGATCCATCTCACTCCTGGCCTTCCTCTTCTGCGTTGACCTTCTACCTTGCCAAGCATGATGTCTTTCTCTAATGATCTCTCTCTTTGCATGATGTGTCCAAAATATGAAAATCAAATTCTTGTCATCTGAGCTTTTAAAGAAAGCTTAGGTTTGATCTCCTCTAGTACTGACTGGTTTGTTCTTCGGGCAGTCCATGCCGTATTCGGGCAGTCCATGCCGTATTCCATGCTGTTCTTCGGGCAGTATTCGCCGTCAGCACCATAATTCAAAGGGATCAATTTTCATCCTGTCTATCCCTTTCACTGTCCAGCTTTCACATCCATATGATGTTATTGAAAATACCATGGTTTGAACGAGTCAAATCTTTGTATGGAGAGAGACATCTCTGCTCTTGAGAATCTTGTCTAGGTCTTTCATACCCATTCTGCCAAGAGCAATGTGTCGTCGGATTTCTTGACTGCTTGTTGCTTCTTTATTGATAGTTGATCCAAGTAGGCTAAAGTTGTCCACAATTTCAATTTCTTCTCCTTCAACGATGAACCTGTTGATTTTGCCACTTGTAATTATCTTTGTCTTCTTTACATTAAGGTGCAGGCCCATTTTGAGACTATGTTCTTTGATCATGAGAAGCAAATGTTTCAAATCATCTTCTCTTTCAGCCAGTAATGTGGTTGTTGATGAGTCTTCCACCAATCTTCACACCTCTGTTGTCTTCATACAATCCTACTTCTCTGATGATTTGTTCTGCATATAAATTAAACAGGGAGGGGGACAGTATGCAGCCTTGTCTTATGCCTTTGCTTATTTTAAACCATTCTGTTTCTCCTTGTTCCGTTCAAACTGTTGCTTCTTGATCAATGTACGGATTGTGCAAGAGAATGATCAGGTGTTCTGATGTACTCATGCTTCTTAAAGTGGCCCAGAGTTTCTCTTAGTTTACACAGTCAAAAGCCTTGCTATAGTCAATAAAGCACAAATAGATATCCTTTTGGTATTCTTTAGTCTTTTCAAGGATCCATCTCATATCCGCAATGGTGTCGCTCATTCCTCACCCTTTCCTGCATGCATCTATCTATCTTATGGGGCCCGGAATAGAGCGTGAATTTTTTTCACCTATCAATTCTAGCTCTTTACATAGTAAATTAATCCCCTTATTCTCTGCTCCCTTCAGCCCTCCCTTTGGGGTTTGGCATTCTAGAGTGGTGTCTGCCTCCACATTAAAATCCCCTCCCAGTATTCAGCCGGATCTGCTAAATGACCCATCATTTCAAGATGAAATTTGTGCTGATAGTTGTTGGGGGCATATATACTACCTAGAATCACATTTTGTTATTGAGTTCTCCCCAAGCCAGTATATATCTTCCCTTGGGGTCTTTCACCAATCGATGGGCTTCTCATATTGCTCTATTTCCCACCAAGATGGCCACCCCACATTGTTGGGCACTGTACTGTGCTACCATGACTTTGTCTACCCACCCTCTTCTCAACTTGAGGTGTTCCACGACTATCAAATGTGTTTCTTGTACTAGGGCAATTGTGGTACTCAAGGCCCATAGGAAAGTGAGTACCATATCCCCTTTTATTGGGGAGTGTAGGCCCCCAATATTCAGTGTGACAATAGTGCATTCAGCCATTCTTAAGTAAGAACATCGCTTTACTTTGTTTATTGCTCCTGTAATGCATGCTCCAGAGGTTTCGCAGCCAAACACCCAGTCTATCTGCTCTCTTACTCAGCCACCCCCGGCTCCGTCTCATGTTGTTCTTTTCCCCCCACCCTCGCTGTTTATTCTTTCTTTGTTTCCCCTTTAGCTGTCTTTTCACCCTCCCAGACCCTACTCCATCCCTTTCCCTTCTCCCCCTTCCCCTCCATTCATCTCCTCCCCAACACCATTCTCTTGCATCCTTTTATCATCCTCCCATGTGGGCTAATCCCACAAATCCCATCCCACTGTTGACCTTTTCTTTTTGCCCATAGCCCAACACCCACTGTAGTATTGATGTTCCCCCTCCCCCCCCCCCACCGTATTCAGTCCAGCATAGTCAACCCATGCCCGTACTCTCAGGTGGTACAGTGATTTGTCCCTCTCACCCTTCATTCATCCACTGATACCAGTTCTTTGTATGGTGTATTCTCTCACTCCGTTCTTGTGCCTCCCTTCATTTCTGTTGTTTTACCAGTCATTCCCAGTCATTTCTTTTTTTTCCCCCCATCCTTCTTCATGATTTATTGCAGGTGTGGTTTTGTAACTTTAGAAATTCTGCCTTGCATGTCTCCAACCTATGTTAAATACATCATAGATGTGCAGATATATGCATTACCCAGGCCACGCCTAGAAATACCTCTGTTATTCCCCCAGTGCAGACATGGTCATTCATGGCATCTCATGGCCATTCTAAAATGACATTTTATATGTGAAAGCAACTTCAACATTTTTCTGCTACTGCATCCACATGTAAAATGCAATTTTAAATTGGGGGTTTCATAATAACCCCCAGCAGATTCATATCACTGCTTTAATGCATAGATGGTGGCATTGATGGTCTTTTTTTTCTTTATTTATATTTTCCAACAAATACAAACAAAAGAGAAAGAAAAAAAAACAGATTACAACAAATTCAAATACACAATTCTTCTCTGTAACATGAGATACTCAAAGACTAAACACAGCCCACCCCACCCTGTCCCTCCCATTATCCTATGATCATCAGGAGCCAAATGAAAAAGAAGAAATCATAAAACTTCTGCAAGCCTACAAGGCCTGCAAGGGCTATATAAGAGCCAATACTCCACTGCAGAGAACATAGGCACAAGTGTACCACCATGCATATCTACCAATCTCAGTAGTATGTTCCCAATTAGGAATAACAGGAAAGGGCCACTCCCAACATGGAGCTAATTCAGGCTGACAGTCTCTTTATAAGGACGAGATGCCAAATTGCTGATTGAAAAATGACCCCAAATCAGGAGAGAGTGGCCCTGAGTCCCAGCACCATCCAATACAATTCTATGTTTAAGCCCAGTGCAACTAAGGGGTATGTTTACTAAACCTCGCACAATTGCGCATCGCACAATAGCGCACGGCAATGATGCACTTAAGCGCTCTTAAGTGCCCTGCACAATTGCGCGTCACACTAACGGGCCCACCCACAATTGCGTGCCGCACTAACGGGCACGCACAAGTATGCGGCCCGCAAATGTCCGATAGAGGCGTGGAAAGGGCGGAGGAAGGCTCCCGAGGGGCGGAGAGATGGGGTTAATGGGCGGAGAAGGGGAGGGGAGAGGCTCCCCGCACATCAGCGGGGCCGAATTTACAAGCAAAAACTACCGGGAGTGAAACACTCGCGGTAGAGTGCATTTAAAGGGAAGAGAAACCATTTCCGTCAGCAATGTACAGGAAAACCGGGGAAACCTGCGAAACGTGAGCAGTGTTATACATGTGCACAGAACAAAAGTGCAAATAAAAATAGAAAATGACCACAACAAAATTACTAAAAAGCATAAGTCAGCTAGGCAACAGTGATATTAATGGGAAACAACACAAAACACTCCCAGGAAAGCCCCCCAAAAAAGAAATGATTTTTGGAAGGGTCTACGGAGCGGAGACCCTTCCAAAAATCATTTCCTTTTTTCGGAGCTTTCCTGAGAGTGTTTTTTATGGTTGCCCATTAATATCACTGTTGCCCAGCTTGGTTATCTTTTTTCCCCCTTTTTTCATGGTCATTTGCGGGGTGTATTTGCACATTTGCCTCCAGACAAGGTGAATGAGCCCACAGTAAAAATGTGCAGAGCAGGGTTTAGGATTCTGCCGGCCAGGTTTCCCATCCCCAGGGACTGCACTATCTCTGTGGCCACAGTGTGGTGCAGCAGACAGAGCCAGTACCTCCAGAACCAGAGGGTCACAGGTTCAAATCCCAGCTGGGACCCCTGCCAACCCAGTCCCCATATTTTACCCACCACTAAACAGAGATAGTAAAGACACTCCTTTATTGCAGAGAACATAAGCATGGTTCCAACACCTGTATTTTACCTAACACCGCACACACACCATAACAATGGGCATTACCGACAGCCGAGTCCCCCAAATGCAGTCCTGGAGTGCCACAACTCAATCAGGTCACATGCTTTTCCAAGATAAGGACATGCCAGCATGTTGGCGGAAGGGTACAGGTGGTGGCGGGGGCAGTGGCTGCTAGCCACAGCAGACAGTGGCCTAGCCATGTGCAGGCTTGCACCGTCCACTGCAACAGACAGGCCCTGTCGGATGTACAGTCATTGACTTCCCAGGTAATTCAGCCAATCTGTGGCTACACAGTGGTGCAGTGCACACAGACAGTGTGTGCAAGAACAGAAGGTCACAGGTTCAAAGCCCAGCTGAGGCTACTGCCAATCCTGTCCACATATTTTTCCCACAACTAAACAGTGATAGTAAGGACACACCTTTCATGCCGAGGACATATGCATTGGTAATACGCCTATCTTTTACCCCACCGAGCACAGACACCATGAACAGGGGCAGTACCTAGAGCAGAGTCTCCCAAATGCAGTCCTGGAGGACCACACACCATTCAGGTTCCCTGCTGCCTCTAATACAAATGCCTGTGCTGCATAGCTATGCACCACCCCCATGGCATGTAGATGTAGCTCATGCATATTCATGAGGGACAGCATGAAAACCTGAACAGTGTTTGGCACACCAGGACTGGAGTTGGGAACCTCTGCCATAAAGCAGCAGCCAACAGGGGCAAACACACCCACACCCACACCCACAGGCCCCATTGGCCAATGCCTCCTGGAGAGGCAGGACATTGGGCCCTGCGTGCATCTCCCAGTACTAGCACCTGCATACCTTAGCAATGCCACCCTACACCTGGGTATACGGTACACAGCTCTCAAACGTTTGCTATGAGTACTGGCAGATAGACATTCCTCTGTTAAGCACAGTTTGCTCTTTGAGCTCCAACATAACAATCTGTCTGATGTCTGCGGTGCATGCTTCAGGTCTGGTCTCTGACAGTGTTTACCACCCTGGGGAGTGACCCCCAACAGTACTGCGTAGCATATCCATGCCTGTACTGTGCCCAGGGCTGGTGTGGTGGGCAAGGCTGATAAGCCCCTCTATAGTAGCACAATGCTGGCATACGTGTGGGAGTGTGTGTCTGTCTATACCAGAGCTACTCAATTCCAGTCCTGGTGGTCCACAATCCTGCAGGTTTTCGGGATATCCCTAATAAATATGCATGAGATATATATGCATTGGAGATATCCTGCCAACCTGACTGGTTTGTGGCCCTCCAGGGCTGGATTTGGAGACCCCTGCCTTACATCTCTGTCATTTACGATTGTGAGTGGACAAGGTGCAGATGTCCAAGACATCAAAAAAGTTAGATAGCATTTGTCACATTCCTTCTCGCTTCTCACCACCACCAAAATATTATCTATTAGACAACTTTATGGTGGTGGTGAGAATCGAGGAGGAATGTGACACATTCTATCTACCCTTTTGATGTCTAGGATATCTGTACCTTGTTCACTCACAATCTTAAATGACAGAGGTGTAATGCAGGGGTCTCCAAATCCAGCACTGGAGGGCCACAAACCAGTCAGGTTGGCAGGATATCTCCAATGCATATATATCTCATGCATATTTATTAGGGATATCCCGAAAACCTGCAGGATTGTGGACCACCAGGACTGGAATTGAGTAGCTCTGGTCTATACAGTGTGTGTTGGCTGCAAACATCTTCCACAGCCCACACTGCCAGCACTGTTGCCAGTAATGGCCTGCCAATGTGCATAATGAGCAGCAAGGTACCATGGGTATAGCTCAGACAGGGTGGGCTGGCCAGGATGCATCTGCACAGGGCATAGGGCACTGGCAGGGACATTGTAGTGGCCGGCCACCACCTACACAGACAGGGTGACCTCTGTATGTGCTGCTGGGGTTTCACTCCACCCTGACTGTGCAGTGACGACAGCATGGCTAGGCACCCCCATAGTGGTAGATAGTATTTCTTTTATGTGATATTTATTGGTTTTCTTTTGGGGCCTAGTCACTGACTTATCTGCTTGTGTGTGCTGTCATCCCAGTTCTGGGTGCATGCATTTCTACTAGGACTAACTAGCAGACTGTTCTCAGCTGGTATGTGTCTTGATGGAGCGCCTTGCAGGGTGTAGCAGCTGAAGGCTTGCTGCAGGAGAATATCTGATAGTGGTGGGGTGCAGCTTAGCATATCCAGGCCTAATGTCTGTCTGATATTGTGTTATGGATGTGTATAGAGCTGCTTTGGATGCACTGTAGGGTGTCTGTTCCCCAGCAGGACCGGGGTTGATGGTCCACTCTACTGCCACCATTGCAGGGAGGTAGAATGTGGATCTGTTGATAGGAGACCCTGTTTTTCACCTGCAGCTGGGGGGGGGGGGGGAGGGGAGGGGAGGGAATGGTTACCACAGCAGACTGTCTGTGTGGTGAGGTGAAGGCTCTCTGCAGCCAGCCAGGGGCTTGCTGGCAGCTATAGAGCTGTAGCCCAATGGTTACTTCACTGTCTGTGAAGCCAGAGGTCATGGGTTCAAACCCACAGTGGGGTTATTTGATAGGGTTGTCCAAAGCATTTTTTAAATTTAATGTACATATGTTGATGCCAGCAATAACACCCTCAGCATACTGTACCCATAAGGTGCCTCTGAGGGTGCTTTATAGGGCGCCCTATAGGGCACCTTATGGTTGCCGTCCATATAAGGTGCACTATACATTATCCTGTGACGCAACATATATGGTGCCCTATAGGGGACATTCTAGGGTGCCTTGGCGGACAGTGAACTTTAACATGTGCCTTATGGGCCGCCTTATGTTAACACGCTTTGTGAGTGCATTTGCTAGTAGTGATAACTGAAATAAAAATAAATTGCCCCCTACAGCACTCATCCCCATAATACACACTGCCTCAGTGAGCCTTCTTCATTGGGCACTGTGTGGGATTGATCCCCTGATCCCTGCACCATTGGTCAGTGTCTTAACCATTGTGCTGTGGCTCTGGTCCTGTGCTTGGGCATCAGCGCACTGCCTTATGCCGCCCAAACTTAATAGTGCACCGCCTTATGCCACCCGAGATTAACAGTGCACCGCCTTATGCCGCCCAACAGTGCACCGCCTTATGCCGCCCAACAGTGCACCGCCTTATGCCGCCCAAGATTAACAGTGCACCGCCTTATGCCGCCCAACAGTGCACCGCCTTATGCCGCCCAAGATTAACAGTGCACTGCCTTATGCCGCCCAACAGTGCACCGCCTTATGCCGCCCAAGATTAACAGTGCACTGCCTTATGCCGCCCAACAGTGCACCGCCTTATGCCGCCCAAGATTAACAGTGCACCGCCTTATGCCACCCAACAGTGCACCGCCTTATGCCGCCCAAGATTAACAGTGCACTGCCTTATGCCGCCCAACAGTGCACCGCCTTATGCCGCCCAACAGTGCGCCGCCTTATGCCGCCCAAAATTAACAGTGCACCGCCTTATGCCGCCCAAAATTAATATGCCTCCTAAAGCACTTTTACCCATTAAAATTAATGCCTCAGCCAGCCCTTTTTGTTGCACACAATGGGGAATTGAACCCATGGCAGTTGCACCAGCAGTCAGTGTCTTAACCATTGTACTATGGCTCTGTTCCTTTGTGTGTGCACATCAGGGTGCCACTTAGCCTTCCCACGCACTATTGTGCACGGCGCACAATAGCGCACCGCGCAAATGTGCAATTGCTTACTCCCAGTCTTTTTCTTTTTTCTGCCTGAACCGCCCACTCCTTATATGGCACAGGCACACTAACGGGGCCCGCACAATTCCGGGATCTTAGTAAACATACCCCTAAATGTTAGGTCAGTCCTACACCACACATCCCAAGTTGTTGACATCTCCTTGATGAGACTAACACTTATTCTCATCTGCATATTGAACATATGCCTACGGCCCCCTCCACCCATCGTGAACCTTGCTTTGGCAAAAGCCATAGTATAGGCCAGACAATCAGGGAAACCCCTCCCCCCTTCCTCTTATTAAAACCCAAGCTTCCAGCGAGCAAGTCTAGGTGGTTATTTTTCCATGAAAGCAGTGCTAAAGTTCTATCAGTATTAACAATATGCTTTGCTTGAAGGAACACTGGTAGTATTCCTATTATACAATTCACTTTAGGAGTGATAAACTTACTTATATCTTCAAGATGACCCCACCATGATACAGACACATGACCACGCTGCTGTGTATAATTAGAGCTCATTAAGTCAAAGAGGGTGAACGAGATTATAGCATGAACCTAGCTGTGAACCACATGGATAATAAACTCACTGAGTCTTGAACAATACCCTTGGAAGATAGGGAAAATCAAGACGAAGAATTAAAAAAAAACCTGGGGGGGGGGGGGGAACCACTTTCCATCCTGAAATGGCCATTTCCTTACTCTTATAAAGGGCAGTAGAAATTCCTTTGAAATCGGGCCTGTGTAACAAATTTCAATAACTCCATTACATTCAAGTGTGTCTCTTACAGCAATGAGATGTCAACATTCCTATCCTACCATACAGAATAGAAGATTCCTCTTAGTAGCAACTACTGTATTAAGACCATTAACATTCAAGTACCTAATCTTCAATAAAATGTACTGAATATAACTCCGAATTATCAGTCATAAGTTACAGAAACAGATCAATATGTAACCTTTAGTTTAACATTGTAGAACAACTTATTAAGCGCCTATAAAGTATGGCTGCATCTATAGCCCAAAGAAAAGAGAAGAGACCCCGTCATATGATCAAACGCACTAGAACACCCAACCCTAAAAAGAAACAGAGAACATTTCCCAAAGCCACCTAAAACTAGGGGGGCTATATAACACACAAAACCTAACGGGTGAGCCCACTAGGACAAGACAGACACGGAGGGCTCAGTGATCCAACACTCTCGCATTTCTGCAATAGATCACATATCGCATCTTGTCCACCTTCCTTCTTAAAAGTGAAAATAATATTTACAAACGAGACTGAATAAATGTCCCAGAAAATAGCAGTGTGACACGCTTATATGCCACTTCTGCGGGGATAGCTCGCCTTCACACGACCTCAGATCAGTTGAACACTCATAAAACTGTGGCAAGCAAAAGATGCAATATATCCTTCACTGCATCACTGCTGACTCCTTATCCTCCAGAAATGCACATAGATGTCCAGGATCATCAAAGTCTTGGTCTGGTTATGCAACATGACTTTCATGCGGGCAGGATATAACAGTCCAAAATGGGCCTTCAGTTGTATCAAGCGTGGACGCAACGCCAAAAGACTCTTTCTCCGATCCAACGTCGCCTTCACGAAGTCAGTGAAGAACAGGAGTTTATGTCTCTGGTACTCCAAAGCTGTAAGTGCTGCTCCCATTATTTGCAACACTTGTTGAAAATGCAAAACTTTCATGATGAATGGGCGTGGACGATTGTTCATGGCCCCAGAAGGCATAGGCAGTCTATGGGCACGCTCGATCTCGAACGGCATAGTGAAATGAAGCTTTAACACACCTGGAATTATAACCTGCAGAAAGGATATCAAGTCATGCCCCTTTGCTCCCTCAGGCACTCCTAGTATCCTTATGTTGTTTTGCCACGAGCGATTATTGCCATCTTCCACCTCTCTTTGCAGTGAGCGAACCAACTTGGCCTGCTTCTCAACGGCCTCGAGCCTCTTCCCATGTGACACCACCACCTCCACTACCTTCTTCAAATGAACCGTATTATACTCCAAAGAAGATCTCAAAGCATTAATATCTTCCTGCATTGCACTTAGCGATTCTCCATTAGCTTTGACCATTTTTTTGACTGCCCGTATCTCAACCAAGATCTCCTTGGGACAGAGGGTGAAGCAGTTAGGTGCACAGGTGGTGTTCTCTTCAATCCTCCCTGTTGAGGGTAAAGGCCAAGGCAGAGAGGCTCGCATCCTGGAGATGAATGCATGGCTGCGTGGATGGTGTCATCGAGAGCGTTTTGGTTTCCTAGACCATGGGATGCTGTTCCAAGGGTTGCAGAGCAGAGATGGCATCCATCTGTCCAAGAAAGGTCAACACATCTTCGGTAGTAGACTGGCTAATCTACTGAAGAGGGCTTTAAACTAGATTCATTGGGGATGGGTGAAGAAAGCCCCCAGGTAAGTGAAAGCCCCCAGGTAGGTGATACATTAAATACCTTTATGGAAATGGGTAACAGGGGTAACATATGGAAAGCAGTGTGTATTAATGCCGATAGCATGGGAAATAAGATCCCTGAAGTTGAAGCTTTGGTGGGAGTGGCTGACTTGGATTTAGTGGCAGTTACAGAAACATGGTTCACAGAAAACCATGACTGGGATGTAACTATACCTGGCTATACTTTATTCAGAAAGGACAGGGTAGGAAGAAGGGGAGGAGGAGTGGCACTATATGTAAAAACTACTATTAAAGCTTTGGAATTACAGAGCTTAAAAGGGAGAGAGGAGGCATTGTGGGTTAAACTAGAAAGAGGGAAAGAGAAATCTATTTGCATTGGTGTGATATACAGACCTCCCTCACAAGAGGAAGAGGTGGACAGAGAGTTAATTGAAGACATACGCAGCATTGCTAGGAAAGGGGAAGTGCTACTGATAGGAGATTTCAATATGCCAGAAGTTGATTGGCACATTCCTGCTGCAGAATCATCTAGAAGTAAGAAGATCCTGGATTCTCTACAGGGAGAACTATTCAGGCAATTGGTAACAGACCCCACACGTGAAGGGGCCATACTGGACTTGGTGCTTACCAATGGTGAAAGTGTTTCTGATGTTGTAGTGGGAGATCATTTTGCATCCAGTGATCACCAGATGGTATGGTTCAGTATTAGGACTAGGGCTGTTAGAATCCATTCCACGGTGAGGATCTTAGACTTTAGGAAGACTAACTTTGCGAAGATGGGCCAATACCTCAGGGAGTCGTTAGTGGGATGGGAACAGCTGGGGGATGTAGAAAAACAGTGGGGAAAACTGAAAGGGGGTATTTTAAGGGCAACCAACCTTTTTGTTAAAATGGTAAATAAAGGCAAAAGGAACAGGAGACCGCTATAGTTTTCGAAGGAAGTAGCTGAAAAAGTGAAGAAAAAGAGGGAGGCCTTCATGAAATACAAGAGATCACAGAGAGAGGAAGACAGGCATCTGTATTTGGAAAAACTTAGAGAAGCTAGCAAAGTAGTCAAGAAGGCAAAGATTCAAAAGGAGGAGGGAATAGCCAATGCAATAAAATGGGGGGATAAGACATTTTTCAGATATATTAGTGAGAAAGGGCAAAAGTGGTATTGTCAGACTCAAGGGTGCAGGGGGGGAATATGTAGAAGCTGATAAGGATAAAGCGGAATTGCTTAACAAATATTTTTGTTCTGTGTTCACAGATGAAGAACCAGGAGCAGGACCTCAGAAAACACCCACAAATAAGAACAGAAGCGAGGGACATCTTGAACAATTTTCAGAAGACTGTTCGTGAGAAACTAGCTCAACTTAAAGTAGACAAAGCAATGGGACCGGATGGGATACACCCTAGAATACTGAGGGAACTTGGGGATGTTCTAGCAACTCCACTGACTGACCTTTTCAATGCCTCGTTGGAGTCGGGAGTGGTGCCAAAGGACTGGAGAGAGGCTCATGTGGTGCCTTTATACAAAAGCGGAAGTAAGGATGTGGTTGAAAACTACAGGCCGGTTAGTTTAACTTCGGTAGTGAGTAAATTATTGGAAACGCTGCTGAAAGAGAAAATAGTGAGGTTTCTGGAGTCCAGCGGATTACAGGATCTGAGGCAGCATGGATTCACCAGAGGCAGGTCTTGTCAGACAAATCTGATTGATTTCTTTGACTGGGTGACCAGGGAGTTGGACCGAGGGAGAGCTCTAGATGTGGTGTATTTCGATTTCAGTAAAGCCTTTGATACTGTTCCTCACAGGCGACTTATAAACAAACTGAGCACCCTAGGGATGGACCCTAAAGTTACTGCTTGGGTTAGAAATTGGTTGGGTGGGAGGCGACAAAGAGTACAAGTAAATGGAGCTCACTCTGAGGAGAAGGATGTTACCAGTGGTGTGCCCCAGGGATCTGTCCTTGGTCCAATTCTTTTTAACATCTTTGTTAGTGATATAGCGGAAGGGCTGTCGGGTAAGGTTTGCCTCTTTGCGGATGATACCAAAATCTGCAACAGAGTAAACACCCAGGAAGGTGTAGATAACATGAGGAGGGATCTAGCTAAGCTTGAAGGATGGTCTAGAATTTGGCAGCTGGGATTTAATGTTAAAAAATGTAAGGTCATGCATTTGGGCTGAAGCAATCCAAGGGAGCAATACAGTATAGGAGGTGAAGTACTTTTGTCCACTAAAGAAGAGTGGGACCTAGGCGTGGTTGTGTCTGATGATCTTAAAGTAGCTAAACAGGTAGAAAAGGCGACGGCAAAAGCAAGAAGGATGCTTGGGTGCATACGGAGAGGAATGGCTAGCAGAAAAAAGGAGGTGATAATGCCTCTGTATAAGTCTTTGGTGCAACCTCATTTGGAGTATGGTGTGCAATTTTGGAGACCGCACCTTCAAAAGGATGTGAACAGGATGGAGTCGGTGCAGAGGGTTGCTACTAAAATGATTAATGGGCTTCATTATAAAGCATATGAGGACAGACTTAAGGATCTTAATATGTTCACCTTAGAGGAAAGGCGGGATAGAGGTGATATGATTGAGATGTTTAAATACCTCCGTGGCATAAATGTTCAGGGAGAGAGCCTCTTTCAATTGAAAGCAAGTTCTGCTACGAGGGGACATGGGATGAGGGTGAAGGGAGATAGATTCAGGAGTGATATGCGGAAATATTTCTTTACAGAAAGAGTAGTGGATCCATGGAATAGTCTCCCAGTGGAGGTGGTAGAGATGAGGACAGTAACTGAATTCAAAAAAGCATGGGACCAACACAGAGGATCTCTAAAGGTAAAAAGTGGACTGTTGTAGTTGTTGTTATGGAAGGACAGACTAGATAGGCCATGTGGTCTTTTTCTGTCATCATGTTTCTATGTTTCTATGTTTCCTGCGAGGTCTCAGGGCTATCTCGGATGACCGCCATCTTGTGAGATGAGAGAGTTTCCATCTTAGTTCTCTTTGCACTAACATTTTGAAATAGCTGGAAATCCAGCCGCATCTGCTTGGAGCCAGACATATCGGAGATTGAATGGCAACCAAGTAGGTAGGAACTACAGTATTTGATCAAATATTGCAGAAAATCAGGATTCTTGTCTTTTGCCCTCCAGAGCACCATTCTTACATGTCCATCTTGACCAGATACAAGGCTCCGCCCCCATTCACAGTCATTTCTATTGTCTCTCACACAGGAGAGACACTTAAAACATGGGCCCTGTTTTACATGCCTTGGCAAATATCAAAGCATATGACAAGCCAAAAAAATATTGATTGCTGTCATAGAGATGATACCCCTCTCCATCTCCCAGAAATACCCTCCTTCAATCAAATCTCCCCCACTGATCCTAATCTGATCCTAACCCCCCTTCTGATCTTCTCAATTTAGCAACCAAAACCCATGGACAGCCAAGCTGGCCCCAAGAGAACTATCCAGGACAAGGTGCATGCAAGGAGAATAACATCCACCTCCCCCCCCCCCCGGCTACACTGGAGGCCCCATGCTTTGGAAGTGAAGGCAGTTGGAGCAGTCTCCCTCCTCTCCATCCTCTCCCACTCTAGTTGCTAGCCACTTCCAAAATGGCGGTGGTATCCCCTAGCAGTACTCCTGCCACTCAGCACAGATATCAGTGGCATTTCCAATTTGTATACTGCCACTAAATATCTTGCTGCTGCTGACCACTGTAGCATTTGAATATTGTTCTTTATGAAAATTGGACTCTTTTAATTTATTGAATTCATAATCTGATATTTATTCTTTTACATTTTTAACACTATTGCTATATTTATTCTTATTTTTATGTTCCTCTTTTTGTGAGTGCACTGTCTCTCTTTTGTTGTCTGCGTTGAGGTATATCATGGCTTTCTCACTATGGAATAAGGTGATGAGCTGTGGGATTGAAATAGTACAAGATTTCTTCTCTCTGGGGTGGTTTCTTCAAAAGAATTATGCACTGGAAGACACCACAGGGAGGAGACGGTATGACTGAGTAAGTGGTTGGTAAAACAAGAACTACATCATAGAACTCTTTCAGATTATTGTGAGCAAAAAGGATCCCCAGAGGCCTTTGGATATTGCAGGAAGCTGAAATGATCAGTGATGAAGAAAGTAAGACCAGAATGTAATATTAAACAAATGTTCTGAATTTGATGGCAGAGGAAACAGGAAGAGACAGATAAGGAAATAAGTTATGGAAAGAAAATGATTTTGTTTTGACATGCTGATTGAAGATTACAAGAAAAATCTTGATAGGTTCAGAAAGAAGACTAAGAAAAATCAAATTCCAAAAACTTAAAAAAGATAAGGAAGATTATATTTAGGAGGAGTAATAAACAAGGCACCCAAAGGAGATGGGTTAGATTCTGCAATAAGAGAGTAAAGAAGTTATTTTTATTAACAATCAGCACTCGCACCACCTGCCTCATATACAATGCCAAATGAATCACCTAATCACCTATTGACATGTTGGCAATAACATGTCCGCAGCTTTATTTAACTTTTTTTTTGTTTAAATTTGTATTTAGTTTTCCAAACACATAACAATACAACAATAACTTTATTTAACTTTATTTAACTTTAAATAACTCCAATCGCTTAACACAAACAGCTTACCCAGATCATCCCACCCATTACCCATAAAACATCCTTCTCTCCCAAGACCAACTCTGCCACCTGGCTAGTTGGTGATGACCTAGCTACAATCCTTATTTCCACATAGTCCTCCGTGATGCAAAGCTATGAACGGTGACTCACAGAGGTTTCACACACCAAACATTATATCCTTCACTATCCTCAGTCTTAGGGGCATGTTTACTAAAATCCTTCAAATTTGCGCGCCGCAAAATAGCGCATGGCAACGCGCCACTGAAACACTAATAAATGTGTTTAAACGCCCCGCACACGTGCGTGTCACCCCTGCACAGGTACGCGGCACACTAACGGGCCCCGTACAAGTGCGGGCCCGCAAATGTCCGATAGAGGCGTGGAACGGCTAAAGGAGGGCAGAGGAAGGCTCCGGAGGGGCAGAGGGACGGGGTCAATGGGTGGAGAGTGGGAGGGGAGAGGCTCCCCGCACAGTATCGGGTCCGAATTTGCATGTAAAAACTACCCTTTAAAGCATTTAAAGGGAAGAGAAACCATTTCCGTCAGCAATGTCCAGGAAAACCGGGGAAACCAGCAAAACGTGAGCAGTGTGATACATGTGCACAGCACAAAAGTGCAAATAAAAATAGAAAATGACCACAACAGAACTATTAAAAATAGTAAGTCAGCTGGGGAACAGTTATAGTGATGGGCAAATACAGAAAACACACCCAGCAAAGCCCCAGAAAAAAGAAATTAATTTTGGAAGGGTTTACGGAGCGGAGACTCCTCCAAAAAACATTTCATTTTGTGGAGCTTTCCTGGGAGTGTTTGCTATGGTTGCCCATTAATATCACTGTTGCCCAGTGTGGTGATATTTTGTCCCCCATTTCCCGTGGTCATTTCCGTGGTTTATGTGCACGTTTGTCACCAGACAGGGTGCATATGCCCACAGTAAAACTGCGTAGAGCAGGGTTTGCGACTCCATCCTGCCAGGTTTACTACCTCCAGGGGCTGCACTGTCTCTGTGGCCATAGTGTGGTGCAGTGGACAGAGTCAGTACCTCTAAAACCAGAGGGTCAGAGGTTCAAAGCCCAGCTGGGGCACTTGCCAGCCCAGTCCTTATATTTTACCCACCACTAAACACAGATAGCGCAGACACCCCTGTATTGCAGGGGACATAAGCATGGGGAAAACACCCATATTTTACCCGACAACGTGCACACACCACAACAATGGGCATTACCCACAGCCAAGTACCCCAAATGCAGTCCCGTACTGCCACATTCCAATCAGGTCACCTGATTTTTATGGGAGAAGCTCATGCCAGCATGTTGGCGGACGAGTACATGTGGTGCAGGGGGCAGTGGCTGCTAGCGACAGAAGACAGAGGCCTAGCCATGTGCAGGCTGCCACCGTCCACTGCAACAGACTGCAACAGACAGGCCCTGCCGGATCCACAGTCATGGACATTCCAGGGAATCCACCCAATCTGTGGCTACATGGTGGTGCAGTGCACACAGACACTGCATGCAAGAGCAGAAAGTCATAAGTTCAAAGCCCAACTGGGGCAACTGCCAATCTTGCCCACATATTTTTCCCCCAATTAAACAGTGATAGTAATGGCACACCTTTCCTGGCGAGGACATATGCAATGGCAATACGTCTATCTTTTACCCCACTGAGCACAGACACCATGAACAGGGCCAGTACCCAGAGCAGAATCACCCAAATGCAGTCCTGGTGGAGCACACACCAGTCAGGTTCCATGATGCCACTCATACAAATGTCTGTGCTGTATATCTATGCACCACACCCATGGTATGTAGATGTAGCTCATGCATATCCATGAGGGACAGCACGAAAACCAGAACAGTGTGATGCAAACCTGGACTGGAGTTGGGAATCTGTGCCGTAAAGCAGCAGCCATCAAGGGCAGACACACCCACACCCACACCCACAGGCCTCATTGGCCAATGTCTCCTGGAGAGGCAGACCATTGGACCCTGCATGCATCTCCCAAAACTAGCACTTGCATAACTTACCAATGTCACCCTACACCTGAGGTATACGGTACACAGCTCTGAGACGTTTGCTAGGAGCACAGGCAGCTAGATATCCATACGTTACGCACATACTGCTAGTTGACCCCATCCAAACAGTCTGTTAGGTGTTTGCGGTGTGTGCTCCAGGCCTGGCCTCTGACGGTGTTTACCACCCTGGGGAGTGACCCCCCGCTGTACTGTGTACCATATCCATGCCTTGCCGTGCTCAGGACCGGTTTGGTGGGCAAGGCTAATTACCTCCTCAATAGTAGCACCATGATGGCATAGGTGTGGAAGTGTGTGTCTGTCTATACAGTGGGTGTTGGCTGCAAGCCCCTTCCACAGCCCACACTGCCAGCACTGTTGCCAGTATTGGCCTGCCAATGTGCATAATGAGGTGCAAGGTACCATGGGTATAGCCAGGACAGGGTGGCCTGGCCAGGATGCATCTGCACCGGGCATAGGGCACTGGCAGGGACATTGTAGTGTCCGGCCACCACCTACACAGACAGGGTGGCCAAAGCATGTCCTTCTGGGAGATCACGCTCACCCTGACTGTGCAGTGACCACAGCATGGCTAGGCACCCCCATAGTGCTATGCAGTATTTCTCTCATGTGATAGATATGGGTTTTTACTTGGGGTCCAGTCACTGATTTATCTGCTTGCTGTGTATGCTGGCAGCCCAGTTCTTGGTGCATGTGTCTCCATTGGGAACATGCACTATGGACTAACCAGCAGACAGTTTGTAGCTGGTGTGTGTCTTGCTGGAATGGCTTGCAGGGTGCAGTGGCTGTTGGCTTGCTGTAGGGGAATATCTGGTGGTGGTGGGGTGCAGCTTACCTTATTCTGGTCTTATGTCTGTCTGCTATTGTGTTATGGCTGTGTATTTGGGGGGGGTGGTGTTTGTACCTCAGCAGGACTGGGGTTGATGTTGCCCTCTATTGCCACATTTGCAGGGAAGTAGAGTGTGGATCTCTTGATGGGGGACCATGTTTGTCTGCTGCTGCAGGGGGGGGGGGGGGCTGTGCCTGGCTGGGATATCCATGGTGTTTGTGCAGGAACTAGCTATCTTACACATTAACACTGCTTTGGAACTCCTGCTTGTCCTCCATCAGTCATGGAAGGTGTTGTGGACCTGGTCCTGGGCGCCGCATTGCACACTCAGGGTGAGCACAGAACCCGCACGATGTAACGGTGTGTAGCTACTCTGTGCCAGTAAAACACCCGGTCAGTGCCCCCTACCAGGCCGAGGTGCTGTGTGGGTGTACCCGGTCACCTCCCCCAACAGGGCCGAGGTGCTGTGGGGGTGCATTCCCCATCTTGTGTCCATCTGTGGACAGCTAATTTGCATGTGCAGTGCATCATGGGTACGTGTGGCCTAACCCTATCCTGTTTACACCGGCAGACTGTCTGTGAGGTGACATGCAGGCTATCTGCAGCCAGTCAGGGGCTTGCTTACAGCTGTAGCTCAATGGTTACATCACTGCCTGTACAGCCAGAGGTCATGGGTTCAAACCCATGGTGGGCCCCTGTGATAGGGGTGTCCACAGCATCTTTTTAATTTACTGTACATATGTTGCTGCCAGCAATAACACCCTGAGCGTACTGTACCCATAAGGTGCCTCTGAGGGTACTTTATGGGGCGCCGTATAAGGCACTTTATGGTTGCCATCCATATAGGGTGCACTATACATTATCCTGTGTCGCAACATACATGCTGCCCTATAGGGGACATTCTAGGGTGCCTTGGCGGACGGTGCACTGTCACATGTGCCTTATGGGCTGCCTTATGTTAACATGCTGTGAGCATGCGTTTTCTAGTTGTTATCACAAAATAAAATTAGTGGGCCTCCTACAGCACTCCACAACATAAAACATACTGCCTCTGCTAGTCTTTTTCAATGAGCATTGTGAGGGATTGAACCCCTAGTCCCTGCACCATTGGTCAGTGTCACAACCATTGTGCTGTGGCTCTGTTCCTGTGCTTGAGCAGCAGCGCGCAGACTTGTAGCCATTGGCGCGCCGTCTTGTGGCGCACAAAATTAGCAGTGCACCGCCTTCTGCCGCGTAACATTAACAGCGCGCCGCCTTATGCCGCCCAACATGGGCATGCCCCTTAAAATAATGCCTCAGCCAGCTGTCTTCAATGGGCACTGTGGGGAATTGAACCCATGATGCCTGCATGAGTGGTCAGTGTCTTCACCATTGTGCTATGGCTCCATTCCTGTTGTCTGCACATCAGCGCGCCACTAATCCCTCCCACTATTGGGCTGCCCCCTCACACATCAGCGCGAAGCCTTCTGCCCACAGGCTCGCCGCCCTCTGTTGCCCCATTTTATCAGCGCACCGCCATCTGCCGCCCACAATAAACAGTGCGCCGCCCCATGCCGTATAAAAAAAGAGTGCGCCACCTTCTGCCGCCCATAATCAATATACCTCCTACACCACTTTTGCCCATAAAAGTTGATGCCTCAGCTGGTCTTTTTCTTTGAGCACAATGGGGGTTTGAACCCCTGGCCCCTGCATCATAGGTCAGTGTCTTCACCATTGTACTACGGCTATGTTGGTTGGTTATGCAGCAGCGCATCACTTAGCCTTCCCACGAGCTAATGTGGGCCCCGCACATTAGCGCGACGCACACACATACGGTCCGGTTTTTTTCTTTTTTCTGCCTGGCCCGCCCACTCCTTATATGGCACCAGCACACTAACGGGAACCCGCACAGCAACGGTGTTTAGTAAACATGCCCCTTAGTCTGTCCCCATAACTTTGAATGAACCTGGGGTATTACCAGAACTGCCTAACAAATGTCGTGAAATCCTCAAAACAAGCACAGGCTATAGAGCAATCCATAGGCATGCACTTAATGAAACAGAAACCCAAATCAAATTTAAAAACCCGCAGGCAGAAAGACATAGGATGAATGGCAAAAAACAAAAAGTCTACTTAATATCGGCCTTCACCATCAAAGCACTTGGACCCAGTTGATGCAACATGTCTATCACCTGGTCAAAAGGAGCATACTGCACTGAGCAGAATCATGGGTTGATGAAGAAATTCATGCTACATCCTTCTACCACTACTACACTGCTTATCATTTGTATTGTGCTACAAGGCATACGTAGTGCTGTACATATACAAGAGACAGTTTCTGCTCATCAGAGCTTACAGTCAAGACAGACCACACAACAACTGGGACTAGGGTAAATCAAGGGGAATGGCAAGATACAGATAGGTGATAAGCAGGAGAATAAGGAGACCAGAATCCAAAAGCAGTCTTGAAGAGGTGAGTTTTTAATTTGGATTTGAATAGAGCCAGAGAAGGAGACTGGCAAACTATCTCGCTAGGTAAGACAGATTGTGGATTAATCACAATTTACCTGGCTCTATCTTAGGCACAAGATCGAAGAGAGAAATAACCAGGTCCTCAAAAGGAGGATCCCAAAAAGGACCACATTTCTCCCCAGGTTCACTCTTTAGCAAGCTTCACATGAACTATGACCAGGTATTTTTATTTAATTATTTATATACCCTCTTCATGGACAAGCCAATCAATTTCAACATCTTCAATAATGACATAGTTACCCACAAAATCTCTGGAAGAATATTCCAGAGTTCAAACACTACTATCGAGGCCCTCTTCCTCCATTTTTTCAAAGCTCAACCAGAGCGGTTTAGCATCCTCCATCCTCCCACTTTTTGCTTCTAATCTGGCTGCCACATTTTGAGCCACCTGTAATTTAGCTTTCTAGCCTAAAAACTGACAGAACTGCAGAGGGATTCTGAACTGCCAGGTGGCATTATGACTCCCATGTAAGAGACACAGGTCCTCTAATGGAATTAGAAACCCCTTTGTAAAAACATCCCACAAAAACTGAGTGCTCCCCGATGCTAATGGAGGGAGCTGATTTTGTGAGTAAAGGACATTGTTTTATTTTTTTATTTGTATGTGTTGTCTGTTTTATACAATATTTTGTTTGTGATATTGTAATTCATCAAGAATGTATAGATTGACAGAGTATAAATTTATATAAATATATACATGCTGGAACAGGAAACCCCTGCCACCCCCCATTTCCACCCTCCCAGGCTAGAACATCAGAAGGACTGGTGGGGTCACCGCACATGCTGCATTTCTGTCTAAAAGGGCATATTGGCCACTCGCACTTCACATCATAAAAATAGAAGAAGAAATTGCCCCTTCCCTCTCTGTAGTTGAACAGAGACCCACACTCCCTGCCATGGCGGGTAGGGATGGAGATACCCCCTTACTCTCCTTATATGCCTTCTCACTCTTCACCTCTTCCTGTTCCCATGCCAAAAACTGGAAGATGTCAATATATTTTCCCTGAAATATACACTCCCTTTCTCAGCCACTTCTCTTAAATTGCTTCAGTAGCGCTCTAGCTATTGTAGAGAAAGGAAGGGGGGCCAACAGATCTGGAGGCCAAACACAAAGAACACACAGATATGGGAGGGTAAAACATGCATATACAAAACTACACCTATGGACATCATTAGTAAATAAGTTATGCTCCTGAGCATTTCCTGCATGTTATCCCCAACCTATGTTTATTACATAAGTTCTCTGTAATTGTTCTGTTCTTGAGTTATACTGTAAACTGCTTTGCTTCTAAAGATAAAGAGGTAGACAAAGGTGAGTCGGTTGATATAGTGTATACGGACTTTCAGAAAGCTTTTGACAAGGTCCCCCATCAGAGACTTTTGGCGAAGCTAAAAAGTCAGGGGATAGGAGGCAGTGTACTATTGTGGATCGGGAACTGGTTAAAAGATAGAAAGCAGAGGGTACGGCTAAATGGCCAATATTCCCAATGGAAAAAGGTAAATAGTGGAGTACCCCAGGGATCTGTACTGGGTCCGCTACTTTTTGACATATTCATAAATGACCTGGAAAAGGGAATAACTAGTGAGGTTATCAAATTTGCAGATGACACAAAACTGTTTAAAGTTGTTAAAACCCAAGAGGATTGTGGAAAACTGCAGGAGGATCTGGATAAATTGGAAGACTGGGCATCCAAATGGCAGATGAAATTTAATGTGGACAAGTGCAAAGTTATGCACCTAGGAAAGAACAACCCACACTATAGTTACACGATGCAAGGCTCCACATTAGAAACCACCACCCAGGAAAAAGATTTAGGAGTCATCGTGGATAACATGTTAAAACCCTCCGCCCAGTGTGCAGCGGTGGCCAAGAAAGCAAATAGAATGCTAGGTATCATAAGGAAAGGGATGGAGAATAAAACAAAGGATATTATAATGCCTCTGTATCGCTCCATTGTACGACCGCACCTTGAATATTGTGTGCAATTCTGGTCACCATATCTTAAAAAGGACATAGCGTTATTAGAAAAAGTACAGAGAAGAGCCACCAAATTGGTGAATGGGATGGAAGGCTACTCCTATGAAGAGAGGCTAAAAAGGTTAGGGCTCTTTAACCTGGAAAAGAGACGGCTGAGGGGAGATATGATAGAGGTCTATAAATTAATGAACGGAGTGGAACGGGTAAACATAGATCAATTGTTTACCTTATCAGAATATAGAAAGACTAGGGGACATGTAATGAAGCTACAGGGTAAACTATTTAAGACAAATAAGAGAAAATATTTTTTCACTCAACGTGTAATCAAACTCTGGAATCTGTTACCGGAGGATGTAGTAAGGGCTGTTAGTATAGCTGGGTTTAAAAAAGGTTTTGACAAGTTCCTGGAGGAAAGGTCCATAAACCACTATTAAAAAGGGACCCAGGATATCAATGCTTGACCCAGTACAAACATTGTGGAACCTGTGTCTTTTGGGGATATTGCTAGGTACATATGACCTAGATTGGCCACTGTTGGAAACAGGATACTGGGCTTGATGGACCTCAGTCTGACCCAGTATGGCATGTCTTATGTTCTTAGGTATAAAACAGCTTGTTAAATATATAAATAAAATAAATGGTCTGGGCACCCTGCCAGCCAGCACCTCTACTATATGAATGTCATAAAGTCCAGAAGCCCCCACAGGACCCATCGTATAGGACACCCACAGCAAAGTAAGTAAGTAAAATGTGGCCTGAAATCTGCCAAGGAAGTGGGAGACATTCCACATAAGGCACCCACGTTCCTCCCCCATGGGAAGAGTTCTGAGGAATACCACAGTACAACTCTCACAGCCCCATAGATGTGCGTGGGTTGCATATAAATTAAAAAGGCATGGGGAAAGTAGGCAGTCCTGTTGTACACCTTTGCTTATTTTAAACCATTCTGTTTCTCCTTGTTCTGTTTGAACTGTTCTTCTTGATTAGTGCAGGGGTTGTACATGAGAACTATCAGGTGTTCTGGTATATTAGTAATTTTTATACTACCATTAAATTAATCTATAATACATGAAGATTGGAGAGTGGTCAATGTGATACCAATTTTTTAAAAAGGTTCTAGGGTGATCAGGAAAATGACAGACCTATAAGTCTGACGACAGTGCTAAACATAACGTTAGATACCATTATAAAGAACAAAACTATTGAACATATATAGTCATGGTTTAAAGGGAAATGGGGCATGTTTACTAAACATTCCTATCGTGCGGGGCCGCGGTAGTGTGCCTGTGCCATATAAGGAGTGGGCGGATCAGGCTGAAAAAAGAAAAAAAACGGGAGTAAGCAACCGGACGTGTGCGCGTCGCGCTAATGTGCGGGGGTCGACATTAGCGCGTGGAAAGGCAAAGTGGCGCGCTGCTGGGTATAGAAAACAACAGAGCCGTAGTACAATGGTGAAGACACTGACCAATGGTGCAGGGGCCATGGGTTCAATCCCCCATTGTGCGCAATGAAAAAGGCCAGCTGAGGCAGCAACTGTAATTGGTAAAATTGTTTTAGGAGGCAAATTAATTTGGAACGGCATAAGGCGGCGCAGAGTTCTTTTTGGGCAGCATAAGGCGGCGCACTGTAAATTTTGGGCGGCATAAGGGGCGCACTGTACATTTTGGGCAGCATAAGGCGGCGCAGAGTTCTTTTTGGGCGGCATAAGGCGGCGCACTGGTCCTCTTGGGCCGCAGAAGGCGGCGCGCTGATGGGCACAAGGCGGCGCGCTGATGCACAAGCACAGGAACAGAGCCACAGTACAATGGTTAAAACACTGACCAATGGTGTAGGGATCAGGGGTTCAATCCCTCACAATGCTCAGTGAAAAATGCTAGCTGAGGCAGTATGTATTATGTTGTGGAGTGCTGTAGGAGGCTTTTTAATTTTATTTTGTTATCACTACTAGCAAATGCACTCTCCCAGCATGTTAACATACGGCGGACCATAAGGCACATGTTACAGTGCATTGTTCGCCAAGGCACCCTTGAATGTCCCCTATAGGGCACCATGTATGTTGCGACACAGGATAATGTATAGTGCACCCTATATGGATGGCAACCATAAGGTGGCCTATAGGGCAACCTATAAAGCACCCTCAGAGGCACCTAATGGGTATAGTAAGCTGAGGGTGGTCTTGCCGGCATAGACATATGTACAGTAAATAAAAAAAAAGCTGTGGACAGCCCTATCAAACAACCCCACTGAGGGTTTGAACCCATGACCTCTGGCTGCACAGGCAATGACATAACCATTGGGCTACAGCTGACAGCAAGCCCCTGGCTGGCTGCAGAGAGCCTGCACATCACCCCACAGACAGTCTGCTGTTGTAGACAGGATAGGGTTAGGCCACCCGTACCCATGATGCACTGCACATGCAAATCAGCTGTCCACAGATGCACACAAGATGGGGAATGCACCTCAACAGGCAGGAGGAAGTGTCCATGTGCACCCACACAGCGCCCCAGCCTGGTAGGGTGTACTGAGCGGGTGTTCCACTGGCACAGAGTAGCTACACCCCGTCACATTGTGCGGGTACTGTGCTCACCCTGAGGGTGCGATGAGGCACCCAGGACCAGGTCCACAACACCCTCCATTGCTGAGAGAGGCCATGTCTGAGCTCTAAAGCAGTGTTAAGCTGTGAGATAGGTTGTTTCTGCAGAAACATCCTGGGTAGATATGTCTGTCTCAGTCAGGGGAACCCCCAGTGGGCCATGCACCACCAACCCCCCCCAGGGCAGCAAACAGGGCCACCCATCAACAGATCCACACTCTACCTCCTTGCAATGATGGCAGTAGAGTGGACCATCAACCCCAGCCCTACTGGGGAACAGACACCCCACAGGGCAGTCACTGCAGCTCTATACACCCCAGAACACAATATCAGACAGACATTAGGCCTGGATATGCTAAGCTGTACCCCACCACTCTCAGATATTCTCCTGCAGCAAGCCATCAGCCACTGCACCCTGCATGGCACCCCATCAAGACACAGACCAGCTGAATGCAGTCTGCTAGTTAGTCCTGGTGGAAATGCATGCACCCAAAACTGGGATGGCAGCACACACAAGCAGTTGCATCAGTGACTGGGCCCCAGAAGGACACCCATATACATCACATGAGAGGAATACCATATAGCACTATGGGGGTGCCTAGCCATGCTGTGGTCACTGCACAGTCAGGGTGGAGTGATCCCCCAGCAGCACATACTGAGGTCACCCTGTCTGTGTAGCTGGTGGCCGGCCATTACAATGTCCCAGCCAGTGCCCAATGCCCTGTGCAGATGCATCCTGGCCAGCACAACCTGTCTGAGCTATACCCATGGTACCTTGCTGCTCATTATGCACATTGGCAGGGCAATACTGGCAACAGTGCTGGCAGTGTGGGCTGTGTAAGGTGTTTGCAGCCACCACGCACTGTATAGACCAGGGGTGGGCAAACCTGGTCCTGGAGGGCCGCAGACCAGTCTGGTTTTCGGGATATCTCTAATAAATATGCATGAGATATATATGCATTAGAGATATCCTGCCAACCTGACTGGTTTGTGGCCCTCCAGGGCTGGATCTGGAGACCCCTGCCTTACACCTCTGTCATTTAAGATTGTGAGTGGACAAGGTGCAGATGTCCAAGACATCAAAAAGGTTAGATAGAATTTGTCACGGTCCTCCTCACTTCTCACCACCACCAAAAAATTGTCTATTAGACAACTTTTTGGTGGTGGTGAGAATCGAGGAGGAATGTGACACATTCTATATACCCTTTCGATGTCTAGGACATCTGTACCTTGCCCACTCACGATCTTAAATGACAGAGGTGTAAGGCAGGGGTCTCCAAATCCAGCCCTGGAGGGCCACAAACCAGTCAGGTTGTCAGGATATCTCTATTGCATATATATCTCATGCATGTTCATTAGGGATATCCCAAAACCTGACTGGTCTGCGGCACTCCAGGACCGGAGGTGCCCACCTCTGGTATAGACAGACACACACCCCCACACCTATGCCAGCAATGTGCTACTATAGAGGAGGTTAGTAGCCCTGCCCACCACACCAGTCCTGGGCACGGTACAGCCATGGATATGGTACACAGTACTGCTGGGGGTCACTCCCCAGGGTGGTAAACACTGTCAGGGGCCAGACCTGGAGCACGCACTACAGGCATCAGACAGCTTGTTCTGATGGAGCTGAAGAAGCAAACAGTGCTGAACGTAGTACTGTCTATCTGCCAGTACCCACATCAAACGTTTGAGGGCTGTGTACCGTGTACCCAGGTATAGGGTGGCATTGCTAAGGTACGTAGGTGCTAGATCTGGGAGATGCACGCAGGGCCCAATGTCCTGCCTCTCCAGGAGGCATTGGCCAATGGGGCCTGTGGGTGTGGGTGTGGGTGTGTCTGGCCCTGTTGTCTGCTGCTTTACGGCAGAGTTACCCTACTCCAGTCCTGGTGTTCCAGACACTGTTCGGGTCTTCATGCTGTCCCCTATGAATATGCATGAGCTACATCTGCATACCATGGGGGTGGTGCAGACATATGCAGCACAGGCATCTTTCTTAGGGGAAGCATGGAACCTGAATGGTGTTTGGCCCTCCAGGACTGCATTTGGGTGACTCTGCTCTAGATAATGTGCCTGTTTATGGTGTCTGTGTTTGGTGTGGTAAAATATGGGCGTCTTAACCATGCCTATGTTCTCCGCAATAAAGGTTTGTCCTTACTATCACGGTGTAGTTGTGGGAAAAATATGTGGACAGGGTTGGCAGTAGCTGCAGCTGGGCTTTGAGCCTGTGACCTTCTGTTTTTGCACACACTGACTGTGTGCACTGCACCACCGTGTAGCCAACAACTGGCTGTGTTCACTGGGAGGTACATGACTGTACATCCGTCAGGGCCTGTCTGTTGCAGTGGACGGTGCCAGCCTGCACATGGCATGGCCACTGTCTTCTGTGGCTAGCAGGCACTGCCCCCTCCACCATCTGTACCCTTCCACCAACATGCTGGCATGTCCTTATCTTAGCAAAAGTACATGGCCTGCTTGAGTTGTGGCACACCAGGACCGCATTTGGGGGACTTGGCTGTGTGTGATGCCCATTGTTCTGGTGTGTGTGCGGTGTAGGGTAAAATATGGGTGTTTGCACCATGCTTATGTTCTCTGCAATAAAGGGGTGTCTTTAATATGTCTGTTTAGTGGTGGGAAAAATATGTGGACTGGCCTGGCATGAGCCCCAGCTGGGATTTGAACCTGTGACCCTCTGGTCTTAGAGGTGCTGGTTCTGTCCACTGCATCACAGAGATAGTGCAGTCCTTGGAGATGGTAAACCTGGCAGGATGGGGTCGCAAACCCTGCTCTGCACATGTTTACTGTGGGCTCATTCACCTTCTCTGGTGACATACGTGCAGATAAACCCCGGAAATGACCACGGAAAACAGGGGCTATACTTTTAACCAAGCTGGGAAACAGTGCTATTAATGGGCAACCATAGGGAACACTCCCAGGAAAGCTCCAAAGATGGCAATTATTTTTGATGGAGTCTCCGCTCCGTAGACCCTTCAAAAATTAATTTCTTTTTTCTGGAGCTTTCCTGGGTGTGGTTTTTAAATTTGCCCATTACTATAACTGTTCCCCAGCTTAATTACTATTTTTAATATTTTTGTTGTGGTCATTTTCTATTTTTATTGTCACTTTTGTGCTGTGCACATGTATCACGCTGCTTACGTTTTTCAGGTTTCCCCGGTTTTCCTGTACATTGCTGACGGAAATGGTTTCTCTTCCCTTTAAATGCCCTCTACCGCGAGTGTTTTACTCGCGCTATTTTTTCCTTGTAAATTCGGGCCTGATAATGTGCGGGAAGCCTCTCCCCTCCCCTTCCCCGCCCATTGACCCCGTCTCTCCGCCCCTCAGGAGCCTTCCTCCGCCCTCCGTTAGCCGTTCCACGCCTCTATCGTACATTTGCGGGCCCGTACTTGTGCGAGGCCCGTTAATGTGTCGCGCACATGCGCGGGGGTTCATTGCACGTGTGCATGGCATTTAAACGCGTTTCAAAGCGTTTGAGTGCCGCTTTTCCGTGCGCTATTGTGCGGCGCGCACATTTGCGGTTTTTAGTAAACATCCCCCATAGTCAACATGGATTTAGTAAAGGGAAGTCTTGTCTCACCAATATGATACATTCTTTTCACTGAAATATTCCAAATTAGGAACCACCACCCAGGAAAAAGATGTAGGCGTCATCATGGATAATACGTTGAAACATTCCGCTGAGTGTGCAGTGGTAGCTAAGAAAGCAAATGCATAAATAAAGGAATGGAGAATAAAACCAAGGACATTATAATGCCTCTGTATGATTCCATGGTGCGACCTTACCTTGAATATTGTCTGCAATTCTGGTTGCCATATCTTAAAAAGGATATAGTGGAATTAGAAAAGGTACAGAGAACAGCCACCAAAATGATCAAGGGGATGGAAGGATGCCCCTATGAGGAAAGGCTTAAAAGTTTACAGCTCTTCAAATTGGAAAAGAGATGGCTGAGGGGAGATATAATAGAGGTCTATAAATTAAAGCATGGAATAGAACAAGCAAACATAGGTAGACTGTTTACACCATCAAAAAGTAGAAAGACACAATGAAGCTACAATGTAACCCATTTATGAGTAATAAGAGAACATATTTTTTCACTCAACACATAATGAAACTCTGGAATTCCTTATGGGAGGTTGTCCTAAAAGCTGTTAGCTGGGTTTAATAAAGGTTTGAACAAGTTCCTGGAGGAAAGGTCCATAAACCATTATTAAAGAGGACCCGTAAAATCCATTGCTTACCCCTGGACAAGCATTGTGGAACATATCTACTTTTTGGGAAGTTGCCAGGTACTTGTGACCTATATTGGTCATTGTTGGAAACATGGTACAGGGCTTGATGGACATTGGTCTGGACCAGTATGGCATATCTTTTGTCCTTATGTTCTTTTGAGATACCTCCTGATGGAGGAGGTGGGAGCAAAAACAGTGGTGGAATTCAAAAAGATGTGGAACAGACACAGAGGATCCTTATATGGCAAGAGGATCTTATCAAACCAAACTTAAATAACTTCTTGATTAGAGTAGCAACTTGCGCAAAGCGGAAGGTTGCCACTCTACAGCTCTAGCACTTTACTAGGGAGACTAGATGGACCATGGTGCTCTATCTGCTGTTATTTACTATGTAACTATGATTTTGAAGGTGCGAATATACAGGTAGCTAAAGATGAAATGGTTCATCTGGATTTTAAGAACGCTTTTGAGAAGATCTTTCATGAGAGGCTCTTGAGGAAACTGAAGTCATGGGATAGGAGGCAGTGTACCAGTGAGGACTGGGAACTGGTTGAAAGAAAAAAAGAGAATAGAGATAAATGGTCAGTTTTCTCAATGGCGAAAGGTGAATAGTGAAGTACATCAGGTATTTGTCCTAGGGGGATGGGGATGGAGAAGGGGAACAGCATAGCACCAGACTGCAGGAAAGCCAGCACAGGACCCTCTACACAACCCCATAGAGACAGGCAACCTCAGCAAGGGCATGCCTGCTCCTCAAAACTGAAGTGAAACTTGTCCTTTGGGCCCACAAAAGCACCCCAATTCTGAAGCATGCCTTATTCCTTAGGCAACAGGTCAGGGAAATTAAAAACTGAGCAGGAAACAGTAGCCAAGCAAGCTTATCCTCACTGATAGAAAGCTAGGCATCCACCAGTAGGTCTCAGACACAGGATGAGGGGCCATTGCCACCTAGGAACAGAGGCCATCACAGCAGCATAGATCCCAAGGTGCACATATGCACCACTACGGGGTCCCCTATGCAGGGGGGAGCAATGGTCGGACTGTGCAATGGTGTATCAGTCCTTCAACAAGTCATTATATGCATCTATTTATTTGAATACCCCAACCCTTAAGTGCTTTCATTTCTCTCCATCCCAGGCTATGTGGCTCAACTGAGCCCAATACCAAACTTCCAAGACCTCACCAGCACTGGCTGTCCCCCCAGCTAAAGCAATATCCATTTGAGTAGTTGGAGGGAGGCTAGATAAGACCATCAGTCATTACTTTAGCAGGTGTTGTAGCAGGGGCAGTCCTCCTTCCATCCTGCGATCTTGTGCAAGTTCCTACTGTGATAGCATACAGTAGTATAGAAACATTCCCTTGCCCTGTAGATATGTTTACCCACCCTGCCTGCAAGGCTCTTCTCCAGCGGCTGGCCCACTGGCTTTATGTGCATGTCAGGATTTGCATATGCTCCCTCAGAGGCCAGCACTATAGACAACCCCCTAGTTGTCCCCAACATGACCCCCTGCCCTTGCATATATTAGAGGAGGGCATTGTTCTGGGTGGGTGGCATGCCATACCTCGTGCATTGGCTATTTTACTCCTCCAACATAAAACACCACACTAGGGGCACCTTGTGTAAAGCAGCTAGAAGTGAGTTTGAAATTTACCTCTAAATAGTTACTTTAGCAGACCCTACTCTGCATTGCAAAATTTTGGATTCAATGCGCAGTTTAAATACATTCTCAGAGAAACATAGAAAAATGACGGCAGAAAAAGACCACATGGCCTATCTCATCTGCCATTCCATATCAATTACAATAGTCCCCTTTTTACCTTTAGAGATCCTCTGTGTTTGTCCCATGTTTCTAAGAATTCACATACTGTCCCCGTGTCCATCACCTCCACTGGGAGACTATTCCATGCATCTACCACTCTTTCCATAAAGAAATATTTCTGCATATTACTGCTGAGTCTATCCTCTTTCACTCTCATCCTATGTCCCCTCGTAGCAGAGCTTGCCTTCAATTGAAAGAGCCCTTCCTGTGCATTTATGCCACGTATGTATTTAAAGGTCTCTATCATATCACCCCATCCCCCCTTTCCTCTAAAGTATACATATTCAGATCTTTAATTTCATCCTCATATGCTTCATAACGAAGACTGCTAAGTGTTTTAGTAGTCACCCTCTGCACCAACTCCAACCTGCCTATATCCTTATGAAGGTGTGATCTCCAGACTTGCACACAATTCTCCAAATGAGTTCGCACCAGAGACTTGTACAAAGGCATTATCACCTCCTTTTTTCTTGTGGCCATTCCTCTCCCTATACTCCCAAGCATCCTTTGCCTGTCCCAGTCATCTTTTCTATCTGCTTAACAACTTTAAGATTGTCAGGCACAATTACGCCCAGGTCCTCCTCTTCTTTTCTGGACAGAAGTACCTCACCCCCTACACTGTACAGCTCCTTTGGATTTTTGCAGCACAAATGCATGACCCTGCATTTTTTAGCATTAAATTTCAGCTGGCAAATTCTAGATCCCTCCTCATGTTGTTGACTCTTTCCTGTATGTCTACTCTATTGCAGATTTTGGTATCTTCTTCAAACAAGCAAACCTTACTCGACAGTCCTGCAATATCACTAACAAAGATTTTAAACTGAATCGGACCAAGAACAGATCCTTGGTAACCTCCTTTTCCTTAAGGGGCACATTACGACTGTCTGCCATTGCCTACTGCCACCACTTTTCCTTCACTTAGTGGGGGCAGGCAACGGCAGACATCTGATATGCACCCCTTAAGCCTTCTAGCACTAAGCACATCTGTCCCTCCCTGCTCTGATGCGATGTCAGAGAAGGGAGGGACAGATATGCTTAGCGCGCCGGCAAATTACACAGCGGGTGCGCCTCTTCTCTCCCGCCATGGGGGAGAGGGGAGGGGGCACGCCCGTTGTGCAAGTCGCACAGGGCATGAGTCAACCTTGGTATGGCCCTGCCCTTTATCGTCTCCCACTCAACCAATTTCTAACCCAATCAGTAACTTTAGGATCCATCCCTAAGGTACTCAGTTTGCTTATAAGTTGATTATGCAGAACAGTGTCAAAGCCTTAACTGAAATCCAAATACCCCACATCTAGGGCTTTCTCTCGGTCAAAATCCCTTGTCACTCAGTCAAAGAAATCTATCAGATTGGTCTGAAAAGACCTGCCTCTGGTGAATCCATGCTGCCTCAGATCTGATAATCCATTGGACTCCAGTAACCTCACTATTTTCTCCTTTAGAAGCCTTTCCAATAATTTACCAACCACAGAGTTTAAACAAACCAGCCTGTAGTTCTCAATATCATCCTTATGTCCGCTTTTGGGTAAAGGGGCTACATGTGCCTCTCTCCAGTCCTCTGGCACTACTCCTGATTCCAAAGAGGCATTGAAAAGGTCAGACAGTGGATTCACTAGAATGTCCTCAAGTTCCCTCAGTATTCTTGGATATATCCTATCCAGACCCATCACTTTGTCTACTTTTAGCATAGTTAGTTCCTCTCAAACACAGTCTTCTGAAAATCATTTGAGATTCCCACTGCTTCTGTTGCTATTTCATCTCTGGAAGACAGGTAACAAATTGGGTGAAATAACCCCACTGAAATTTTAGCTTTTAAAAGGATTGTAATGGGTTAACATTGATCGGTTGTTTGCGCCATCAAAAAGTAGTAAGATTAGAGGACACGCAATGTAACCCATTTAAGACTAATAAGAGAAAATATTTTTTTCACTCTGCGTAATCAAACTCTGGAATTTGTTATCGGAGGATGTAGTAAAAGCTGTTAGTGTAGCTGGGTTTAAAAAAGGTTTGGACAAGTTCCTGGAGGAAAGGTCCATAAACCATTATTAAAGTGGACCCAGGAAACCCACTGTTTACCCCAGGATGAACATTGTGGAAGCTGTGGACTTTGGATACCTGCCAGGTACTTGTGACCTGGATTGGCTACTGTTGGAAACAGGATACTGGGGTTTATGGACCTTGACATTTCTTATGTTCTTAAGGATTGACAACAGAACTGCTAATAAAGGATTTTAGAAGGAAGCTATAAAGCTATCAACTGTAACACTATAATGTCAAAACAAACAAATACAATTATCTGTAAGGATAATTTCCCCATGTTCCAGTGATTAGGTCCCAGAGGCATTTGCTGTCTTTATAATAGGGTAGATTCACAATCTTAGTCTTTGAGGAAAAGCAATCATCCATCCTATACATACAAACAGTAAGTCAGTCCCAGAAATAACCTATTTTATTGTGTTATTAACTGTGTTTGATAGAAGAAATTGCATTATTTCTTAGATCTATTGTACTGACTGGGAGAGAGTGCTACAACCAGCCTCTTTCCCTTAGTGAAAGCAAGCGATGAAGTACTTCTGAATTAGAAACTTATTACTGTTTTTGTTATATTATGTTATTCTGAAATAGTAGTTTTTATGACACATTGTATTAAATTGTATCATGCAAACTGCTAACTATGGACAGATATTTTGAGACCACACAAAATGTTATGTCCTGATAGAGCCGGATCACAAAAGCAAAGTAAACCATTTTACTGTTAAAATGGGTCATGAGCATTAATTGTTGTGGGCACCATTATTTTCAGTGAGGCTGATTCATTGTAAACATGCAGTGATCCACCTGAATGGGAACTCAATTTGCCACTTTTTAGTGAATTAGCCTCATAATTCACTAAAAAGCAAATTATGGAGTGGAGGAGTGACCTAGTGGTTGGGGCAAGGTACTTCAGGCCAGAAGGTCAGTGGTTCAAATCCCACTAGAGGACAGCAACCTTGGACCAGAAGGACTGGGGTTTCTAGTCCAACAGGTGCTCCTTGTGGTCTTGGGCAAGCCACGTAACCCTCCATAGCCCATGTTCCCTGTAAAATAGTTATCTCCAAGTTATAATGCCCTGTTCAATGTAATTTCAGTTTGTTCAATATAAACCAGAATAGTGCAGTATATAAGAGAATGTAAATAGTTCCTTTCTATGAGTAATGAGAACAGTTTTTAAAAAGTTTGACTTTATGAATAACAATTTTAAAAAATGATAAAATTCATTTGAATTTAGAATTTGTCCACACAATAACTCATGGCTTGAGTGGTTTGTCATCACTAAATCTTACTAGATTCACTCCATGCTAGATATTCAAAAATGTAAATATAATTAAAAGTAAATTATGGCAAGGTTATTAAAAGATAATAATAAAATGTGACTTGTCAGGGAAGACCTGATTTATAACAGTGCACCTATATAAGAGATCCAAAAAGGTGCCTTATTTAAACCTATTTTTGTAAAGGCAGCATAGACACCTATACTCCATTAAATTAAAAACAAAAACAAAACAGGTACTAAGGACGAGCCCCAGTTGCATGCAAATTCCAGAGCATAGATTTAACCAGACTCCAAAGTTGGTAAAATGCCCTCTCAAGGGTAATTATAATACAGGGCACCAAGATTAAGTGGGCTGGAAGGTGCCTTTTTTATAAAGGTAAATAGGTGCTTATTGTCTTCATAACATGCTACTGTAAGTCCTGCAGAAACTGCACCTATGCTGCAAGCACAGACATGACTCCTGCTCGAGAGCAGGTGTGAATGTTCCCATGTAGATTATTGAAGTACACATGTAAATTAACATATGAACATGGAATCTATGGGCCTGATATTGAGAAATATTTTGTAGTTAGCAGCACCTGCTAACCTCATAAGCCCCACTGACAGTGATATTCAGTGACACAATCCAGATAGTGCTGCTGAATGTTCCTACAGATCACCTCCACACTATCCGGAATGTACCAGGCTGGTCGGGGCAGAGCTGAGGCAGAGCAGGAATTTATCAAGATAACATAATTTCAGAGCCGCTATACACAGAACATATGTAGGACTGTGACATCTACAGCACAAGAAGTGCCTGCGTGTCGTCACGTGCACTTTTACACATGGCGCAATTTTACTCTTGTATATTGCCGCATGTGCATGAAAATGACTTTATAAACTACCTCCTATGTGTATTGCAACTCTGCTGTGTTCCACCCAAAGTATGTGTGCATACAACTGCACAATTTTCTAAAAAACTTTTCCATGCCTAAAAAATGCATTACAAATGTCCTCTTTATGACAGGTTAGTGTTTGTATTTTTTAAATTTATATAATTATTCTATAATCTTTCCTGAATAATCCTGCTGTCTAATATATAGAAACCATTATAATAAGGAGTGTAATTGTGATACTGTTGTGCTTTTTGTATACTTCCTTAATCCTGGATAGAACTATTCTTTGTATTTTGGATGTTCAATAAAAATTTTAAAAATTAAGTGTTGGGAACTCATAAGGAGTTTATGGGTACAGGGATTACTCTGGTTCCACTGCTAGGATCCTTTGCTTCTCACTCTTCCTGATGATTATATGGTTGTTCTGGTAAATCTCGTAATTTGGTAATAGGTCTGTTCCTTTTGGACTTCATGACTTTGACGTTAATTGACTGGAATGTTCGGGGAACTCACAGTCTGATCAAATGTTTTCTTACGATAAGCTTGTCTTTCTTTGTCAGAGCATATGATATTGTGTGAGACTTGGGTGATTCAGGTATTCTCTTCTTCCGGCTCCTCCAGTAAAGAGGGGTTCATATCTTCATAGACAGACATTGCCCTTTGGTATTCAAGGAGCAAGTTCAAGGAGGGAAAATGTGTGATTTTGATTGGGGAAACTGATGGTCAGCATATTACTTTTGCCAAACGTATATGTCGCTAATTCTAACTCTTCTTAGTTGGTGTCTTCCAATTCCTGCAGACTTATGACTCTATGCTAAAGGTTCAGTCTCTCTTAGTAGGAAATTTAATAGCACCATCTCACCTACAAACAGATCTAAAGGTTCATGAAGAGATACGCAAGGAACTAGGCTTCTAAGATCCTATTTGTCATAATTTGGGCTGTGTGATACCTTGGCTAACAAGCACCCTGGGGAACTGGGGTTACTCATTCTCCACTGTGTACAAATCATATTCCACATTGATTTTTTTGTTTGTTTCTTCCACACTTTTATATCCTCAATAGCCTGTAATATTGATTCTATTCTGATTTTGGATCATGCTCACCTTAGAGGTAGAAGAGCTATCAGGAAGTTCCCCTCCCAGGCAGCAGCCAATAAATAGGCATCTGATAAATGGCCCAACTTACTGAGGTTTGTACAGAATAATAGAGTTCAGGTTTTTTTTTTAATTTTATTTATTTATTTAGATATTTTTATATACCGCTATAACTGTAAGTCAAAATGGTTTACATGTTGAACAATAATTATCTTACTATAGATTTATATCAAACACAAATGCAACTAAGGGGTATGTTAACTAAAGTCTCTTAACGTGTGCGGCGCGCATGAGCACACCCTAAGATACCTTAGCGCACGCTAATGACGCTTTACGGGGCAAAAATGAGCTTTAGTGCACGCTCATGCGCGCAGCGGCGCACACGAGCACTGAAGGCGGGGAAAGGCTCCCGGAGGGCGGAGGAAGGCTCCCCAGGGGCAAAGAGAAGGGGTCAATGGGTGGAAAGTGGGAGGGGAGAGGCTCCCCGCACACTAGCGAGGTGAAATTCGAGGCCAAAAATAACGCAAGTGAAAACCTCGCGTTAGAGCCGATTTAAAGGGAAGAGAAACCATTTCTGTCAGCAATGTACAGCAAAACCAGGGAAACCTATTGAACAGTGATAAGTGTGATACATGTGCACAGAACCAAAGTACAAATAAACATTGAAAAGGACCCCAACAAAATTTAAAAAAATCATAATCAAGCTGGGCAATAGTGATAGTAATGGGAAACATCAAAACACACTCCCAAGAAAGTCCCAAAAAATAAATATGAATTTTGGAAGGGTCTATGCTCCGTCCCCATACAAGGTGAATGATCCCACAGTGAAATAGCACTGATCAGGGTTTCCCTCTCCATTGGACAGGTTACCTATGGCATGCACATGTTCCACAACAGCAGGGCGGGCATGTCGGAATGGGCAACTGGACAGATGTTGGGAAAGGGGATACAGAGGGCTGCAGGCGGCACATGCTGTGGTGCAGCTGGGGCACAGTGCGGACTAGGCAGATGCCTAGATGGCACTTAGGAATGCTGAAACTGAACAGCAGCCAGACAGCAACTGATGAGGGCCCAACATGGGCACGAGAGTGTCTATTACAGTGTCACAGGGGATAGTACCCAGCAGGTACCCCCAAGGGCACAGAACATTGGCAGGCGGTGTTGGGGGGAAGCGTGGACGCCTATGCAGGCACCCCTACCCCAGAACATGCACCATAGGCAGCTGCCTACCTGAATACTGGATGGCTTGAGACTGCACACCACCAGCACCACCAGCAGAAGGGCATGTCAGCATAATGGCAGAGAGGTACTGGTGGTGGAGGGGGGCAGTGGCAGCTGCCCAGAGCCGACCATGGCCTAGCCCTGTGTAGGTGGGTGCCATGCACTGCAACAGACAGGCTCTGTCTGACAAACAACCATGGTATCTCCAGGGACTGCATTGTCTCTGTGACCACAGTGTGGTGCGGTGAACACAGCCAGTGTGTTCAGGAGCAGAAAGTCACAAGTTCAAGCCCCAGCTGGGGCTACTGCCAATCCAGTCCCCATATTTTACCCGCTACTAAACCGTGATAGTAAGGACAAACCTTTATTGCAGAGAAAATACGAATGGTTCAAACGCCTATATTTTACCCCACCGAGCACAGACACCAGAAACATGCGCATTACCTAGAGCAGAGTCTCCCAAATGCAGTCCTGGAGGGCCACAAATCATTCAGGTTTTATGCTGTCTCCAATATAAGGCCATGTCAGCATGGTGGTGGAGGGGTACTGGTGGTGGAGGGGGCAATGGCAGCTGCCCAGAGCAGACCATGGCCCAGCCCTGTGTAGGTGGGTGCCATGCACTGCGACAGGCTCTGTCTGACAAACAACCATGGTATCTCCAAGGACTGCACCATTTCTGTGACCACACTGTGGTGCGGTGAACACAGCCAGTGTGTTCAAGAGCAGAAGGTCACAGGTTCAACTGAAACATGCTACTACAGACAGAACCTTTATTGCAGATGACGTAAACATGCCCAAAACACCTACGTTTTACCCAACAGAGCACAGACACCAGAAACAGGCGCATTACCTAGAGCAGCGTCTCCCAAATACAGTCCTGGAGGGCCAAACACCATTCAGGTTTTATGCTGCCTCTAATAAAGATGCCTGTGCTGCATTTATATGCGCTGCCCCCATGGTATGCAGATGTATCTCATGCATATTCATGAGGGACAGCATGAAAACCCGAACAGTGTTGCGCACACCAGGACCGGGGTTGGGAACCTCTGCCGTAAAGCAGCAGCCAACAGGGGCAGACAAACCCGCACCCACAGGCTCCATTATCCAATGCCTCCTGGAGAGGCAGGACATTGGGCCCTGCGTGCATCTCCCAATACTAGCACCTGCATACCTTAGCAATGCCACCCTAAACCAGGGAATACAGTACACAGCTATCAAAAGGTTGCTATGATAACTGGCAGATAGCAATTCTGAGGTTAAGTACAATTATCTGATTGAGCTGCATCATGGCAACCTTTCTGATGTCTGTGGAGTGTGCTACAGGTCTTGTGTCTGACAGTGTTTACCACCCTGGGGAGTGACCCCAACAGTATTGCCTGCCATAGCCATGCCTGCACTGTGCCCAGGAATGGAGCGGTGGCCAGGGCTGCCAAACACCCCTATAGATCTACAATGCTGGCATAGGTGTGGGAGTGTGTATCTGCTATCCAGTGTGTGGTGTTGCAAACACACCCCACAGCCCACACTGCCAGCACTGTTGCCAGTATTGGCCTCCAAGGGCACAGAGCAGTGGCAGGCGGTGCTGGGGGGGGGGAAGCGTGGACGTCTATGCAGGCACCCCTACCCCAGAACCCGCACCATAGGCAGCCGCCTACCCGCACACTGGATGGCCCGAGACTGTGCACCACCAGCAGAACAGCATGTCAGCATGGTGGCAGAGGGGTACCGGTGGTGGAGGGGGCAGTGTCTGCTGCCCACAGCACACCATGGCCTAGCCCTCTTCACGTGGGTGCCGTGAACTGCAATAGACAGGCCCTGTCTGATGAACAGCCATGGACTCCCCAGGGAACACACTGTTTCTGTGCCAAGATGGTGGTGCAGCACACACAGCCAGTGCCTTCAAGAGCAGAAGGTCACTGGTTCAAGTCCCAGCTGGGGCTCCTGCCAATCCCATCCCCATATTTTAACCACTACTAAACCGTGATAGTACAGACGAACCGTTATTGCAGAGAACATAAGCATGGTTCTAACGCCTATATTTTACCCTACAGAGCACAGACACCAGAAACATGGACATTACCTAGAGCACATTCCCCCAAATGCAGCCCTGGAGGGCCACAAATCATTCAGGTTTGATGCTGTCTCCAATATAAGGCCATGTCAGCATGGTGGCAGAGGGGTACCGGTGGTGGAGGGGGCAGTGTCTGCTGCCCACAGCACACCATGGCCTAGCCCTCTTCACGTGGGTGCCGTGCACTGCAATAGACAGGCCCTGTCTGACGAACAGCCATGGACTCCCCAGGGAATGCACTGTTTCTATGCCAAGACAGTGGTACAGCGCACACAGCCAGTGCCTTCAGGAGCAGAAGGTCACAGGGTCAAGTTCCAGCTGGAGCTCCTACCATCCCAGTCCCCACATTTTATCCACCACAAAAATGTGATAATACAGACAGAACCTTTAGTGCAGATAACGTAAACATGCCCAAAACATTGACATTTTACCTTACAGAGCACAGACACCAGAAACATGCGCATTACCTAGAGCAGAGTCACCCAAATGCAGTCCTGGAGTGCCACAAATCATTCACGTATATGCTGTATCTAATAAAGATGTGTGTGCTTCATTTCCATGCGCCGCCTCCATGGTATGCAGATGTAACTCATGCATATTCATTAGGGACAGCAGGAAAACATGAACAGTGTTTGGCCCACCAGGACTGGAGTTGTGGACCTCTGCCCTAGAGCAGCGGCCAACAGGAGCAGAAAGAACCGCACCCACAGGCTCCATTATCGAAAGGCCACGGAGAGGCAGGATATTGGGCCTTGCGTACATCTCACAATACTAGTACGTGCATACCTTACCAATGCCACCATAAACCTGGGAATACGGTACACATATATCAAAAGATTGCTATGATTACTGGCAGATAGCAATCCCTAAGTTAAGCACAATATGTTCATTGATCTGTATCATACCAATATCTCTGATGTCTGTGGAGTGTGTTTCAGGTCTGGTGTCTGACAGTGCTCACCACCCTGGGGAGTGACCCCAACAGTATTGCATACCATAGCCATGCCTGCGCTGTGTCCAGGACTGTTGAGATGGCCTGGACTGCAAAAACTCTCTATAGTAGCACAATGCTGGCATAGGTGTGGGAGTGTGTGTCTGTCCATCCAGTGTGTGGTGGTTGCAACACCTTACTCAGCCCACACTGTTTGTACTGTGTCCAGTGTTAGCTTGCCAATGTGCATAATGAGGAGCAAGGTACTGTGGGTATAGCTCCGACAGGGTGGCCTGGGCAGGATGCATGAGCACAGGGCATAGGGCAATGGCTGGGACATTGTAGTGACCGGCCATCACCTGCACGGACAGGGTTGCCACAGCATGTCCTGCTGGGAGGTCACTCTCACCCTGACTGAGCAGTCACCATGGCATGGCTAGATCCCCCCTAGTGCTAATAGCATCTTTTTCACGTGATATCTATGGGCTGCCTTTTTTGGGGCCCAATTACTAACCTATCTGCTTGGTGGGTGTGCTGACATCCCGGTTTTGGGTGCACACATTTCTTCCAGTAATATGCACGATGGACTAGCTAACAGACTCTTTGCAGTTAGTATGTGTGAGGCTGGAACACCTTGCAGCGTGCAGCGGCTGGAGAATGTCAGATAGTGGTGGTGGGCAGCTGAACATTTCCAGGGCCCCTGTCTGTCTGCTATCACCGTATGGATGCGTACAGAAATGCATGGACTGCCCTGTATGTTGTCTGTCCCCAAGCTGAACTGAGGTTTATGGTCCCCTCTACCAGCACCATTGCAATGATGTAGAATGTGGATCTGTTGGTGGGAAATCCTGAGCTCCAGAGGGCAGTTTGGGTGGTAATACATAATCCACCTATGGGTCCAAAGAGCTGGCCCAGCCCGGCCCGTCCCCCCGGTCACATAAACCATGTGGCCATGGCACCCACACAGGATATGAACTATTCTGGGTGCATCAAAGTGCTCAAGGGCTAATCTTGACTGAGAAATCAAAGATGGACACAGGTGTATTTAGCAGTGTAGCTGCAAGACCAACCCATCACACACTGGCACTGATGAGGACTCACACCATAGCCTATCTCAGCTAAGCCACGTGCTGTGGACATGGTGCTGGGTGGCCACCTCACCCTCAGGGTGAGCACAGGACCGCACAATGTGACGGTCAGTATCTATCTGTGCCAGTAACACACATGCTCAGTACTCCCTACCAGGCTGAGGTGATGTGGGGGTGCATACTCCATCCTGTGTTTATCTTTAGACTGCTGATTTGCATGTGCAGTGCATCATGGGTATGTGGGATTTAACCCTATCCTGCCAACCACAGCAGACAGGTTGTGTGGTGGGCTGCAGTCCAACTGTAGTCAGCCAGGAGTTTTTTAGCAGCTATGGAGATGTAGCCCATGGGTGACTGCACTGCCTGTGGAGCCAGAGGTCATGGGTTTGATACCACAGTGGGGTTATGTGATAGGGCTGTCTCAGGAGTTTTCTTTTATAATTTAAATTGGTGCTGCCACCAACAACACCCTCAGTGCTGTAGCCTGAAGGTGCCTCCAAAGCGCCCTATAAGGTGCCTCAAAGGGAACATTATAAGGTGCCGTGTTGGACAGTGCACCTTATTATGTGTCCTCAGGAGTGCCGCATAGGGTGCATGATGTGGCACCTTAGGTTATGCCAATGGGAGGGTGTGTTTGCTGGCAGCAGAATTAAAAAAAAAACAAATGCCTCACAAAGCACTGCAGATATTAAAGGGTCATGTCTCAGGCAGTCATATGCAAAAGCCACAATGTGACATTGAACCCATGACCCCTGTACCATCAGGTAATTTGTCAACCAATGTGCTACACCTTTGCCAGTAGGTCTGTATGCCAGCACACATGCCTATGATTAACACACAGTAATGTGGTACACGTACCTCCATCATGTCATAATGTGCGGTACATAACCTATTGTGTGAGTCAAACGTTTAGGCCAGAAGGCCCCCTTCTCCCCCCCCCTTATGGAATCCTGCATATCATTGCTGGATTCACATTAAGATGGATTAATGAACATACCCCATAGGCACACACAACCCCATATCAGAAGGGTGAATGACAGCCCACATTGATGGGCTATCAGGACTCCTTGGTGTAACTGTTTTGTCAGTCATTGCTATATGAAAACGCATAGCACACCAGTTCCAACAATACCCTAGGAACCAGTGGTGGTGGGTTCGAGACCCAAGTGTATAAACGAAAACATCTAATTGTGTTTTTAAATGTCAGACACATCAGTGCAATGTCTGTCTGCATCATAGATCTGTATAAATATTGTTGGCGACACCATACCCTCTGCGGCAAAAAGATGTGCGCGGCGCAGGCCCAACTGCACGTGGCACAAATGCATGCGCTTGTTGTGTTGCGCATGCGCAGGTGTTGTGCTGCGCATGCGCACGTGTTGCGTCGTGCGTGCGTTCATCATTGGTGACAGTGTAGAACATGGCAACCCGATCCAGGAAGCCTGCCTTCACCGCACGGGAGCTATGCTGCCTGGCACAGCTAATTGCTGTAAGGCAGCATAAGCTTTTTCCTGGTTCATCCAGGCGTCAGGACCAGATCAGGGTCTGGAGTGCGTGGGACCGGCTAACCTGGCGCTACAATCATGTGGCTGATTACCCACATGAGGTAAGTGTATGGTGACAGGTCAGTAGATCCACATATATATGTCCAGTGTTGATTGTAGCTGTGCATGCTGATGTGTGTAGGTAGTCTATCTCAGTGATGTGTATCAGGTAAATCCACATGCCATATTGTCTATATATCTCATATGAGTGGCTTGCCCTGTATCCAGGGGGCTAGGGACCTGTTCACAGAGTTCCTGATGCCATCCTGGTGTCATGGCAGCTGCTGCTGTTGATATGCTACAATACACCGTAACACAGGTAGCCCATAGATCAGACTAAGGAGGGCTTCTAAACATCCTGCTGGTATGATGGGGTCTGCAGTTGCAGGATAAAACATCTGCCCAACCCCCAGGGGCTGTGAAACGTGCCCAAAATGGTATGTTAGTCCCATTGGTGATATGCGTGTGTGTAGCTCAGCAGTCTAAAACATCTGCCCTACCCCCACTTGGCCAGAAAGTCCACAATCGTGGGTCCCCAGCACCCCTGCTGGTATGGAATATGCTGCTGTTGCTGTTTTCCAATCCATCCTTCCCCCAGGAGTCCTGAGAGCCCATCAAAGTGGGCTATCACTCACCCTGGTGATATGGTTCTGTGTGCCTAGACAGTTCAATACATTCTCCCTATCCCCAGGAGTCCTGACAGCCCATCAAAGTGGGCTATCACTCACCCTGGTGATATGGTTCTGTGTGCCTAGACAGTTCAATACATTCTCCCTATCCCCAGGAGTCCTGAGAGCCCATCAAAGTGGGCTATCACTCACCCTGGTGATATGGTTCTGTGTCCCTAGACAGTTCAATACATTCTCCCTATCCCCAGGAGTCCTGACAGCCCATCAAAGTGGGCTATCACTCACCCTGGTGATATGGTTCTGTGTGTCTAAACAGTTGAATACATTCTCCCTATCCCCAGGAGCCCTGAGAGCCCATCAAAGTGGGCTGTCAGGCACCCTGGTGATATGGTTCTGTGTGCCTAGACAGTTCAATACATTCTCCCTATCCCCAGGAGTCCTGAGAGCCCATCAAAGTGGGCTATCACTCACCCTGGTGATATGGTTCTGTGTGCCTAAACAGTTGAATACATTCTCCCTGTCCCCAGGAGCCCTGAGAGCCCATCAAAGTGGGCTGTCAGGCACCCTGGTGATATGGTTCTGTGTGCCTAGACAGTTGAATACATTCTCCTTATCCCCAGGAGTCCTGAGAGCCCATCAAAGTGGGCTATCACTCACCCTGGTGATATGGTCCTGTGTGTCTAAACAGTTCAATACATTCTCCCTATCCCCAGGAGTCCTGAGACCTGCGTAAGGTGTACTGTCAGTCACCCTGTTGCTATGGTGTATGGAGCTGATGATGTGTGCTAGGACACCCAACCCCCAGGGGGCCAGAGACCTGATTGCAATGGTGGGTATGACATTCAGATATTGTGTTAGGTTATGGCAGGTAGGTTGCACATCTCACGTAGTCTGTGAGGTCATCACCTCATCACACACACGTCTTTGATGTATCCAGATGGTATGCTAGGTGCAGATGTGGATGTGTGTAACAGCACCCCACCCCCATGAGTTATGAGATCTGATTACAAAGGCCTGTAACAGAGCCATGTCCCCATAACTGTATGCTGAGTTAGGTCACACATCTGCCCACTTTCTACTAATCCCAAACCTTGATGCAGATGAACATTACTGATGGTGTTGGAAGGATACATGCACCTGTTGTGGTTGCACAGCACAAACAGAAACCCTGACATGAGCACAGGTGGCAATAGTCTATTCAGGTGCAATGGCCCCTGGCCCTGGTGTTGGCAACCACACCTGCCGTAAGCATACAAGGCCCAGGTCATAGGAACATAACAAAATAAGATAGCCCATACTGTGTCACACCCTCGTCCTTCATGCCCAGTATGCTCTTTGCAACAGTGGACAAACCAGGTTATACGTACCTAGCAGTATCCCCAAGAGAGACACGTTACACAATGCTTGTAGTGGGTCAAGCATTGCTTTCCTGGGCCTTATAGAAACCCAAATGTCATGGTTGTGGCCCCTGGCAAGGTGAATAGGGCCACCCACACAATGTTCCATGTATGGACACAGCACCCATGATTGTTAGGATATCATGTTGCCAGTGGGTTTGGGTCCAAGGATGTGCGTAGATCATGACAACACAAATGTGATCACCAGACCACATACGGGGTTAGGGGGGTTACCATGGACACCATCATTGGCAATCCAAATGTGGCATGGTCATGCATTTTCATGCAAGGGCGCCACAGGGGACTGGAATGATGTGTTCAGGGTGCCGGGCACACTGCACATAGGTGTCACTGCACACATGCCCAGAGACACAGCTACGCATGCAGGTGGCACTGGGAACAGGTAATCTCCTGGAACAAGCAGGAAGTAGTCCTCACATGTGGGTATCATTGGTACTGACGGAGCCTGCATGGGAACGCTTCCCAGTGTCCAATAGGAAAGCTATTGGAAGCATCCCACAGCGCCTCTGTGCTGCCATCTTGCCTTTCCCAAATGCCTCTCTCCAGTTCGTTGTTTTCCTCAGAGCCAGCAGGTCATTGTTCCTGTCATTGCTGAAAAACAGCTATTGTAGTGCCACTCCTGTGGCAGTGTCTGCCTGTTTTTCTTTACTGGTACCACCGGTCTTGTAATTTTCTTTTCAAAAAGGTCTGATTCCCTCACACAAACAAAGCTTTTTAACAAAAGAGGCAAAATCCCCTTTGTAGGTCTCCCCCCGGTTAGTCATTAGGCCCTAATCCCTCCTCCATCATGGAAATGCACTCCTCGGGTTCAGAAAATATGCTGTTAATGTGCCGGTACCTTCTCCGGCACTGACAACCATGATTGGTGTTGCAAATGCTCATGCCCGGATCAATCCATGTCTGAATGTTTGGTCTGTGGGATGGTATCCAAGAGTGGTTGGCAGAACAGAGCAGACAAGCTCGGTACCCTCTTTCCCTCCAACGTGGCCTCGGTGGCAGCCATGTTGTCAAGGGCTTCCTCTTCCTCCCGTGGTTTGCAGGTAACAAAACACAAATGTGTCCGTTCCTCAAAGGGTAGATCCCCCTCCAAATATCGGACTGTGACTGGCATTGGCCTTGAGGAGCATGCTCCGGGCAAACAGCCCCGATGGGAGTCCCTGGCCTCCAAAGCCACTTTGGGACACCATGAAGTTCTGGAGGCCTCAACCTGGTCCGACCACCTGGTGCTATGCTCTGGGGTCCTGGCTTTGGCCAGTACTCATGCACAGACATCGGCAGTGTTGATAGACCAGAGGATCGTGGCCATCGAATGCAGTCTGGCAGCTCTCCTTGCGGCATCAAATACCTTGGTTGCACCCCAGACCCTGCAAAGTCCAGCACCGGTATGTGCAACAATTGCAGGACCGGCATCGGCAACTGCACCATTGGTGCTGATGAGTACCGGTATCCACATCCCGGTACCGGGTCACTCCGATACTGATGCCAATCGATACCAGTACCACACGTTACCTGAGCCTCCGTAGAGAAGATACATCCAATCTCCTGAGGGGTCTGATGACTCTGACAGCTCAGAGGGTAACGATGTACCTCTATAGGACAAGCCTGCCTCTCCCAAGAGGAGATTGTCCCCTCCTCAGGATATGTCCTTCCTGGACCTCAACACACATGTAGTCAAGGGCCTCTCCATTTCATTAGTAACTCAATGTGAGCACAGGCCACGGGAGCTAGAGATTGAACAATATCACCAAACTCCAAAGGAGGCAGACATCCTGCCAATACATCAGATCTTAAGGAATCCTCTTTTGAGAATGTGGGGGATTCCTCTTACCACCTCTCCACATTCTCACAGGTGCCTACTCTGTATCGTGTGCCTCCCTCCCCTGGTTTGCAGAAAGGACACCTCCCTGATCACTCCATCATGGTGGAGTCTGCTATGAGGAGAATTAATTAATTAATTTATATTTATTTATTTATTTAGTAAATACTTATATACCGCTACTTCCAGCGATCAGCAGCGGTTTGATTACAATTTTGGGATTTGTCAAAAAAATCAAGACAGAAAATTTGGGGCATAGATAGAGAGAACAGGGGTAATACACAGCACACATATTAGGGTCTATATTTAGACCATAATTACTATCACAATCGATTATATATTTATACAAGCAATTATACATTTACACACGCGATTATCCGTCATCTATGTACAGTTTTACATACAGCTATTCACTCTCTTTTATCTTCTTGGCTTTACATCTGTATATAGTGACAATTGAACAGGTGAACAGTTTTACATACAGCTATTCACTCTTTTTTATCTTCTTGGATTTACATCTGTATATAGTGACAATTGAACAGGTGCGTCTTTAATTTTTTTCTGAAATCGGTTATGTCTTTAATTGCTCTCAGCTCGTGTGGGAGCTGGTTCCATAAAGTGGGGGCAGAGAAGGAGAACGCTCTGCGACTAGTACTGACTTTTACGTGCCTAATGCTGTTTGGGACTATTAGTGTGTCTGAGTTTATGGTTCTCCTGCTTCTGGTGGTAGGTTGTATGGAGATCAGGGTGGAGAGGAATGAGGGGGCCAGGTTTTGAATTAACTTGAATGTCGTCACCAATGTTTTGTATTGAATCCTGGCAGCAACTGGGAGCCAGTGCAGTTCCATCAATACAGGTGTGATGTGCTCAGTGACGCTTGTTCTCATTATGATCCTTGCTGCTACGTGTTGTGCCAGTTGTAATATGTTAGTGGTTTTCTTTGGTAGACCCTGCAGGATGGCGTTGCAGTAGTCAAGGTGGGGCATGATGAGTGCTTGTGCAACTGATCGGAAATCACACGAATCCAGTACGTTCCTCAGGGGTCGTAGTACTCTAAGCTTGTGAAAGATGGCTTTGTTGGTGTTGCTGAGGTGTTTTTCCATTTTCAGTTTGCTGTCGATTGTGACTCCTAGATATTTTATTTCTTCCTTCGAGTTGTAAGTATTATTGCACAGTGTGATTGCTGGAGGTGGTTCAAAGTCCATTTTACTGGACATAAACATTACTTCAGTCTTCTTATGATTAATTGACATGTTGTTTTGCTTTAGCCATCCCAACATCTCTCCCATGCAGGTTTCAAGCTGGTCGTAATTCGGGTCAGTGGTCTCTAGTTGGGTGTACAACATGATATCGTCTGCGTATATGTGGTAGTTGATGCCGTATTTCCTGAATATTTCACTGAGGGGCTGCATGTAAATGTTAAAAAGTAGTGCCGAGAGTGCCGAACCCTGTGGTATGCCTTGAGTTTGGGTGAAGGCTTCGGCTTTTTCTCCGTTGAATTGGACCTGCGGCTTTCTGTCCGTTATATAGGAGGAGAACCATTTCAAGGCGGTTCCTAAGATTCCAATTGATTCCAGCTTGTTAAGGAGGGTTAGGTGATGGACAGTGTCGAATGCAGCGGAGATGTCGATGAAAATGAGGATAAACATTTTCTTCCTGTCTTCCAGACCCTTAAGGAGGTTGTTAAACAGGGCCAAAAGAAGGGTTTCGACCCCATGATTTTTCCTGAATCCGTATTGCTGTTTGTCCAGTGTTTCGTTGTCATCAAGGTGTTCTTGCAGTTGGATGAGGGCTGCTTTTTCAATGATCTTTGCTAAAAAAGATATGCTGGAGATTGGGCGGTAAGAAGATGGGTCTTCTTTGTTTAGCGAGTTGTTTTTTAGTATCGGTCTAATTATAGACTTTTTGAGTTGGTTAGGCATGATTCCTTGTGAAAGTGATTGGTTCACAATGTGTGAGACTTGGTGGCCAATGTCCTTTTTTGCTGCTTTGATCCAGGTAGCTGGGCAGGGATCAAGCAGGGAGGTGGTGGTATTGATACTGGTTATTATTTCAACCGCTTGTTTATCATCAATTTTGCGAAAATCATTCCACATCTGTTCTTGCTTCACTACAGTTTTCAAATGGGGCTTGGGAAAACATAGTGTGGTTGATGTTGTGGTCAGCTTGCTTTCGTAGTAGTTTGCTAAGGTTTGGGGTTGAATAGTATCACTCCGCTGTTCTGGTTGGTTTGTTTTGGTTAGAGTTTTCACTAGTCGAAATAATTCCTGTGGTTTGTTGATGGCTTTATTCAGCAGGTTGGTGTGGTGTTTCCTTTTTGCTTCATCTACCTCATCTTTGTATTTTCTAAGGATGTTGAAGTATTCAGCTCTGAGTTCCAAAGTTCTGTTACGTCTCCACTTTTTTTCACACCTTCTAAGTTCTCTCTTCCTTTTGGTTAGCGCAGTCGTGTACCAAGGCTCTGATTGTCGTTTGCCTGAGCTAGCTGTGTTATTCCATTTCGGGTTTGCTGAAGCCTGAATCCCTTCGTTCCAGCTATTTGTTAGTACATCGAGGTCTGTAGATTCCAAATCAATGTGCACCCTGATGTTACTTGTGAGACCATCCAGATCAAGCTTATTGAAAGATCTCTGCTGATGGGTTTCTCGTTGGGCTTCCGCATCTTTCGGTACCAATGGGAGTTTTATCCGTATGTCTATTTGGTGATGGTCAGACCAGGGTATTGCCTTGATATTAATCAGGGGTTTAACATGGTTGGGCTGTTTGTTTTTCGGAGTAAAGACCATGTCCAGCGTATGTCCCTTTTCATGAGTTGGCTCATTTATTATTTGATGATATCCAACTGGGGGCAGGAAGTCCTATATGCTGTTCCTCCCATTCCCTTGATTGCCAAGACCCTATTAAAGCTTCTGAGGGACAGAGGCAACATGATCCTCATAGCCCCACGCTGGCAAAACCATGTGTGGTACCCTCTGTTTCAACATCTGTCCCAGGTTCCACCCCTGGACATAGGGTCAGCTCCAGACATACGGTCGCAGGGGGAGGGGAAAGTATAGCATCCAAACCCCCAGTGTCTGCACCTCAGAGCCTGGCTACTGAAGGCTGTAACTGCTTTGGCCGTCCCCTCACTCAGGAAGTGCGAGATGTCCGTTATACTTCCAGGAAACCTTCCACAAGGCAATCTAATGCCGTCAAGTGGAAGACAGTTTCCATTTGCTGATCACAAAAGGGCGTCAACCCTCTTGTCATCCCTATAGAGACATTTGTGGACTCACTCCTTTCCGTTTCAAACACTGGTCTCCAAACTGAGTCAGTCAGAGCCCATGCATGTGCCATTGCTGCTTCTTCGGACCCCATCAATGGACAACCCATTTCATCCCATCCTCTCATATCCAGAATCATGAGAGGCCTGCAGCTAACAAAACCTCCCCTTAGACCACCTCCAGTGACATGGGGTCTCAATGTGCTGCTAGGCCAGCTTATGCTGCCGCCTCTTGAGCCCTTAGCCACTACTTCCTTGAAGTGTCTGTCCTGGTAAGCAATATTCCGTCTTGCAAGCACATCAACAAGTCGTATCAGTGATTTGCAAGCTCTAGTGGCTGATCCACCTTATATGCTGTTTCACCATGATAAGGTAGTCCTAAGGACACATCCACACTTCATGCCTAAGGTGGTTTCCACCTTGCATTTGAACCAAGAGGATTAGTTAACTGTAGTCATTCAGAAGCCTCATGCTTCAAATGCAGATAAAACTCCTCATACTTTGGTCTGTAAAAGAGCTGTGGCTGTTCATCTGCAGAGGACCCAGCAACACAGAAGGTCCTCTCAGCTATTCATAGCCTCTGATCCATCCCAATTGGGTACAGCAATTTCCAACATATGTCTATCCAACTGGATTGCACAATGTATTACTTGTATCTATCATAGCAAACACCTTTTACTGGAGGCCCATGGTCCTGCTCACAATGTGAGAGTCATGGCAGCCTCTAGGGTGCACCTCCATTCTGTCTGTATTAACGACAATTGTGGAGCAGCTACCTTGTCATCAGTTCACAGTCCACTACTGCTTGGATAAAGGATCCCGCAGGGATGCTCTGGTTGGTCAGGCTGCTCTCCAAAACATCACCCATACTTAATCAAATCCTAGCCGCCTCTCTTACAGGATGCCAGAGATCCATGGGAGGAGGTGGAACCCCTCCACAGGGCCTCACAGCCCTGGGGATCCTTCCCTGGCATCGACATCTAGGGTGTCCTCACATGTGATGACTAATTGCTGCTTGTTCCTGGAGATGACATAGTAACAGCAGGAATAAGCCTTCACAACCCACCCATCTCCCCTAGGGGTTGTGTCTCTCTCTCTCATTCCCTATCTATCTATCTCCCTTTGTATGAGATTTAAGCTCAGCATGAGAGAGGCAGGTGTGAAAGGTGGGAAGGCAGCACGCTGGCGCTGTGGGATGCTCCCAAAAGGTTTCCTATAGGACGCTGGGGAGGATTTCCACACAGGCTCAGTTGGTCCCGACGATACCCACATGTGCAGACTTGTTTCTGGAGATCACCTGTTACAGGTGTGTAAGTATGCTGTACATGACACACACAGCAGTGGCATTAAGGAAAGGCGGTCGTTGTTTTCAGAGGGATCAGAGTGACCAAAATAAGAAGTATATAACCCTCCACATTCCAAACTATTGCTATCTTTGGTGCCTACACAGTGGCGTTGGGGAAGTTCATTACTTTTTGAGATAAGCACGTTTCATCTTTATTTGTTAAGATAGCAATAGTTTGGAATCTCAGCAACAGAATGAGTCAGCAACACTAAATTGTGATAAGTCAAACTTTTTAGAATGACGTTCAAGGTTATCTAGAAGGCTGAGCATCTACTACATTTAAACCATATTTAAATTATTTAACAGGAACCAGAGAGGTCATTGATGCAAATAAAGCAACACATTTCCTTGAGAAATAATACTGGGAAAGTTGCTGAAAAAGCCTGAGACCCTGGTTTCCTTTTAATGATATTACCACTCATTATTATTCTTATTGAACAAGTCAAGTAGTTTCAACTATGGTTCGGTTTATTTAAACCTTAGAGTCAATGTGGAAGGTTATATACTTCTTATTTTGGACACACAGCAGTGGAGCAGGAGCAGCAAGATGCTGCCCACACAGATGTTTATGTTGGCCACCCACCAGAGAAACATCGTCACTGATGCCCCCACCCATACTTTTCACATCCACAGGTAGAGGATCTCCGGAAGAAGGGGAGAGAGTTGCGCCTCCACCACCAGCAGTACCTTGACCGCCTCCAGAGGGAGGCCCTGTCACAGGGTGACAGTGAGTATTGGTGACCTGGCTGCCCAGTAACATATGTCACATTGGCCCAGTAGCCTGTGTGGTGCCTGCATAGGTACATGTGCCATGTTACAGACATACTAATGTGCTGATGACTGTCATCTTCCACAGAGGGTGATGACAACGATGATGAGGCCACAACAGCAGCATATGTGCGGAGGCGCCCCCCTGCCCCCATGCCACAGAGATGGAGGTGGTGGTGGTGGAGGATGATGACGAGGTGGGAGGCGAGCCAGAGGAGGAGGAGGCAGAAGAGCCGGCCCACACTGTGGCAGAGGAGGGGGCTGATGGAGGCATGGAAGGGGTGGGTAGCGGGGTGGCAGGGGAGGGGGAGGGTGTGTCTGATGTGGGTGTGGGGGGAGGGGTGGAGGAGGGTGTGGAGGGTGGGTGGGAGGTGGAAGGGGGAGGAGGGGGATGTGTGGGGGTGGGAGAGTGATGGGGAACACAGTGCAGCACAGGGCACTGTGGGCTCCCGCCAGCCATGCCATGTTGCTCCACCATCCAGGGCCACACACAGGTCGCATGCACCTGCCACCACCCAGACCCCTGGGACTATGTGTGTCTGTGGTGGCAGGTGCGTGGCAGACCTGTATGTGGCCCTGGATGCCTTGGAGCGGCGTGTGCACCTCCTAGTGCACTCGCACCAGTGGCTGGCGGGAGCCATTCAGCAGGTGGCCGCCAAAGTGGAGCGGCTGCCATGTCGGCGGCCATCCCCTGAAGAGCGTCACAGGAGTCATTGATGACTCCTGTGACATCCACACATGTGCCCTGTGCTGTCCTGTGTTCCATCACTGGGCATGCAGCATGCAGGGAGAGGGTGTGTCTGATGTGGGGGTGGGGGAGGGGTGAAGGAGGGTGTATAGGGCGGGTGGGGGTGGCAGGGGGGAGGAGGGGGGTGTTTGGGGGGGAGGGTGATGGGTATTGTCCCCATCCCTAACATTGTATTATATCCCCTATGTTTTTGAAAATATACACACTGTTTGTTAATTCAAAATGGTCACGTGTCTTCCTTAGCAACACACTATGGATGCAAGCATGGGATATGTATGTAGACAGGTATGTGTTGTAAAGGTAGACATGGATATCATGCGTGGACTGGCTCCACATGCAGTCGTGGGGGATGACCATGTGTGTAGGTGTGTGAGACCAGGGTGGACCCTGAGATGCAGAAATGTAGACGACGGCCCAGTATACTGAGGCACGTGCATGCTGTGTGCAATGTGTGGGAACCGGTTCTGATGCAACATTCCTGTGTGCCAATAGTACAACTTGCAAACCAGTACGTCTGTGCTGGCAGGGTAAGATGTACTGATGAACCCAGGAGCTACTCAGGGGTAAAGCTGTTGAGTGTGTCCTGGGACAATACATGTCACAGGGATGGTTGGTGAGTAACCATATACGTTTGTGGGGGGGCAGGCACGTAGGCAGTGTTGCAGGCAGGGACAAGGGTCACACATGTGCGTCCAATGTAGGGGGTATGACAGGATTTTAACTGTGACGGCTCCCAACACTGGACATGTAGCTCAAGGACATTCTCCCTGTGCAACCCGGGAGGATATGTAAACCGCCACACTTCAGTCCAGGGGCTGGGATCTGACACAGTGCATGGCACACATGGCATGTGATGGTGTCTGTGCAGTGATACCTGCCAGTACAGACACCCCACCATTGAGGGGCCTGTGTGCGCGATACAACATGCATTTGCACACTACCTAAGGGGAGTACAGGGACACACATTGGCAAACACATGTATGTACTGGTTAACAGCTGTTTATTGGACCCAGAGTCACCTCCTGCGTGGCCACCCATGCCTCCCACGGCACACCACCCCCCCCCCCCCCCCGCGGAACTGCACCTTGTCCTGGTGCCTCAGGTGCCGGTGCCGGTGCTGGTGCTGGCACTGGTACTGGTGCTGGTGCTGGTGCTTGCTGCCGCATTAGCCCCACAATGTCCTCCATGGCATCCGCAATGTGGACAAGTGCCCCCGACCGCATCTCCTCCCGGATCATCCTCAGCTCCCTGGTATTTTCTCCAATTGCCGTGTACAGACGCTGGAGTGCCTGATGAGTGCCTGTGGGTGGAACAGAGGGTGATATGTGAGCTTCCTCTCCATTACCAGCTGTCACAAATATACATGTCACACATATCCCAGAACAGCAGTCTGCAGAACAGTCATGCCTGCCAGACCTACCAACGTTTACATCTGTGTCTCCCATGAGCCATCCCCATGTCTGGAAGGGGTCTAGATGTGGGGTCGTGAGAAACACAGATCTCACACATGGCACATTGCCACAGTTTAATATGACTATGCCACGTCTGCACACTGCTTGTCTGGAATTAGTCAGATGATCTAAGGGGGCCTAAGACACACATACACATATCTGGGGTGCCCCAATTTCTATACTGCTAGCGCACACTGCAGATTATGTTGTCAAATGATACTGCATGACAATACCCATGATGAGGTCTCTGTCACATAGGGTGTCTGGGTGACCTGCGATCATTGCTCTTCTCTTTGGGCTTATGTGGGGTATATGGGCAAGCACAGTGTGCATGTGTGTGAGCCCCTCACAAATGCTGACACCTGCCAAGACATGCTACAGGAGGTAGAATCACAGAGCACAGAAGACAACCCCCCAAAATCAGAACTCTATGCTATGTGGGCAATATGCAATAATTTTGGGGATGTTAGGACAACCCCGTCGGGATCGTGGGGTATGCTGTTTACCCACCTTCTGCATTGCGCCGTGCTGCAGCAGTGTGTGTGCGCAGCTCTTCAACGATTGGGTCCATGTCTGGTGGAGGGTTTTCATCTGGTGCTGGTGCATGACTGGGGTGTTGTCTTCTGATCTCCTCGGAGCCCTCTGTGGCAGTGACGTCTGGGGTGTGGTCCTGTGGCTCAGGCTGTACGTGGGTGCTTGGTGTCCCGTCACCATTGCTGGTGCTGCCCCCAGACATTGTGGGCTGGGGCTCTGCCACATCCTCGGCCAAGCTGATTCGTATCAGGTGAGAATCTCCTAGCTTCCCTGCTGGCTGGGTGTGTCTCTCTGGCTCGTGACCTCATTTGTTTTCGTTGCTCATAGCAACTTTCTGACATGTGCTTTCCCCACACGTCAGTGTCTTCCTGATCTGCTATTTTATCTATCTCCATAGGGTCTGCTAGTGAGTCTGCTCTGTGACAGCGCATTGCGCATGCGCCGCCCAGAGGCGGGAAATGGGTGCTTGTGCGTTGCGCAGTCAACTACACAGTGCGCGCACACCGCTGTGCACACTGCACATGTGCAGTAGGCTGTGCATATTGCGCATGCGCCACGCAGATGCAGAACGTGGGTGCGTGCGATAGCAGGTAAGCTGTGGCACATGCGCAGTGTTGCGTGTGTGCAGCGCATGTGCCATGCGCACAGCCAACTGCGCATGCACAGCGCTCGCGATCGCGCAAATGCGCACGTGCAACAAGCGCAACTTTAAAAAACTCTATAAATTGTCCTGAGCACCTGTTGCACGTTGAGGGTTTTTTTGTAGGCGAGGGAGAGAGAAGGTGTGCATTGGCAGTGACGGAAGGAGAGAGTCTGAATCAAGTGTATTGTGGAGTGTGACTGGGTTTGTGATTGTTGTTGGTTGTATTGTGTGGCTGTGTTTCTGTGTGGTGTGTAAGGTGTATGTCTTATTTAGGGAAGTGTTGTCTGTGTTTGAGTGGTTTAGAGGAGCAGGGCGGGTGGAGGTTATGGCGTCCTTTGTGTTTGCTGCAGCTGCAGCGCGAGGTGGGCAGGTGGTGCGGTTGCGTGACAGGGGAGATGGTGTCTATGGGGCTGAGGCACAGGGCATGGGTGTACTCCCACAGCAAATCAGACCTGCAGCTGTGGGGGCAGGGCAGGCAGGGGCTGTGCCCGCACAGCGCAGGAGGCATGCTGAGGTGCAGGCTCGCCAGCCACACCTCTACAGGCCCAGGGCCCAGCTCCAGGGCATGCGAGAGGACCAGGTCATCTCCCTGTACAGACTGAGCACAGGGGCTATTAGGGAGCTCTATGAGGATCTAAGACCTGACCTCGAGCCCCTGACTGATTGGTCACATGCCATACCGGGTTTGGTCAAGCTCCTTGCTGCCCTACATTTCTTTGCCTCTGGCTGTTTCCAGTCATCTGTGGCCGCAGTGGGTGGCATGAGCCACCCCACCTTCTCACGGTGTCTCCACCAAGTACTGCGTGCCATGGTCAGCCGGGTGCGGAATTATATTGCCATTCCACACACTAAGCAACAGTGGTGGACCCTGAACCAGGCCTTTGAGGTGTTAGCCGGGATACCACACGTGATGGGAGCTATTGATTGCACACATGTTGCCTCGGTCCCGCCTAGAGACAGGGAGGTAGTGTTCCGCAACCACAAACACTATCATTCCCTGAATGTTCAGGTTGTATGTGATGCAAATATGCATATTCTGAATGTGGTTCCAAGGTTTGCAGGGTCCACCCATGACGCCTATATCCTACATCACTCGGCAGTATTCCAACAATTTGAGGCAGGACAGTATGAGGACTTCATATTGCTGGGTGGGTGTTTCCCATTTCTGACATGCACATGGTGCTCATGTGACTAGGCATATGTGCAAATTTGTGTCTTGGAGTAGATCACTCATTGTGTGTGTGTCATCTGCCTGTGTGGGATATAGGGGGAAGGGGGGGGTTGTTGCCCTCCAAATGTGCCCTGCTATGGTGCTGTGTGATGCTGGTTGATTGGATGCGAGCATTTGTGTGGTTGTTACATATTATGTTGTCGCCAACCCATACAGCTACCCCTTCTCTGGTGTTTCTTAGGTTCCCCCACTCAATCTGTAATAGGGTAGACACCCAGGAAGCTGTAAAAAACATGAGGAATGATCTAGCTAAGCTTGATGAATGGTCTTAAATTGGCCAGCTGGGATGTCATGGTAGGAAATGTGAGGTCAGGCTTTTGGCCTGAAGCAATCCAAGGGAGCACTATTGTATAGGGGGTGAAGTACTCTTGTGCACTACAGAAGAGCAGGACCTAGGTGTGGTTTTGTCTGCTGATGTCAAAGTAGCTAAACAGGTTGAATAGGCGAGGGAAAAAGCTAGAAGGCTGGCTGGGTGCATACAGAGATGAATGGCTAGCATAAAACAGGAAGGGAGAATGCCTCTGTATATGTCTTTTGTGAGACCTCATTTGGAGTAGAGTGTGCAATTCTGGAGACTGCACCTTCAAAAGGATGTGCACAGGATGGGGTCGGAGCAGAGGGTGGCTACTAAAATGATTAGTGGTCTTCATTATACAGCATATGAAGACAGACCAAAGGATCTTAGGATGTACGCCTTGGGGAAAGGAGGGATAGAGGTGATATGATGGAGATGTAGAAATACCTCCGTGGCATATATGTTGAGGGAGAGAGCCTCTGCAAATTGTAAGCAGGTTCAGCTACGAGGAAACATGGGATGAGGGTGGAGGAAGATAGATTCAGGGGTGATATGCCACCATATTTGTTTACTGAATAGGTGGTGGATCCAGGGAATACTCTCACAGTGTAGGTGGTAGAGAGGAGGACAGTAACTGCATTCCAAACAGCATAGGACAAACACAGAGGATCTATAAAGGTAAAAAGGGGACTGCTGTACCTGTTGATATGGACGGACAGACTAGATAGGCCACGTGGTCCTTTTGTGTTATCATATTTCAATGTTGCAATTCTGCATAGTTGTGATGTCATATGTTTCTTTCAGATCGTGTTTTGCATTTGTTTTGCACATATATACCTGTGTCCATTTGAGGGGACATGAGCTCATGCTTTAACTTACCTCATTTCTTTTTACAGGTGATGCAGGATATGGGTGTCGCCCCTGGTTGCTGACCCCTGTGCGTCAACCACGGACACGTGCAGAGCGGAGGTACAATGAGGCCCATGCCACCAGCCGCTCTGTCATAGAGCGCACCTTTGGCGTTTTGAAGAGTCGCTTCAGGTGTCTGGATAGGACAGGCAGCGCCTTACAATATACTCCACAGACTGTGGCAGAGATCATCATAGCCTGTTGCATCCTGCACAACATTGCTCTCAGGCACAATATCCCTGCAGAGATTAATGAGGGTCTAGAGGATGATCCGACATGCCCCCCTGTATGTGCCCGTGAGGATACACGTGAGGGCACAGCAATCAGGCGGCAGGTGATTGCACAGCTCTTCTCATGTACGTACTGCATATGTTCCCACATTTGTTGCTATATGTGTGTAGTGCTAATAAAGATTAACATTTGTAGACCAATATCAGTAGGATGCAACACTGCACTGACATGTAACAAACACTGGCTGGCCATCCCAACGTCAAATATAAGCATGACTGGGAAACAAACGATGTGGGAAGGGCAGAACAGAGGGCTGAGGTGGATGATGTGGGTGGATGGTTTTAGGCTTTTGGGAGGTTTTGGGGTGACATTGGTGGTTTGTGGATGATTGTGATAGCGGATGCTGTGCAACCACAGTTAGTTTGTGTTATGCTTTGGCTGCAGCAAGATGAGAGGCATGTGGTGTGGGTTTCACACTGGGAGAGAGGACCATGTTTGGGGCCACTTGTCCAGTTGTGCGTGTTTTTCATTTGATATTTTGAGCTGATTGTATGTGTGGTATGCTCTTGTAAGCTGGATGTGTGGGTCTGTAATTTTTGTATAGCGCTACATGTGCTATGTAGCACTATATACATGCTCAGTACTATCTGTCATAATGGTAATTGAGATCCTTACGGGGAGTTAGTGGAACAACACAGTGTGGCAGACTGTATAAGTCATTGCGTAGTCCTAACATGGATGCGGAGAAGGATAGGGAAACTGTGCATTGTCCAGCCAGGGTTTTTTTTTCTCCATTGCAGAATAGACATGCAATGCAGTGTTGCATATGTACACACAAACAGAAGTGATACAGGCAAGATCAACAAGGTGTAGGTTACAGTAGGCAAGCAGAGAGATCAATGTGGGGGTGGATTGGGTCTTAGGGCTGTTTTCAGGGAAATGTTTTATTTTTTTCATCAAATTTTTTCAACAAATCTAGCTGATGTCAACATAAACCCATGACTCAACTACAGGCTGTATAAGTGCATAGAGGAGGAGAGTGCATGCCAAGACACCAACTATATTGCATACCGTAGAGAAGGAATGTAATGGCCACATACACAAAGAGGCTCTGATGGGAGGGGGGTTATTAGGTGCACATATAGGCTATCCATGCTTTGCCATTATCACTTTCACACAGTGGGCTGACATGCAGCCATCAAGGTCAGGTCAAAAGCAAACATCGGGGTGTGGTTTAGCGGACATAACGCAGACATTGAGAGATATGTTTAGCAACTCAGTAGCACACAGCTGTTAATGTTAGTCAAGGTATGAGATATACACACACGGAAATGTGTTTGGACAGAGGATCCCGGAGGTGCCCCTGCATATTTCCATGTGTGACAGCAATTGACAGCGGGGTAGCAGACCACAGTGGGACACCAGTACACACAGTGAAGGGCCATTGGGAGCAACATGGGGAACCCAGGATAATACTGCAGCCTTGGAGTGATTTGGAAACACGGTAGGGAGAAAACACTTATGTTCAACAGTGTGTGCGACAACAGGGAGGTGAGGGAGGGGACAGACAGAGAACGGACCCCTGTAGTTTGGCAAAGACATGTCCTTGATGCCTCTCACATGGGAGAGACGTGTACAGTGTGATGGTGAACAGTGAGTCTGTAAAGGATGTTGGGGGGGGGGAAGCTGGGGACAGGAAGGTGCAGTGTGTGTTGCACAGCTAGAACATGACATATGTATGTTTCCCTTGTGTTTCCCAATGCACAGGACATAGTTGTTGAAGCTCCTTGCTGTGGTGCATTGGCAGGGGACTGTACATCAGCCAACATGCTGTGGTCTGGGGTAGGTGGACCTACAGCTATATTGTCTGTGCCAGAAGTCAGGGGGAACACATGTCCTCGGTGATCTTTCCTATTGTCCAGATGTTGTGGTTCACCTCTTTTCCCTGCACCTCCCTAAACCATATTTTGCTGTTGACACACATATCCCTATGTGTTCCTATTCCAGTATGTCTTCAGCAACACTGTCTCTGGGACATGTCCAACAGAGCTGTATGTGTGTGGAGGTTGTAGGTTTATGGGTGGTGGCCTACACGTGCACCCTTCCCTGACATTGTACCATGAGCCAACACTAGGGTATCATTGCATTTCACAGGGCCTTTATGTGTACAAATCTCCACTTGTGGACATACAGGCCATATGCTACTGCTGGCACGCTGCCCTTAGCATACTGTGTGTGTGTGTGTGTTCTTGTGTTGGCTGTGTGATGATACAGTGTTCAGGCTTTTTACATTATCATGTGTTGTGAGGGGTCTGTACACCTGGGGGGCGCTGGTGACTGTGCTATCTCTACCTTACTGGTGTTTACCGTGTAACCATTGTGGACATGTGTTGTGTGTTGGGAACAGAACTGTGTCTTGTGTTCTGACATACCACTGTGGACCTGCTTTCTGTATCGCAGATATTGGCGTGACATGGTGACATGGAGATTTTACATATTTCGCTGACATTGTGTCCCTTCACTGTGACATGTTATGGCCTTTGAGTGGCTCAGAGGATCCAAGACATACACCTGATGCAAGCACAAGGTAGTTTGCACCTTTGTTGTTTTGGAAATGACATCAGCCTTTACATGTTAATGAGTTACTGTTTGTGTCATATACATTTCATGTTGGCTCTCTGTTCACGAACGCTGATGCACATAGGATGGAGCTCTGAAACTCCTGAGTCACATGGGCATGGACAGAAACATATCCACGTGACACCCGTGTGTATGCTTCCAATTGTAAATGTCCCCAACATGCAATGTTTATTGTGTTGTGATCATGTCATGTTTGCCTGTGTGTCCCTTCATTATATGTTTCCTAATGATTGACTCTCTGCAATTTGTGCTGATGTTGCAAGGCGCATACCAATACAATATTTCTCCTCTTCTGACACAGGGCAGAGAACAAACCAGACACATCTCTTACAGTGCATGTGGCATCGCCATCACCCACCTGTTGGGGGACACAACACCATGGAACTTTCCCTGGAAAATGGTGCCATTGGATGTTTGACCTCTGCGAGTGTGACACATGCCTAGGATGGACAGTATTACTTTTGTATTGCTACTTTGCCCATGACAGACCTGTCCAACACACTGTTGCTGCCGTGCTTTGGTTGGGAGTCGTGCTCATCGCAGGAGACACACAGGACCTTTCATGTACTGTGGCATATTGAGATGTGACACTTGACTATGCATGCCCAGGGTTACAAGGATAGTCTTAAACTGACGTGTTGGATTGCAGATACACTTTGGACTTTGCACACTGTGTACTGGTCCCCACGTGTGAATCAGGGACTGCCATTGTCATTGTATTTTGCTCATTCCTCCACAGTTGTTTATTTTGGCCATGTGTGTGACATGGAACACAGGATATGCTCATCTGTTTGTTTCAACACAAGCATACAGCCATAGTTGTGGCATAGGGGTAGCGATGGAGAGGTCCTGTTGTCTACATCCACCTAATCTCCACCTGGACATGATACAGGTTTTGCCACAACACCGCTTTAATGCACACCAGCATCCTGGATTGATGTTTTCAATCACCAAGGGTCTTTGCGTGCATGTGTGGCATCACTGAATCATGTTGAAATATCAACAGACGTGACACTCTGCATTGATTTACAAACCTTGCATTGCATGTCTGCACAGTCCTATTTATCCCCTGAGGTAACGACACTCACATTGTCACGTTATATTTGGAGTGTCGCAGTGTGAGTGTCCATTGTCTTCCTTCAATTGTGCATTCCATGTACGGTGATATCTGTGTACAGACACTGTCTACACACCAACTGGTGCAGGGGGACCTCCTGCATGGTGTTATCTCTGCATGTTTCTGCAGGTAGTTTTCATTTGAATTCTGTCTGTGTTCATGTGCCGCTGCTACCTGTTAGCATATCTTCATTGTGCATTTGATGATTGTTTAGGGTTACATTGCTGCAGCTTGGATTCCTATATCAGGCATTATGTGATAGCTGTAACATTATTTTCAATCTGTGGTTCTAAAGTTACAACGTTTCAACAACATATGCTGTTTTCATTTGTGTGCCTCCTGTGTTGCCAGATAGATATATTTTAGGGAACAGATCATCATTGATGTGTGTTGATCCCTCATCATGCACCGCCTACTGTCTACATGCACTCATATGTGAGTAACACATTTAAGGCATGCGGCAGCATGTGGGGGGTGGGGGCCTAATGCATAGTGCTGTACATTATGTCTCCTGCCCTTCATTTGTAGATGGGCCAGTGACCTTTCTGTCTTTCACCTTGGATCCACTCACCTTGATATTATGATGGCGGGATCTACACTAACTGTGAAGATGAACCCAAATAAACCTATGTGTTTGATATACATTTGTCTCTGCTGCTGCTTGATCATGGTGACAAACGTGCAATACAATGTGTGCCTTTGAGTCAGTCCTGACTCCTTGTGACCCAGAGACTCCAGGGTTTCCTTGTCAGTGTCACTGGATGTAGATTGTCAGGTCTTTCTTCCAAGGTAATGGAGGGTTACGTGACTTGACCAAGGCCACATGGAGTGCTAGTGTGAATTGAGCCCTGGTTGCTTGGTGTCCAAGCCAGTTTTCTAACCAGTAGGCTACTCCTCCACTCTTTGAGCACATTGACACTTGTATCTACTGATTTGCTGGTCATGTACATGGCCCACCTGTGCTCACATCCTTGTATGGTGGCAGCTGTGTATCTGCCAGACATTTTCCACATCACTGGGTATTACAGGTTCCCATACACACCCTCCCTTTGGGGTATTTGTTTTGCATTGTGCTCAGTGTGCTGTTTGTGGGAGTGGTTAGAGGCATGTGTTATAACTCCCTAGTTTGCATGTTTGATACCCACATGTGGTTTATCTTTTTATTTTCTGTTGTGCTAACTGGATGTTTGACCTCTGCGAGTGTGACATATGCCTAGGATGGACAGTATTACTTTTGTATTGCTACTTTGCCCATGACAGACCTGTCCAACACACTGTTGCTGCCGTGCTTTGGTTGGGAGTCATGCTCATCGCAGGAGACACACAGGACCTTTCATGTACTGTGGCATATTGAGATGTGACACTTGACTATGCATGCCCAGGGTTACAAGGATAGTCTTAAACTGACGTGTTGGATTGCAGATACACTTTGGACTTTGCACACTGTGTACTGGTCCCCACGTGTGAATCAGGGACTGCCATTAGGTACCAGCAGGTTCATCACCTCTACACACACCCTTCCCTCTCTTTACTGTACACCAAGGTGTGCCCTCTATGCTGCCTAGCCATCAGATCTGTTACATAGGTCTCTTTCTTTATGGTGTTTACATGGCAGTGCACTTGGGGGTTTTGTATTGCTGTGGTTCAGCTGGTGTGTGGTACACCTGTTTGCATGTTGAATTCTCTCCTGTCCTGTTCCAGATTTTTCACCAGCTCCACAGAGCATCCTCTGCTGCCCTTGGGGTTTAGTTTCTTTCCTCTTTTGCATGCTGTATCCACTGCATAACATTTCATTGTGTGTGTGCATGTGTCTCTGGTCCCAATTACAGACTGTGATCTGATCTGTACACAGCAGATCTGCATGTGCATTTGGTCATGGTTACTGTTGGGGGTTTGCCTGTCCTGACAGCCAGCAGGCGTCTTGTGTGATGCCCTGCACTATTTTTGTATGCAGCCTTTGCTAATGAGCTCACGTTGGTGGTGTGGCCTACCGGTTTGTGCATTGCCATTTGTGGTAGTGGTCATAGGTGTGATTCCTCTCTGTTCTCTTTGATTTGTATGCTTGTCCTGCAGAACTAGTTTTCATTCGTGTGACAGTCATATCTGTGCATATCTGTGCTGTGAGCACATTATACCCTCATCAGAGTTGTGAACCATCCTTCTGTCCATCTTCTGTCTGCCAGCTGTGTGCCATCCTACCCTGATGTGCATGTTGCTACCCCACGTCCTGCACTCCTACACATTCCTGCATTGCAGCTCTCCCTGGTTGCCTCTCCTGTGTGTGCTCTGCATAGCACTGCTACTCCATTGTCATCCTGATATTTCACCTATCCTGCCATTTCAGGCTCCTCTGCTGCACACATCTTCCCATCCTCTGTCACACACTGTCATTATAGCATGGTACATTACCATCACTCTGTGCATAGCTACAGCTGCCCCCGATATGTTTGTCCATTTTTCTAGCTGCCACATGGGCTGGAGCTGATTTGTGTGGTCCATCAGCTGTGATCTACGTCCTTCTTTTACTTATGCATTGTCTTTCCTTTCTGCTCTGTGCAGTGTTTGGGTTACGTGTGTGTTTGGCACATACCTCTCTTGCCCTTCAAATTGGGGGACCTTACTGCTCTTGGCCAACGTTTTTGGATTCACCTATACATCCTTGGGGCATCTTACACCACACCTTTGATTCAGGCAGCTTATGGGATGCCTACTATGGTGCCTTGGGAGTTGGCAACCTTTCAACCTGGCCTCTGGGGAACATTATAACTAGCCTTTTCTGATGTGGTTGTTTAGGATGTGCCTTGTGGTGCACCCTAAAAGGTGCATTAATTTATGGCACTAGGGTGGGGTTCTTTTTAGATGGCAGCACAGATTGTTGTACAGTTGCAAGCAGAAAAAGGAATTACCTCAGCCACCCTTATTCATTAGGTACACTGGGGATTTGAACTCATGACCCCTGCACTATCAGTAAGTGTCTTAACCATTGTGCTACACTGCTGCTCCTTTTTGCATGTCAGCGCACCTACTTAAGATTTTCATGCATTAAAATGCACAGTGCTGCCATCAAAAATAGTGCTATGACCTTGCGGGGCCTCATACGGCACCTATAAAGCACACTATAAGGAACATTCTAGGGTGCCTGGGCGGACAGTGCACTTTATAGTATGCCCTCTGGAGTGCCTTATAGGGCGGCTGATGCGGCACCTTATGTTACAGCACTTTGAGAGTGTGTTTGCTAGCAGCACTAATTAAAACAATATTAAATTGCCTCATAATGCAATATTATGCATAACATGTAGTGCCTCAGTCAGCTTTATTCTTTGGGCACAGTGGGGGATTGAACCCATAACCACTGCACCATCAGTCTGTGTCTTAACCATTGTGCTACACTGCTGTTTCTCTTTGCAGGTCAGCGCACCTACTGAACATTTTCATGCGTTAAAATGCACAGTGCTGCCAACAAAAACAGTGCTATGACCTTGCCGTGCCTCATAGGGCACCCTATATGGCGTCCTATAGGCCACCCTTTATGCAACATTGTAGGGTGCCGTGGCGGCCAGTGCACTTAAAAATGTGCCCTCTGGGGTACCTTAAGGGGTGCCGTATGCAGCACCTTATGTTACAGCGCTTTGAGGGTGCGTTTGCTAGCAGCAGTAATTAAAATAAAATTAAAATGCCTCATAATGCAATATGACACATAACAGGCAGTGCCTCAGCCAGCCTTATTCATTGGGCACAGTGGGGAATTGAACCCATGACCCCTGCACCATCTGTTAGTGTCTTCACCATTGCACTGCAGCCCTGTTCCACTGTTTGCTCATCAGCGCGCCTGCTTATGCTTCCCACGCGCGTTTCTCGTGTGCTAATGTGCGCGGCACACATTAGCGTGGAGCGCACAAGAGCGTGCAATAATCCCGGTTTGCTAGGTTAAGACTGAAACGCCCACTCCTTATATGGCATCCTGCACACTAACGCGGCGCGCACGTTAAGAGGGTTTAGTAAACATACCCCATAATATAAACAATAAAACATAAGTACCATAAAAAGCTTTTTAATAATAAATAAATACATAATACATTCTTAAGAACATGTAAAAAACATAGCCACAAGGATAGTTATTTAAATTAATGCTAAACCTATGTTGAAATAGATCAGAAACATGTAAAATTCATAAGATAACAACAATGGAACATAAAAACTTCAAAATAATATGAATACATGTAGGATAAATAAATGTTCAAATCATTAAAACAAGAACTTAGGGAAGTATTGGGTAGTGGTTCATAATGTGAAACCTTGCATTGTGTAACCATAGTTTGGATTGTTCTTTCTTAGGTGCATAACTGCACTTGTCCACATTAAATTTAATCTGCCATTTGAACATCCAGTCTTCCAGTTTATCAAGGTCCTCTTGCAATTTTCTCAGTCCTCTTGTGCTTTAACAACTTTGAATATTTTTTGTCATCTGTAAATTTGACTACTCACTCGTTATTCCCATTTCGAGATCATTTACGAATATGTTAAATCATAGAGGAGCAGGGACCATCTATTACATGTGTGTTTACAGCACTGTGTGGACCTTGTCACACTTATCATATCAGCAGTAGTAGGGACTGCAGTAGTAGCAGTGGTGCATGTACATCAGATCAGTGCAATGAGCCACCTCCCTGTGCCTGAACTCCCACCCACTATGTGCAGCTGTCATTGCAGGCAGATATATGGTACCTTAGGGGGCCCTTATGAAGGGGACCATGAACTGTAGATTTAAAGCATAAGCAAAGCAGTTGTGGATTTGTGGTAATGCTGGAACTCCTTCCACAACACCTACCTGGATTCAAGATGGGCCTGGAGGATGGCAGAGCATGGTTTATGTTGGGTACCCATATCTATCATGCATCAGGTGACATGATGGTCACCTGTGCATGGCCATGTAGAGCAGTGTGGCAGCTTTTAGTGTCCCTATAACTGGCTCATGTCCCTCTATGTTCTTTGTCAGAGCACCCTCTCCAGAATTTAGCATCAATATCCCTCCAGGATGAGGCCAGCTTTGGCCCAGTGGTTTAGGGCATTGTTCATGTAACCTGGACAGACAAGGTTTTATTCCTACAAGGGTTCTGGCCATTGGCCCTTGCAAATCTGGCTCCCATCAGGGGACACATGTTCCTGTCTTGCACTGGATTGCAGCATTTGTGGCTACAGAGGTACTGCAGCTGGGTCTGGTGTCACGTATGATTCTACCACCACATGCCTGATGGCCCTATCTGGGTGACATTTCCCTCAGGTTCACTTTTGTGGCATAGCTGTGTGTTGTGCCCTGCTCCCCACCTCCTGTCTGTTAGGTGTGGCTGTGCGGTGCATTGTCTGATCTCATAGGCTGCATACCAACCACTGGGCAGATCCTTCACACTAGCAGTGCCTCTGATGTGATGGAGAAGGGATATGTATTGTCCCGGTGTACATTATTCTATATACCATGGCAACATGACAACTGCTGGAATCTGGCTTCTATGCTTGGCAGACCCATGGTCTGACTGACTCTGTCATGTCATCCGGGCAGAGTGGGGCCTTATTTGTGCCAGCATAGCACTATTGAAGGGCCAATTCATGGTACACTGGTTGCAGGGCTGCTGTTATGTGTACAGACCAGTGTTGCTTGCATGACTGCTGGTGGTGGCACTGCCATATTGCAACAGACTGAGACCCCTGGTGCAGCTAGCTGTTTGTTTGTGGTTCAGTCATGTGGATTTATGTGCCATGGATGAGTTCTGACTTACCTGCCAAAGCTGCTATCTCTGCTTGGAGGCACTGAATGAAGATCAGGTTCCTGCACCTTTTAGTCTGGAATCTACATTTTAAGGTCTCCATACTGAATTTCCTGTGGGAGGGCTATATGGCATCAGGAGGTCTCTCTTTTGGCTGCACACCTCACCTGAGGCCTGTGCCCCCTCCCCCCCCCCCATGCACACTGTACCCAACAGACTCAGCCTCATCTGTTCCCGCTGTACCTTCATGAATGCCATCTCCCATCCCTCCACCCATGCCCTTGCAGTACCATCTGCAGGTACATCAGCTAGCCTTTGATTTTGAGGTGCATACACATAGGTTGTAGGCTGACACCCAGTCTCTCGGCAACCACGTTCTCCTCCTTTTCAACACATATCGGTACCCTGCCTCTACATTGGTACTTCTCTCCCCTACCCTCACATCATCCTCGGTCATCTCCTGCTGCCTCCCGTTTTCCATTCCCTTTTTGATCTCTCAGGTGACAGCTGCCCTCTTTGAGTATCAGCCTTTGCCACTTGTCTGGTCAAGTCCATGACACATCCACACATACCGCTATGCTTCCCATGTTATGGAGCTGCTTGCTTTCTTCTCTGGTTGATGGTACAATTTCCTTGAATTGAGCCATACAGGTGCTAAGAACACACATCACTTTGGCCAACATATGATTCCTCAGCTGCCATGTAGCAGAGGTTAGCATTGATAAAAATAAAATCTGATAGTGTGCATTAAGTAAAGTTAGCATGCAATAAGTGCTGCCACTACCCATTCATTTCTTAACTGATGCATATCTTTTAAGGGGCAACCGCGGGTTTCAGGGTCATAATCTCCTGTGTCAGCTCCCCCTTTAGGGCATGGGCTATGTGGCTATTAGCAGGCTGACTGTGTCATGTCAGCTGACATGTGGGTCCTTCCAGGCACTTGTGACAGGACCCTTGCCCCATATGTCTTATCTACACTACCACATGGCAATTTAGTGACACTATGGCTGCAGGGGGATGTGGTCATGGGCCCTACATGGATTTGGTGATTGGCCTGAACAATGTTGTGGCACATTATGGTGCCATGGTTACATGATTACACTCATTCTATGATGCAGCACTACTGTTCCTCACCTCTGTCTGCTGCAGCTGCTCCTAGCCAGCCAATTGCCAAGCCCCTCTCCCACCCATTGCCTTATGCCAAGGCTTACTCACTCTCACAGCCATAGCTGGATGACCCTCCAGATGTGTGTGGACAGCTGTAGATTGGCTCTACAGTGGCACCTGGGGAACAGAACCCCCTCCAACCTTAGCACCATGCATGCCAGGCCCTCCACCTCTTCATGCTGAAATTTTCCTATATTTTTTGAGATATAACTTTGTCAGTAAGCAGTCCGGGGGGGTGGGGGGGGGGGGCTTCCTACTTGTAGAGTGTGCCAATGGCAAACCATGCAGTGTGTACTGGGCATTGCAATATTCGTCTTGTGGTACCCGTGCATGAGAGCATGTTTTCACATGGGTACTGCTGCGGCTTATTCTTTGCTGCACAGGTTTCACACCAATAGCCGCGTAAGAACCCAGGATCGTGAGTTTCTGTGCATAGTCTGCCACACAGGCAGACCTTGCACAATATATGGGAAAGCCATAGAGTGCCTTCATACATGGGCATTTTGCATGACATGAGAATTTCCTGGGTTTCTCCAAATGGATGCCCAGTTTCAGACAGCATACACTGGTTTATACGACGCCTGCTGCACAGCCATGCCCCCTCCTATTGTAGGTTTGCTCACGTATCCTCCGCCTTTCTGACAATTTGGGCCTTTTTATGAGAATGTAGTTTTTGGCACATTTTGCTGCCTTTCCAAATACGAGACCCATTTAGTCCAATAAAACTTTTCTTTCTACTATATGAATGAAAAGTTAGTGCTCCATGTAAAAAAACTACTGACCTGATTTCAATGAGCAGGAGTTTGGATTTCTTAAGAATTTTGTGTTCAAACTCACAGCTCATTTTCAATTAATTAGTAAGTAAACAATGACTGCCGTAGGCACAAGATTTTGATAATTGATATATTGGCATTAGCCCATCATCTGCTAGGTAACTACAAATGTCATTTCCATTACAGTGTCAATATTCCTCTCCCTTAAATCCCAGTAGATTAAGAACATTGCTAGTCTTTCCCTTCCTCTTTACCATCATTGACAATGTGAGTAGAACAACTCTTATGAAAAGAAAGGTAAACACTGCCAGTTGCAGATTCTGAGTTTTAAGCATTCCTAGGGGTCTGTTTACTAAGGGACGCTAGCGGCTTCCATGCGAAATTAGAGCCACGGTGTCCTTGAATAAAAGAAGGCTGCGGCTCTGGTTTCACATGAAGCCGCTAGCGCTGCTTAGTAAACAGACCCTTTAGTATCTGAAGCCAACTTGGGTTGCTCATATACATTCTTTTAACTAATTTTAGGTTCTCACAGGAACTCATATGGACTTGAAAGCATTTTCTTTCATGACTATTATTTTGATCCAATAAAAGAAATGTTTGATAAAGGATCCAAATTTTTCCAGGACCTAGTTAAATGCTAGAACTCTACCCCATTTTTATTTCTATTGGAGCACTGATATTTCTCTGCCATTAAATCTCAACAGACTAAGGGGAAAAACAGAGGAAAACAGACTATAAATCATTTGCTCTTTTTATTGAATTTATCTACCCACTTACAGTAGTTGAACAATTTTTTCACTATTCTGTAGCTTACCAGATATTCACATACCTCTCTGTAGCTTATAATCTTTTCAAATGTTCTCGTGACATGAAAGGAATCAACATAAACTGCAAAGGATGTGCAGTTAGCGTTGGGAGTGTGCCCAGCAACTGCCAATGACATTTAGTGCACCCTAAGTGAGTTTCAAATAGCATGAATGCATTTACTGGCAGTGCTCTTGCAGGGGGTGGAAAGTTATGCTATAAATGTTGGACTGCTGAAAGTGTATTGCTGATAGCACGGATACACCTACCAAATTCTCATCGGGAAGTAGTAAGGGCATCTCTGCTATCTGGAGTCATGACATCCGCACCCATTCTCTCTCCTTTCCTGCTTCATCCCGAGCTAAGCCCACTGCTGCCAGCCCCATGCACAACTGCTGACTTGGCAATAGCTAATCAGTCTGCCCTACTGACCGCACAGAGATACGGTACCATCATTTCCATCGACATGATCTGATGGTGATGAGTGCTGTAGTCATGTGGTAACTGTTATCTCATGCTAATTTATGTGGTAGCTGCTTACAGTGGTTTAGTAAACAGGCCCCTAAATCTCACAATAATGCAGATAGAAAATATTAAATATATTTGACAAGCCTAAAGTAAGTGCATTATATTGAAGATTTTGATGAATGAAAACATTGATATTGACATTACTATGAAAGAGCAGAGATATTGATACTAAGAGAAATATTTGTTTTTACATAGGAAATGTCATTTCTGTTAAAATGTTCCAACAGATTATGAACGTTGAATCAATGGAAAAAGACAACAAGACCTCAGTTACAGAATTCATTCTCCTGGGATTCTCTAACCTTCCTCACCTGCAGCTCATCATTTCAGTCATGGTTTTCCTGATCTTCCTGATCTCTGTGCTGGGAAACTTTATGTTTTTAATGTTAGTGTGTGCTGACCCTCACCTCACCTGCAAAAACCCATGTATTTCTTCCTCAGTAACCTGTCCTTCTTGGACATCTGTAACACCTCCGTCACTCTCTCTACACTGCTACACAGTCTATTGGCAGGGGAGACAGTGATTTCCTTTTCTGTCTGTATGTCACAGCTCTACCTTTTCATGTCTCTCACAGTTACAGAATTCTTCCTTCTCACTGCCATGGCCTATGATCGCTATGTTGCAATCTGCAACCCTTTACGTTATGTGCTCATCATGAATAGGAGAGCCTGTGTCCTTCTGGCATCTGCTTCTTGGATACTTGGCTTTCTGGGTGTAGTACCCCATATAGTTTTAACCTCTCAGTTCTCTTTCTGTGATAGTAATGTGATAAACCATTTCTTGTGTGATATAACAGTATTAATGAAGCTTTCCTGTAGTGATGTCTCTATCACTGTATTTGTAATATTTACTGACGGAGTGTTTATTTCATGTATTCCTTTTGGATTAACTCTGTTATCCTACATCTATATCATCTCCAGTATCCTCAAAATCCATTCTGCACAGGGGAGGAGGAAAGCGTTCTCCACCTGTTCCTCCCATCTCACCATCGTTTATTCTATTTTATGGAACTGTCATATGCATATATGTGAGACCACCTTCAATGTATTCACCAGACCAAGACAAGCTGTTCTCCCTTTTAAACACAGCTCTGATTCCCATGCTAAACCCCATTATTTATAGTTTAAGAAACAACGAAGTGAAAAAATCTCTGATTAAACTCATAGGTGTGAATCATGGTATGAATATCCATTAACACTGCATCTTATGTTCTAAATAATAATCTATCTCTTGATATACAATAAAATAAGATATGTATGCAAATCCAGAGCCATGTTTCATGTCTGAGATTAAAAAAATTATAAATTGAACTAAAGAGCCACTTTGCAATATAACAAAGCACATGATTAAAACAGGCCACTGTCTTGTTCAGCATCAGAGGTCTTCACATTTTCTAGCTTTGAATGGAATTTCACATAAGTAAAGCCAGCTCTTTTATTACATATTGCTGTTTCACAGCTTTTACATTTGTTTTTAAAAGTTCTTCTTAAAACTTATTAGAAAACATTTAGGGGTATGTTTACTAAACGGCGATAACATAGCAGCAGCTACGTTATCGTGCGTTAAGTGACGTTAACGTCACCCGATGCAATGTTAGCGCGTGTTAACGTCGCTGGTGGCGGTAATTCCCACAGAGGGTGGAGAAAGGGCAGAGAGAAGGGGTCAATGGGCGTCATCATGGCTGTTTGGCATAAAAAAAGAAGAGAAAAACAAACAAAAAAGAACAAACAAAACAAAAAAAAAGAACAAACAAACAAACAAAAAAGAACAAAAGAGAATTGAACCCGTGACTTGGGAGGTATCAGTTCTAACCAGTAGGCTACACCTCCACAGATCTCTGATCTGCAATGGCTGGATACAGAAGGATGATGTGTTGGGACAGCAGCTTAGAGGGGCTTTCCCATGGCTGATGTGCAGTCCTATTGTAACCCAAGGGTTAAAATTGGTGCGTGCACTACAGTTGAAAAGAAAATTGATTTTTCTTTGCAAAATTTTAGAACATGCTTTAATGCCTAATCTACATATTCCTAAAGCATGCTTGTGATTGGTTAGCGGCTCTGAAATGTAAATTGGTGATGTCAGAAGAGTCATCGTAACCTTGACAACAGAAAAGTTATAGTTGAAAAGAAAGAATAGCTTGAACAGTAACAGAAAACAGAAGTGTGTTGTGTTATGCCTGGAAAGATGTACTGTTTATGGCCAGTAAAAAGGTACCAATAGATGAGAAATTGTTTTTGAGAGAGGAATTGCTGTTGGAACTATATGAAAATCAGGCAACGTAAATGACAACCCTGATTTTGTGTGGCACTGGACAATACTTATTGAGAAGTATTGCCAGGTAGTAAAGCAAGTGACACTGGTTGAAAATTCCATGAGAGCTCTCTGAAGGAGGGAGGCTGAGAGGAAGTGGCAGTGTCTGTGAGGAAGTGCTTTGCTATTAAGTAGCTTATACGTAGTATGTGGTGCCTGAAATCCTAAAGTGATAGGATACCTGCTCAGTAAGTGACTGATGTCATTGCGGAAGAGAAATATGCCTGGAGTCATATAAGGAAATAGATGAATGAAGGCATTGTCCTTGGAAAAGTGAATTCATAAATGAAGCTCTGTTAGAAGTTAGGGAAAAACAGTAAAGATTAGGCTTTATTATTTAGGGACATTAATTATATTTTGATTTATTTAGACAGTTAGGAATCTATACTGAATAATTTTCACAGTGGTAGTTCGCTAGTTGGTAAGATAGATAGGGTTTTCTATTTTTGATTTCTTTAAAGCTTAGGTAGTAAGTTGGAGATTGAGGAAGACTACCATCAGCTGAGCAGCAGTGGTGTTTCCATCAACAGGAGCTCCCATAAAAGGAATTCCAAAGTCATCAAACTTAACAAGAAAATTCTACAGCTACAGATACCAAACAACTGCTGCAACTACGGCGAGTTAATTGCTCGTAAAGACTGTGTTTTGTGAGAAAAAGACAATTGATACATACCTGAGAATAGAAATTGATAGAAGTGCTGTTCTGAAGTTTTCTGTAAAGATAAAAGTTATGCAAACATTCAGGTTTTAAGAAACCAAACAAGTAAATTGCTATTTAGAAATTATTAAGAAACAAAGAAAGTAAATACTACTACTTATCTGATTTGTTGTTCCAGAGATATTAACCTTCAATAAACGAATCTCACACTTGATTTTTGTTTATTGCATTTAATAGTGAAATGTTCTATAGTAAAATGAACAATAATTAGTTAAAAAGCAAGATTTTGAATACAAAGTAAATTAAATCTGTTACTAAGTCTAACCATCTATAATAACAAATACAATTGTTATACTTACCACTTAGAACTTGAGTTCTAAAAATCCTTTTAGTTTAATTCCTTCATTTTGCTTTGAGCATGTGAATGAGGTTTAGTTTTATTTTTGTGCCTCTGTTGTCTGGGTTTGCGCCACTTCTTGGCCACGACTACTACCATCATATCTAGGGGTGGAGGTGAACTCAGACACAGCGATGTCCACACTATATTAATCTGAGACCTATTCTTCCTCTCAGATTCTTTTTCTGTTTTGTGCTCCAGTATTTTCTACCATATGCATGTTGATGTTAGGATGGAGTGATCGTTTCTTATCTCCGGATATAGAAAGACTGGAGGACACCACACAACATGTCTGCTTGTGGTTACCAGGATAGGATTAACCCACCAGTACCCATGATGCAATGCACAAGCAGATTAGCAGTCTACAGCATGTCAACAGATGGGGTATGCACCTCTACAGCACTGCACCACATCGTGGTAGGGGGTACTGACCATGTGTGTTACTGGCACGGTAGTAGTGTGTGTTACTGGCACAGAGTAGCTACAGACCATGCCATTGTGTGGGTACTGCACTCACCCTGAGGGTGAGGTGGTGCGCCCAGCATCAGGTCCACAGTACCGAGTTGAATGAGTTAGGCATTGCTGTTTATCAGGTATTTCTTGCAGACATACCTATTAGACAACTTTTTTGGTGGTGGTGAGAATTGAGGAGGAATGTGACACATTCTATCTACCCTTTTGATGTCTAGGACATCTGTACCTTGCACACTCACAATCTTAAATGACAGAAGTGTAAGGCAGAGGTCTTCAAATCCAGCCCCTGGCGGGGCCACAAAACCAGTCAGGTTGGCAAAATATCTCTCTAATGCAAATCTATCTCATGTATATTCATTAGGGCTATCCCAAAAACCTGCAGGGTTGCAGCTCTCCAGGACCGAATTGCCCACCCCTGCACTAGCCAGTCCACAGTACATCTTCCCAGGGGAACTCTGTGCATCCAGAGACCTGGGATGTATGCACAGACACCAAGCAGATATCTCAGTGACTGGGCCACAGAGCAGAGACCACACAGATATCACTTGAGAGAAGCACTGTATAGCACTATGTGGGAACCTAGACATGCCATGGTCATTGCTTACCTGATTCAATGTTTTAAATACACTCTGAATTTAACCAATAGTAGCTTATTTTGTTTCTGCTTGTTATCGGAGAAGCTAATCAATAAATTTATACTTAAGGAAAGGTCTCAGACTAATGACTAGCTTATCTCCCAAAGGAAAGAAGCAATGTCTAATGACATCAACAACCGTCCTGTATTTTCTGAATATTTAGTGCTTCCCAATAGTGCTCGTTTAGTTTTTCAATATCTGTTGTTTTGCCATAAAAAATTAATTAAAAGTTTGCTTATCTTGATGAGGAGTATGATACGGTCTTAAAAAAAAATGCTTCCCCAACGCCGATCCTGAGTACTGCTATCGCGTTTCACTGTGCGTTTCTTCAGGGGTGATATGGTCAAAGATATAGACCATCCTCAACTGAAGTTGAAAGCTTCAAATCTATAAGGCGAAAACAACATGTGAAAAAATGCAAATAAGTCCACACTCAAAAATCGCTACTGAAAATGTGTTCATTATACAATCCCCTATACTTTTACTAACCCCACTTAAATAATGAGATTTATGAATGATGCTGCCCACGTCAAAGGTTCCTCACAATTCTTAGAAATGTTTTTCAACGTTCATGGATGCCGCGCATGCGGAGAGTGATTTCTCTACTGCTTTTGAACACTAGGAGACCCAAGAATGACGCAAACGCATCTTTGACGTTCACATTGAAAAAAGGGTGAATCCTTATGCCACAACGTTCTAAAGGGATCCCTCTGATGTATTTTTATGACCGTGTTCGCCGCCTTTGAATTGTACTCAAAAAAGGACTAGGTCGCAATCTTCTAAAATTTGTGATGATTAAAAGCATGCTTTCCAATCAATGTAACCATTCAAGACCTAACGGTATCAGAGAATTTAATTCAAATATCCACCATTGCTCCTTGCGGATTAGACATTGGTCGAGGGTTTTGCCAGCCGCTCCTGTCACAAACCTCGTCTATACAAAAACATGCCAGATCTTCAAAACGATGTTTGTTCTCTAAACAATGTTGTACAATGTGGGCTTCCAAGACATTGTGTTTTAATCCGACTTTTATGCTCACCCATCCTAATTCGAAACTACGACTGGTTTTACCGACATAGGCCAAATTGCATGGGCAGCTAATCAACTATACTACATTCTTCAAGACACATGTGGTGTGATGTCGTAACGTGTAGCTTTTGCCATTATACGTAAATTCAGACACTTCTTTAGTACTGGAACAAATTCCACAATCCCCACATTTCCTGTGTCCCGATGGTTCTTTTCTTAAGGAATGGATATCCTCAGGAGTTGTCAACCTCGCTGGACTGAGGAACTCCTTTAAGTTCTTACTACGCTGCCAAACGCATCTAATCTTTTTGTCTACCAATCCTTTGACGGTCCCCAATACATTACTATGTTTCCGTAATATCTGCTGTATAGATTTACTCAGGAGAGAATATTTAGTGATGAGACTGATGTGAGCATCAGTATCTCGTTTTTGTGTGATTCCTCGGTTACTTAACAAACGTTCGCGGTTGTTGTTGAGCACACGTTTGTATGCACATTCGTATTGTGCATGCAGGATATCCGCGAGCCAAAAAAATTACTGTTAAAGTCTGTGCTGCGCTTTTGAATTCTTTCAAATTAGAACAATTTCTCCTATATCGGAGATATTGTGAGAAGGGCAACCCAGTTTCAACACCCTACGGGGTGGGCACTACGAAAGGACAAAAAGGTGTTACGGTCGGCATGTTTACGATACACTGTGGTCTCCCAGCTATCGATGCTTCTCCGGATCCTCACATCCAAGTAAGTTATTTCTGTTTCATTGTAAACATGAGTGAACCTTATGTGTGGGTCGCAATCGTTTAGCCGAGCTGAAAAAAGTCTCCAAAACAATAGATGAGCCGTGCCATATCATGAACACGTCGTCTATATAAGGACACCACACTTTAATATTCTGTGTAAATGGATTAGAATGTAACCATCTCTCTTCAAATAATGCCATGTATAAATTGGCTATGGAGGGGGCGCATGTAGCGCCCATAGCCCACACCCGAGATCTGATGATATAGGGTCCCTTCAAACGCAAATAATTTGAAAATATGGCCAACCTTGTCAATTGCAAAAGAAAATTCAATTGGTCATTACTCAAGTCTCCCCTCTTATTCAGATGATGTTCAACTGTATGGAAGGCTGCCGCCCTGCGGAATGCTTGTATAAAGGGAATTGACATCTAAGGTTACTAGTAACACTGCACTTTCTTTGGCCCAATTGTTACAAACGGTTCAACAGACCCAAAAAATCGGTTGTGTCTTTGATGTAAGATGGAATATGGCCTAGTAAGGGACGCAGATAAGAATCTATAAAAGTAGGAAATGGGCTCCAAAACTGAGCCCTTTGTTAGAAACTATAGGCCTCCCTGGGGGACTGGTTAAATGCTTATGAATTTTAGGGACCGTATAGAAACGTGGCAGTCCGGGGGTTTGATACATTCAGATAGTTCCATTCCTTCTTGGAGATCAATTTTTCTTTTAGTGCACCATCAGTTAACTCTCGGATCGTGGACTGTATATGAAAATGAGGATCAGAAGATAAGGCCTCATAAATGGAGCTGTCTGTGAGTTGTCCTAAGGCTTCTGAAATATAATACTCTCGGTTCCAAAAGTGCACAAGAGTTTGGTGGACCCTCTGGGACGCCCAATTGTATCCTGCGGGAGCTCTTGGTTTAGAGCCTCTTTCACAGTTCTGTGACATGGTTTTGCCCACTTTTGTCTACTATACCTTCTTATGTCAATGAGTCTTTTCATTTTTTGTCTGTATTTGTACAGCAGCAGAGGAGCTGACATGACCAATTGCTTTTTTTGTAACAATGGATGTGAAAGCGTTATATACAAATATTAACCAGGACTGCAGCATTACAGATGGTGGCTTCATTTACCTTTCTCACTACCCATTCATTTACCTAAGAAGTTTGTGTTGCAATTATTATCGTTAGGTTTGACTAGGAATTTTTTTCCAGTTTGAGGGGCGGTATTATCATTGCGTCCCTAAATAAAGGAATACAAACAAAGGAATGGATAGCCACGAGAAGATGGTATCTTCAAGGCAATAGTTCATACAAAAAATTAACTTTAGGAGGTTCAGCTATCCCTTTGGCAATTATAATAATCATGTCTTGGCAATGTCCCAGTATTTACATTAGTTCCTACTATTATTTTGGTAATTGGGTTATTATATTTTATTCTTTTACGTATCAAATATGTGTGCATATGCAATATAGTCCAAAGCTATTTCACTGGCCACTTTTTTTTTAGAAGATATTAATGGGTGTTGAGTGGCAAGGGTGCCAGTAATGTGGAAACCACAACTCTAACAAACAGCAGTAAGAGATACTCTGTTAAAATAAACCAGTAAAACATAAACAATAAGACATGTTCTCAGTCAACACAATCAGTGGGGCTTGTTGCCAAAAAATGTGACTAAGGATAGTGCTATTGCTGAAATTTAAAAAAAGGTTCTGGATTGTTTTCTTCAGTACAGGCCCATTAATTATTAGCAAGACAGACTTAAGCTTTACATCTCTTACTTCTGGGAAATAACAATATGGAACAGATTGTGCCTTTTGTGATCTTACAGGTTTAATTCCAAGTGACCCAGACCTTAAAGGCTTGACTGTTGAAAGAAAGTATTCTGTATTCAAGTTGTGGGACTAATGTACATCAAACTTTCAGAGCCTAGGAGTATGTGTCCTTTCTTATGTTCTGGAAATTATACATGTTTTATGAAAATAAAGTTACCGGGTCCTTAAAATTTGTAATAATATTTTAAAAAATATGGAATTGACAAAGAGTCACAACATAACATGGGAAATTAGAATGATTCCCTCATTAGTAATTTTTTGACTAAGCACTGTATCATTAAACATTCATCTGTAATACCTGAAGATTGGAGGATGGCTCAATGTAACACCACAATGTTTTGACACAACAAAGGGTTAAAGGCGGTGACCTCGAAGGCACACACTACAACGACGGAGCTTCATACTGTCCTCAGCCACCAGACAAAACCATCAATGGCCAAGGAAACCATGTCATAAAGAAACAGAAATTACGGAACAGGTCAATACGCCAGAGTCAATGGCTTAATGCGAGACATGCCTTAATTATGTAGCTAGTTAGCCAAGGAGGGTCTTCTTATATACTAATCTGATTATATTTTTTTGAAGGCTAGGAATTAAACAGAGTAGACATAGGTGAGGTTGGTGTGATATATTGTGATGGGATTTTCAGAAAGCCTTTGACAAATCCCTCATGAGGAGAATATTGGCGAAATTAAAAAAGAGATTCATGGGATTAGCAGGGCAGTTGTATAACTACTAAGGTATCAGGAACTGGGTTACAAAGCATTGTAGAAAGCAAAGAGGTAGGGCTAAGATGACCAATTTTCCACAATGGGCGACAGGTTGAAATAGTAGATCTGTGCTGGATTGTCGCTGCTTTTTAAACATATTCCGTGTAAAGGACCTAGGAAGTGGGAATAACGAAGTGAGGTTATTAATCAAATTTGCGAGATGACACAAAAAATTATTCAAAGTTGTTAATAAAAAACCCAATGAGGGACTGTGTGAAAAATAAAATTGCCATAGGACGAACTTGGGATAAATTGGATAGGACTGAGGCATCCCAAATGGCAGAGGAAAATTTAATGTTGACAAGTGCCCAAGTTATACAGCATAGGAAAGGAACAAACCCATACTATGGTTACCCGATGACAAGGTTCCACATTAGGAACCACCTTCCAGGAAAAAAAGGATTTAAGGTGTCATCTGTGGAGTAACATGTTTGAAAACCTTTCCACCCAGTGTGGCAGTGGCCAAGCCCAAAAAAGCAAAATTAGAATGCTAGGAATCATTAAGCGAAACAGGAGATGGAGAATAAAACAAAGGATCGTATAATGCCTCTGTATTGTTCCATTGTATAACCAGGCACCTTGAACATTGTGTGCAATTCTGGTCCACTGTATCTTAAAAAGGATTATAACATTATTAGAAAAGGGACAGAGAAGATAGAGCCACCAAAATGGTATAAAAGGGATGGAAGGCATATCACTTATGAAGGGAGGACTAAAACCGGTTTAGGGCTCTTCAACCGGCGAAAAGAGAGGGTTGTCTTTTTGAAGGGAGATATGTATTAAATTATAATGTCTATAAATTAATAAATGGAGTGGAACGGGTTTAAACGTAGGTCCAATGTGGATGGCCATCACAACATAGAAAGACTCGGAGGACATGCAATATGAAGCTACAGTGTAACCTATTAAGAGTAATAAGAGAAAATAGTTTTCACTCAACGTGTAATCCAAACTCTGGAATTCAATTACCAGGAGGATGTATTAAAATCTGTTAGTGTAGCTGGGTTTAAAAAAAGATTTGGATAAGTTTTCTAGAGGGAATGTCTGTCACTCCCCCCTCACCTAAACCATTATTAAACCGGCCCACCCCAACCACGCGAAATCCACTGCATTGTCCCAATATAAGCATTGTGGAACCTTTGTCTTTTGGAAGAAAAGGTTAGGTACTGGTGACCTAGATTGGCCAATATTGGATACAGGACACTGGGCTTGATG